>CM060899.1:1615000-1657500 GCA_030762935.1 Hymenopus coronatus | reverse complement strand
AACTCAGGCTCGCACGCTACGGCAACAGAACCACAGAAGAGCAAAAGAAAGAACACTCCGATATCACAAACATACAAACAGACACATACACAAGCTCGGGCGCTACGCAACAGAACCATAGAAGATTGAATGAAAGAACACTCTTGTATCACCCATCCACTCACGCAGACACACATTCATACACACAGACACATACACAGGCTCGCGCGCTATGACATCAGAACCACAGAACAGTAAAAGAAAGAACGCTTTGATTTCACACACACTCACACATATACACACGCACACGCATACACACAGGCACATACATAGGCTCGCGCACTATGGAAACAAAATCACAGAACATTAAAAGAAAGAACATTTTGATATCCTCCACCCACACATACACCCACAAACACATATGCAGACTGGCGCGTTACGACAACAAAAGAAAGAACACTCCGATATCACAAACATACAAACAGACACATACACAAGCTCGGGCGCTACGCAACAGAACCATAGAAGATTGAAAGAAAGAACACTCTTGTATCACCCATCCACTCACACAGACACACATTCATACACACAGACACATACACAGGCTCGCGCGCTATGGCATCAGAACCACAGAACAGTAAAAGAAAGAATGTTCTGATGTCACACACACACATACACACGCACACGCATACACACAGACACATACATAGGCTCGCGCACTATGGAAACAAAATCACAGAACAGTAAAAGAAAGAACACTTTGATATTCTCCACCCACACATACACCCACAAACACATATGCAGACTGGCGCGTTACGACAACAAAACCACAGAGCAAAAGCAAGAACACTCTACTATCACCAACCCACACACACACACACATACACAAAGACACATAAACAGGCTCGCCCGCTATGACAACAGAACCACAAAAGAGTAAAAGAAAGAATACTCTAATATCATCCACCAACATACACATATTAAAACACACACAAACACATACACAGGCCCGCGGGCTATGACAACAGAACCACAGAACAGCAAAAGAAAGTACACTCTGGTATCACCCACTCACCCACACATATACACAGGCTCGCGGGCTATGACAACAGAACCACAGAACAATAAAAGAAAGCACACTCTGATATCATCCACTCACCCACACACATACACAGGCTCGCGGGCTATGACAACAGAACCACAGAACAGCAAAAGAAAGTACACTCTGATATCACCCACTCACCCACACACATACACAGGCCCGCGGGCTATGACAACAAAACCACAGAACAGTAAAAGAAAGTACACTCTGATATCACCCACTCACCAACACATACACAGGCTCGCGGGCTATGACAACAAAACCACAGAACAATAAAAGAAAGTACTCTCTGATATCACCCACTCACCCACACACATACACAGGCTCGCGGGCTATGACAACAAAACCACAGAACAGCAAAAGAAAGTACACTCTGATATCACCCACTCACCCACACACATACAGAGGCCCGCGGGCTATGACAACAGAACCACAGAACAGCAAAAGAAAGCACACTCTGATATCACCCACTCACCCACACACATACAGAGGCCCGCGGGCTATGACAACAAAACCACAGAACAGTAAAAGAAAGTACACTCTGATATCACCCACTCACCCACACACATACACAGGCTCGCGGTCTATGACAACAAAACCACAGCAAAACAAAGTGCACTCTGATATCATCCACTCACCCACACACATACACAGGCTCGCGGGCTATGACAACAAAACCACAGCAAAAGAAAGTGCACTCTGATATCACCCACTCACCCACACACATACAGAGGCCCGCGGGCTATGACAACAGAACCACAGCAAAAGAAAGTACACTCTGATATCACCCACTCACCCACACACATACACAGGCTCGCGGGCTATGACAACAAAACCACAGCAAAAGAAAGTGCACTCTGATATCACCCACTCACCCACACACATACAGAGGCCCGCGGGCTATGACAACAGAACCACAGCAAAAGAAAGTACACTCTGATATCACCCACTCACCCACACACATACACAGGCTTGCGGGCTATGACAACAGAACCACAGAACAGCAAAAGAAAGTACACTCTTATATCACCTACTCACCCACACACATACACAGGCCCGCGGGCTATGACAACAGAACCACAGAACAGCAAAAGAAAGCACACTCTGATATCACCCACTCACCCACACACATACAGAGGCCCGCGGGCTATGACAACAAAACCACAGAACAGTAAAAGAAAGTACACTCTGATATCACCCACTCACCCACACACATACACAGGCTCGCGGGCTATGACAACAAAACCACAGCAAAACAAAGTGCACTCTGATATCATCCACTCACCCACACACATACACAGGCTCGCGGGCTATGACAACAAAACCACAGCAAAAGAAAGTGCACTGTGATATCACCCACTCACCCACACACATACACAGGCCCGCGGACTATGACAACAAAACCACAGAACAATAAAAGAAAGTACACTCTGATATCACCCACTCACCCACACACATACACAGGCCCGCGGGCTATGACAACAAAACCACAGAACAGCAAAAGAAAGTACACTCTGATATCACCCACTCACCCACAGACATACACAGGCCCGCGGGCTATGACAACAAAACCACAGAACAATAAAAGAAAGTACACTCTGATATCACCCACTCACCCACACACATACACAGGCCCGCGGGCTATGACAACAAAACCACAGAACAATAAAAGAAAGTACACTCTGATATCACCCACTCACCCACACACATACACAGGCTCGCGGGCTATGACAACAGAACCACAGAACAGCAAAGGAAAGTACACTCTGATATCACCCACTCACGCACACGCATACACAGGCCCGCGGGCTATGACAACAAAACCACAGCAAAAGAAAGTACACTCTGATATCACCCACTCACCCACACACATACACAGGCTTGCGGGCTATGACAACAGAACCACAGAACAGCAAAAGAAAGTACACTCTTATATCACCTACTCACCCACACACATACACAGGCCCGCGGGCTATGACAACAGAACCACAGAACAGCAAAAGAAAGTACACTCTGATATCACCCACTCACCCACACACGTACAGAGGCTCGCGGGCTATGACAACAGAACCACAGAACAGCAAAAGAAAGTACACTCTGATATCACCCACTCACCCACACACGTACACAGGCTCGCGGGCTATGACAACAGTACCACAGAACAGCAAAAGAAAGTACACTCTGATATCACCCACTCACCCACACACATACACAGGCTCGCGGGCTATGACAACAGAACCACAGAACAGCAAAAGAAAGTACACTCTGATATCACCCACTCACGCACACGCATACACAGGCCCGCGGGCTATGACAACAGAACCACAGAACAGCAAAAGAAAGTACACTCTGATATCACCCACTCACCCACACACATACAGAGGCCCGCGGGCTATGACAACAAAACCACAGAACAGCAAAAGAAAGTACACTCTGATATCACCCACTCACCCACACACATACAAAGGCCCGCGGGCAATGACAACAAAACCACAGAACAGCAAAAGAAAGTACACTCTGATATCACCCACTCACCCACACACATACACAGGCCCGCGGGCTATGACAACAGAACCACAGAACAATAAAAGAAAGTACACTCTGATATCACCCACTCACCCACACACATACACAGGCCCGCGGGCTATGACAACAAAACCACAGAACAATAAAAGAAAGTACACTCTGATATCACCCACTCACCCACACACATACACAGGCCCGCGGGCTATGACAACAATACCACAGAACAGCAAAAGAAAGTACACTCTGATATCACCCACACACATACACAGGCCCTCGGGCTATGTCAACAAAACCACAGAACAATAAAAGAAAGTAGACTCTCATATCACCCACTCACCCACACACATACACAGACCCGCGGGCTATGACAACAGAACCACAGCAAAAGAAAGTACACTCTGATATCACCCACTCACCCACACACATACACAGGCCCGCGGGCTATGACAACAAAACCACAGAACAATAAAAGAAAGCACACTCTGATATCACCCACTCACCCACACACATACACAGGCCCGCGGGCTATGACAACAAAACCACAGAACAGCAAAAGAAAGTACACTCTGATAGCACCCACACACATACACAGGCCCTCGGGCTATGACAACAAAACCACAGAACAATAAAAGAAAGTACACTCTCATATCACCCACTCACCCACACACATACACAGGCTCGCGGGCTATGACAACAGAACCACAGAACAGTAAAAGAAAGTACACTCTGATATCACCCACTCACGCACACACATACACAGGCTCGCGGGCTATGACAACAAAACCACAGAACAATAAGAGAAAGTACACTCTGATATCACCCACTCACGCACACACATACACAGGCTCGCGGGCTATGACAACAGAACCACAGAACAGTAAAAGAAAGTACACTCTAATATCACCCACCCACCCACACACATACACAGGCTCACGCGCTACAACAGAACCACAGAAGAACAAAAGACATAACACATTAATATCATTCACCATCACACACACATTAAAACACACACAGACACATATACAGGCTCGCGCGCTACGACAACCGAACCACAGAACAGTAGAAGAAAGAACATTCTGATATCACCCACCCACCCATACACATACATACAGACACACACAAATGGCCCGCGTGCTACGAATACAAAACCACAGAACAGTAAAAGAAATAACAATCTGATATATGACCCACTCACACACACGGACATATACACAGGCTCACGCACTACGACAATAGAACCACACAAGAGTAAAAACAGAAAAAAACTGATAGCACCCACTAACACACACACATACACACCACACTACATACACACGCACGTAAGCTCACATACACACGCATAGCACACCACTCACACACGCACACACACCACACACACGCACCACACACACGCACGTACGCTCACATACACACGCACACACACCACACACACGCACGTACGCTCACATACACACGCATAGCACACCACTCACATACGCACACACACACACATACACACACAAGCACATACACACGCACATATACCACACACATGCACACACAACGCGCTACGACAACGGAACCACAGAAGAGTATAGAAAGAACACTCAGCACACAGCACATCACACACACAGACCATTAACACACCACACACACATGCACAGACACAGACATACACACACAAACTTACACACACGCAAATCACATCACACACACATCACACACACTGACACATACACAGGCTCGCGCTACGATAACAGAACCACAGAGGAGTAAAAGAAAGAACACTCTTATATCAACCACCAACACACGCACACACACACACTCAGACACATACACAGGCTCGCGCGCTACGTTAACAGAACCACAGAAGTATAAAAGAAAGAACACTCTGATATCACCCACCAACACACGCACACACACAGACACATACACAGGCTCGCGCGCTACGACAACGGAAACACAGAAGAGTAAAAAGAAAGAACACTCTGATATCACCCACCACCACACGCACACACACACACACACACACACACACACACACACAAACACACTTGCGCTCACAACTACACAACGTATTCATACATATAGGTTAGTCAAACACATAATAAGTCTATAAAAATGTACACAAATATTTGATGTCTTAGTGCACATACTTCCATTAAATATGTGCCAAGGTTTGGCCAGTTTTGAGTGTGTAGAATGAAATCCCAGATGCTAAAAATACTTCCAACATTAATGTTTTCCAATATCCTCCATCTGCATGCAATCTGCCAAAAATGCGCTCCAGTCTTCCTGTTACCCGTATAATGGGCAAATCCGCCTACCAGCTTCATCAATTACCTTACTGGTTTTCCACCCTCCCAACCTGAGCCACGCCATTCCTGTTCTTTGTTTCATACCCAATTTTAAAAGTATACGTTTCTTTACTCCACCCAATTTTTATTTATTTTTGTAACAGTAAATACGATTTGTTTCTACATTCAGATTCTATTTGCTGCCTGTTTATATCGCATAGTCGTCTTTTTACTTTATTCAAAACGTTATAACTATTTTCGCTACCCCTTTAACAAAATATCGTTTAAGCCAATCTTTGATAATCCCCGTTGTAGCCCCGCCGCTCACCATTTGGATGCTCTATGTTATTCATCTGATGCTGATAACATATTGCTCAAAGAGTCGTTTGATCACCTTTAGTTATTCACAGCCAGTATCTTTTTACTCCATGGCACGACAGCTCACGGGGAACCTTGGCCTACCGCCCGGCCGCTGCGTCCCCCATCGCGGTCCACTACAGACGTCATGGATGGGGTGCAGTATTGGAGGGTGAGACGTGGTCAGCGCCTCGAATCCCCCCGGCCGGTTAATGCGGTCCTCATGACTTGGAGCCGCTACTTCTCCATCAAGTAGCTCCTCAATTGCCCCCCAGGGACCTTACGAGGCTGAGTGCACCCCGGGCCAGGTCTCCCAGCGGGGGAAAAATCCCCACGCCGGTACTGGGGATCGAACCCAGGTCTCCCGCTTGGTAAGTAGCAACGCTACCACCGCGCTAAGGAGACGACCACAGCCAGTATCTAACTACACTTAATTAAGCATATACAGCAGGCAACTTCAACTCAATACACTGTGACGTCATATGCTTTAGCCTGATGCCCGAGCATGTGGAAGCGGCAGCAACAGAGATAGAAAAACATCCAGTGGCGGAATAACTAAGATTTGCAACATCGGAAGCTTTGAACGTTTATTGAGTGTTGACTGAGAATACAAAGAGAAATAAGCCTACCTTAACTTAGATGCTTAATAGAGCAAATTTAACATACCATTTCATAGCTTATCTGTCGTTTATATTACATTTAATACTTGCAATTTAATTCAATTTTGATTCAGACGTCCAGCGTGTTGTATCTTTTCCCTCCTAATTATCTTTTCAATATGTGGTGTAATTGTCTTTGTAGTACAAACACAAAGACTGCATTTCAAGTTGTCAGATAATTGGCTTCCCTGACCCGGTTTACAATGTTTCAGAATTGTTCAGAAAGGTAAGTAGAGCCAGACATGCTTAATAAGTGAGCTGCTTGTCTGTGTAGTCGTGGAAATCTGATCTGAGGAAAGTTTATATAAAAATCGGTCAAGTTTATTTTATGAACAAAGGAATCCTTCATTTCTCAATCATATTGAAGATCAATAACTTCTAATTGAAACTCTGTAGGAATGTTTTCGGTCTACGGTGAAAGGCGTGACAAATAATGGAACATAAGTAGATAAGTAGATTCTATAGTTTGTAGTTCTTGGAATCGCGTCCCGAAGTCTCTGTGCAGATCATTTAGTGCGCTTGCGTATTGCTCAAGCGCTGCCAATTCCTGATGTTGAGAAGCTGATGAAAGTTTTGGAAGGTGAGATGTGTTCTTGTCGATTAATTGTTGTTCCCATGATGCAAGTTTTCGTTTGAAGGCCAGTACAGAGCCAATCAGTTGGGTAATAATTTGTCCCTTGCCTTAGAGAGAACGAGTAAGAACATTGAGGTGTCCTGTTAGATCTGCTAGGAATGCGAAATCACGAATCCACTTTTAATCACTTAGTACGAGACCAGACATACATTTTTCTTCTAAGAATAACGATATTTCTTCCCTTAACTCACAGTACCTTTCCAGTAACGCACCCCGGCTTAACCACTTCACTGAGAATAATAAGCCAAGTCACCAAATTCACTATTGCATTCACCGAGAAACACTTTAAACCGGCCATGTCCTTTTGGCCTAATGAGATTAGTGGTTTTCATCACATGAATCAGTTTAATTCATTTTGCACATAAATTTTCCTGGTGAATTATGCAGTGAACAGATATGATGTTCTTATTAGTACAAGGCCCTTTATTTTATCTCTAACACGGCCTATTAGATCAAGTCTACCACCGACCACACCAGGAGCTCCATCTGTAGCTATATATATATATATATATATATATATATATATATATATATATATATATATATATATATATGTGTGTGTGTGTGTGTGTGTGTTTATTCCATGGAAGTTGAAGCCGATTTAAAGCTTCCTCAACACATCATCATTGGTACTAACTCCAACATTTCTTCTATGATTTCACCTCTCACAAAAAGTACTAACTGCGTTGTATCACAAGTATCTAACGCCAGAGAGTAACAAATAAATTGTTTACATACATCTCTGCGAGATTGTTGGCGAGATCTGCAATACGTAGCATAACAGTATTGGAAGATGGATTCACATTCTGCTATACGTTCAGGGCAAACTTCATCGGTCATCGTACGTAGACAAAGTATAGCAAATTGGCCATCTTTAAATAGTGTAGGTTGTTTAGCAATTTCAAGTGATATTTTATAGGTAAGGCGTGCAGCCGATTCACTTGTTTTTTGGCCCGCATCATTGTCAGTAGCAGTAGTGTCTTTGAGTTTCTCTATCATCATGTCACGTTCCACTCCTTTATAGCCGTCGCATTTACTGCTATGAGTAGCGTAATAATTATTTGTTTGAACAGTCTTGCCACACACTAAACATTTCGATGCACCCCCTAGGTCTATAAACAGATACTGTTCTTCCCAAACAGAGGAAAAGGTATATGAGGAAGATGTGCAAGGATTAGATGAGATAGCTGCTCTTAGAGATGTTGACATAGCTGTACTTTATGAACCGCCACTGCACACTAGTTTCACACCACCGTTGCTGCTGCACTCAGATAAACAACTGTAACACATTGCCCACTGGCACGCACAGATATACTACTGACCTTGCCCGCTGCCCGTATTTACAGGAGCCAGGCGCAGGAATTAGTCGCCCGAGTGTACTCGGGCGGGGGCAAATCGTCACGGTACTTATCCGCTTTTCTTGCGGATTTACCCGTGCGATATAGTAGATGTAGTCGTTTTGCAAGCGTTTGTGTCTGTGCCACGTGGTGGCGAAGGCTTTTTCCACTTTATTTAGATTATCTACTCTACTCCATCCCCACACCTCACTTCCATATCGTAATGAAGACCTAACCATTGCCTCATACATGTTTTGTAATGTTTTTATTGGCATATCTGGTACCGGGTCAATAACTTCAATCTTTCAGAAAGTCGTCCAAACCCTTTGTGTTGTAGAAACTCAGTGTTCTTGTGTCATTTTCCTGCCATGTCAAACCTTACACCTAAATAATCGAAATTTTTAACTTTTTAATTTCTTTCTCCCGGTATGTCCCCTTTTCCTGCTGACCGTACACGTAACCATTTTTAAATGCAAGTGGTTTAGTTTTAAGAATATTCATTTCCATGCCCCATTGTCTACAAAATCGTTGCAGTGCGCTTAAACCAGATTGCAAATCATTTATTGTTTTAGAAAGAATAGCAATATCATCAGCGTACAAAAGAATTGGTATTTTTTCGCCTTCAACTGTCGGCGCATTTATGTGTTCCTCCAACTCATATTAACAATGTCATCGATAAACAAATTAAAAATTAACGGAGATAATATACAACCCTGTTTGACTCCCCTCTGCACTATGTTGCTTTCTGATGTATTGTGCGGATCAGTTTTGATAACAAACTTAACTTTTTTATACATTGTCTTGTGTGCTCTAATCATTTTTCCGGAAGTTTGATAAATTTATTATTAACAGCAAAGTGTGGTCGAGGCGTGAGCTGGAAGAATTTGAGTTCCACGGGCGGGACAAACTTGAGCAGTCCACATGAGAACAAATAGCGGGAAATGGCTCCAACCAAGAACAAGGGGCAATTGAGCAGCAGATTCAGCGGCGCCGAAGCGGAGGTCAGCGTTTCCGAAATGGCGAACTGCTATGGAACCAGCTCGCAGATCCCAAGGCTAGCGAATTCCGGCGTACGAGAGGGAGGTAAGAAATCAACAGACAAATAGGGGGAGGTTAGCCAGCTGTCAGTGGGGTTTTGGAATGTGGAAGGTTTGAAAAGAAAATTAGCGAGTAAACAATTTCAAAGGTGTATAAGTAATTTTGACATAAATGGGTTAGCTGAGACTTGGCTAAAAATAAAGAAACAGTAGACATAAGTGAATTTGAGGCGGTATATAGTGGCTGAGAAGTGCGAGGTAAAAGAGGGAGATATCCAGGGGAAGTTGTTATATACTTTAAGAGTAATTATAAACTATTAGGGAAATACTGATTCAGCTCAAGGGAGCAACGTGCATATACTGTGGTTTATGTAGTTTACTCTAAAACATTTCAGTCTCATTGTTCCAGATGCACTGGTTGGTATCTAGCATGACAAGTGGATTGAAAGAGGGGACCAATTCCATGGCCTGCAAGTTCTTCCGACGTCAATAATTTGCAGTTCTATCTTTTGGGGGCACCTTACCATTGGCTTATGCAGCAGACATCTTGGATGAAGAAAACTCTTAATCTACGTATCATGAAAGCGACAGCGTCTATACGACACCGACTGGGAGTATTTGACATTCCATACTTCGACAAGTGCATGCATGTTTAGAGGATCACTTGCTATAAGTGTTGTTTGTGTGGAACAAAAAGCTAACAACATGAAAAATAGAACAAAGTGTCGCTTTAAAAGGTTTTGATTAATAGCATTTTGAACCTCAATAAATTGAGAACAAGGAGTTTTGGGATATATTTATATTTGAAGGACGACAATGCATGGAGCGTGAATGCATGAAGATAGTTGCACGTAACGGGGCATCCGAAGCATCGGGGAAAAGAAATTGTTGTGGGGGAGGCATATCTTAAGAAGATTGTGGTAGAAGGGGGCATTTGAATTCAGATGTGGGATGGACCAAAAGAAAAAGTATGAGCTGAAGGAGTGACCAAAAGGGAGTGGAGGTAGGGGGAGAAAATAGGAGATGCAACGTAAAAAAGAAAAGACGAAGTACAAAGAAAAAAAAATTAAAAGAATGAAAAATGTTAAAACGGTGTATGATGTTAAGTATAAGATGATTACAGAGAGACAGAGAGAGAGAGAGTAACAATTACATTTATGTAGTATAAAAGAAAGAAAACAAAAGATGGGGAAACATTCTCGAGAGCAAAGTCTTTGGGCGGTCAAAAAGTAATATATATATATATATATATATATATATATATATATATATATATATATACAGAGAGAGAGAGAGAGAGAGAGGGGTGGGGGTTCTATAATAGTCTATAAAGAATGAAGTAGAATAAAATTAACAAAAAAAAAAAACAAAAGATGTTAAGCATGATTTGTTGTTAAGTAGGTATGTTATGACTAGACAGAGAGAGAGAGAGAGAGAGAGAGAGAGAGAGAGAGAGAGAGAGAGGGGGTTCTATAATAGTCTATAAAGAATGAAGTAGAATAAAATTAACAAAAAAAAACAAAAGATGTTAAGCATGATTTGTTGTTAAGTAGGTATGTTATGACTAGACAGAGAGAGAGAGAGAGAGAGAGAGAGGGGGTTCTATAATAGTCTATAAAGAATGAAGTAGAATAAAATTAACAAAAAAAAACAAAAGATGTTAAGCATGATTTGTTGTTAAGTAGGTATGTTATGACTAGACAGAGAGAGAGGGGTGGGGGTTCTATAATAGTCTATAAAGAATGAAGAAGAATAAAATTAACAAAAAAAAAAAAACAAAAGATGTTAAGCATGATTTGTTGTTAAGTAGGTATGTTATGACTAGACAGAGAGAGAGAGAGAGAGAGAGGGGGGGGGGTTCTATAATAGTCTATAAAGAATGAAGTAGAATAAAATTAACAAAAAAAAAAACAAAAGATGTTAAGCATGATTTGTTGTTAAGTAGGTATGTTATGACTAGACAGAGAGAGAGAGAGAGAGGGGGGGGTTCTATAATAGTCTATAAAGAATGAAGTAGAATAAAATTAACAAAAAAAAAAACAAAAGATGTTAAGCATGATTTCTTGTTAAGTAGGTATGTTATGACTAGACAGAGAGAGAGAGAGAGAGAGAGAGAGAGAGAGAGAGAGAGAGGGGGGGGTTCTATAATAGTCTATAAAGAATGAAGTAGAATAAAATTAACAAAAAAAAAACAAAAGATGTTAAGCATGATTTGTTGTTAAGTAGGTATGTTATGACTAGACAGAGAGAGAGAGAGAGAGAGAGAGAGGGGGGGTTCTATAATAGTCTATAAAGAATGAAGTAGAATAAAATTAACAAAAAAAAAACAAAAGATGTTAAGCATGATTTGTTGTTAAGTAGGTATGTTATGACTAGACAGAGAGAGAGAGAGAGAGAGAGAGAGAGGGGGGGGTTCTATAATAGTCTATAAAGAATGAAGTAGAATAAAATTAACAAAAAAAAACAAAAGATGTTAAGCATGATTTGTTGTTAAGTAGGTATGTTATGACTAGACAGAGAGAGAGAGAGAGAGAGAGAGAGGGGGGGGGTTCTATAATAGTCTATAAAGAATGAAGTAGAATAAAATTAACAAAAAAAAAAACAAAAGATGTTAAGCATGATTTGTTGTTAAGTAGGTATGTTATGACTAGACAGAGAGAGAGAGAGAGAGAGAGAGAGAGAGAGAGAGAGAGGGGGTTCTATAATAGTCTATAAAGAATGAAGTAGAATAAAATTAACAAAAAAAAAAAACAAAAGATGTTAAGCATGATTTGTTGTTAAGTAGGTATGTTATGACTAGACAGAGAGAGAGAGAGAGAGAGAGAGGGGGGGGGTTCTATAATAGTCTATAAAGAATGAAGTAGAATAAGATTAACAAAAAAAAAAAACAAAAGATGTTAAGCATGATTTGTTGTTAAGTAGGTATGTTATGACTAGACAGAGAGAGAGAGAGAGAGAGAGAGAGAGAGAGAGAGAGATGGGGGGTTCTATAATAGTCTATAAAGAATGAAGTAGAATAAAATTAACAAAAAAAAAACAAAAGATGTTAAGCATGATTTGTTGTTAAGTATGTATGTTATGACTAGACAGAGAGAGAGAGAGAGAGAGGGGGGGTTCTATAATAGTCTATAAAGAATGAAGTAGAATAAAATTAACAAAAAAAAAAACAAAAGATGTTAAGCATGATTTGTTGTTAAGTAGGTATGTTATGACTAGACAGAGAGAGAGAGAGAGAGAGAGAGAGAGGGGGGGGGGTTCTATAATAGTCTATAAAGAATGAAGCAGAATAAAATTAACAAAAAAAAACAAAAGATGTTAAGCATGATTTGTTGTTAAGTAGGTATGTTATGACTAGACAGAGAGAGAGAGAGAGAGAGAGAGAGAGAGGGGGGTTCTATAATAGTCTATAAAGAATGAAGTAGAATAAAATTAACAAAAAAAAACAAAAGATGTTAAGCATGATTTGTTGTTAAGTAGGTATGTTATGACTAGACAGAGAGAGAGAGAGAGAGAGAGAGGGGGGGTTCTATAATAGTCTATAAAGAATGAAGTAGAATAAAATTAACAAAAAAAAAACAAAAGATGTTAAGCATGATTTGTTGTTAAGTAGGTATGTTATGACTAGACAGAGAGAGAGAGAGAGAGAGAGGGGGGGTTCTATAATAGTCTATAAAGAATGAAGCAGAATAAAATTAACAAAAAAAAACAAAAGATGTTAAGCATGATTTGTTGTTAAGTAGGTATGTTATGACTAGACAGAGAGAGAGAGAGAGAGAAAGAGGGGGGGTTCTATAATAGTCTATAAAGAATGAAGTAGAATAAAATTAACAAAAAAAAAAAACAAAAGATGTTAAGCATGATTTGTTGTTAAGTAGGTATGTTATGACTAGACAGAGAGAGAGAGAGGGGGGGGGGTTCTATAATAGTCTATAAAGAATGAAGTGGAATAAAATTAACAAAAAAAAAAAACAAAAGATGTTAAGCATGATTTGTTGTTAAGTAGGTATGTTATGACTAGACAGAGAGAGAGAGAGAGAGAGGGGGGGGGGTTCTATAATAGTCTATAAAGAATGAAGTAGAATAAAATTAACAAAAAAAAAAACAAAAGATGTTAAGCATGATTTGTTGTTAAGTAGGTATGTTATGACTAGACAGAGAGAGAGAGAGAGGGGGGTTCTATAATAGTCTCTAAAGAATGAAGTAGAATAAAATTAACAAAAAAAAAACAAAAGATGTTAAGCATGATTTGTTGTTAAGTAGGTATGTTATGACTAGACAGAGAGTTAACGTGAGAGGTTCTTATAACATACAAAGCATTAGGTAGAATAAAAAATAATAAAAAACCTGTTAAGCACGATCTGTTGCTAAGCATGATATATACAGTATTAAAATACAAAGCAGAAAAAGATGAACAATGCGTGGGAAGCGCAAGTCATTATTTCTTATAAGCAAGACATGATGGAAAAGCATTTCTGAGCTCCTATGGATAATTTAAATGAAAAGTCGTGACCATAGTATCCTGACCACAAGTTAAAGTCTTCCGGCAAACGTTGATTGAAAAAAATAATACAAAGTAGATATAACCAAAATATAATTAAACTTACGTAGCACAGCTGACTAGAAGAAGACTCTGCCCCCTCCATACGGTAAAATTGTTGAACGATACCGTTAAATTTAACCAATCACAAAACATATGCGTGCGCAGCACTGTGTTTGTCTCCCACCAACAAACTCTTGAACGCAAAAAGGCGCTGTATATAAGGTAATGTTAATATTTAAAATCTTTACTTTTCAAAAATCGTGAAATTATAATGTAATGAATAGTGTGAGAAGGATTTGTGTGGGATCTAACTGTGGCAGGAAGAGGAAAGTGGGTCAGCACAGAGGTTATAAATACCCACTGACTACCACAAAGGAGTACAGCTTGCGACATGTCACAGCAGAAGAAAAATAGTACCGACAGAATCATGAGTGAGTTACAAGTTCAATTTTAAAACTCTTCTGTTGTTTTTTCAGAAACATACGTATGTTAATTTCAATACTGTTTCAGTATTTCAAAAATAAAGCAGTTACACTATTTTGTTATATTAAAATCTATACTTTGAAAGAAAAGTAAAACGTGGAAGAAGCTTAATAGATTGCTATTCACAGATTCAAAAAATATTGCACATTTATAATTCTTTATTTTGAAAATTGTTTTTTTTTTGTATTTGGATAGTGATGCTATACTTATTTCATAAAAAACTATATTTAAAAAAAGAACTGTGAAAACAATTTTATTTATGGATTAAAAAGTATAGAATATTTATAATTATTTTGAAAAAACCGATTTAATGATGTTTTTCTTATTATAAAAACCATCATTTTTCAAAAAGAGCTGTGAAAAGAAAAAAAAAAAACCAACAAAAAAGCTTTTTTTTTTTTTTTTTTTTTTTGCAGCTCATGGTTTTAAACTATATGTGCTTAAAAATGTTTGAAGCCTTTATTTAATTATTGCATGAAACAATGTTTCTCCTCTTTATTTTTAAGCAACAAAAATATTTGAGACCACTTATGTAACATAAATTATAGTTTTTATGCAAAAATGTTATGTAACATAGCTAATCTCAGTGGTGACATCACTCATTTCGCATTTTTTTTTGTTAGTTCAGAAAATCGAAGGGAGTCTGCAGTACGTTCAATATCTTTTGACTATTTCAGGAAAAAAATCACATTATGCAGTACTGATATCTCTGGGCATAACTCTTGAAGAAGAAAAAAGAATTTGACTCAAGCTTTTTGTAGAGCTCATGATTTTAAGCTATATATTGAATAAAGTTGTTTGAAGTCTTTTTTTTTATGAATTATATGAAACATGAGAGATTTCATGCTGAATGTGTTATTTAATATCAATAAATGCTAGTACAAGTTAAAATAATGATGTTTCAGCTCATTATTTTTTAAGTAATAAAAATCTTTGAAGCCTTTCATATAACATAATTTACACTTTGTAAACAAGATAGCTAACCTCAGTGCTGACGTCACAGTTTTGGGGTAAAAATATCTGAAATTATTTATTATAAAATGTAACTTGCACTATTCATTATATTATAAACATGTTACTGATTTT
Organism: Hymenopus coronatus; assembly: GCA_030762935.1. NCBI lineage: Eukaryota > Metazoa > Arthropoda > Insecta > Mantodea > Hymenopodidae > Hymenopus > Hymenopus coronatus. The sequence goes on along the minus strand of CM060899.1, from coordinate 1,641,481 downwards.
TTATTACCCAATAAGGGAGAGAAATAAAACACGAGAGTTTTCGTGGTGAATATGTTCTTTAGTAACATGAAATGCAAGTACAAGGTAAAACTTACAAGGTTTGTGCCTATTATTTTTTTAAGTAATAAAACTATACGAGGCTATTTATATAGCATATTACACTTTGTATACAGCATAGCTGATCTCAGTGCTGACCTCATTCATTAACTCAGTTTGGGGTAAAAATATCTGAAAATATTTGTGTAAAATGTACGTGTACTATTCATTATAATTATAATTTTACTGTTTTTGAATTCCTAATGGTGGAGGATAGGAGAGAAATGAAACATGAAATATTTCATTCTGAATACGTTCTTTGGTAACATGAAATGCAAGTACAAGGGAAATTCACAAATGTTTTCTGCCCATTATTTTTTAGGCAATAGAAAATATTTGAGGCTATTTATATACACTCTGTATGTAATGCTGACCTCACACATATATATAAGCTTTGTAAACAACATAGCTGATCAGTGCTGACTTCACTCATTGACAAAGTCTTTGTTTAAAAATAGCTTAAATTATTCTATATATTATAATTGCACTGTTTTTGATTACTCAATGGTGATGGATAGTAAGAAAAATGTTAGAATAAAGGAAAAAACAACCATTTTTTCTATTGAATTTTTTTTGTTTTATTTATTATGCCCCACCCCAAAACCCATCCTGTATCCTTTGATTGAGAGGAGGAGAGAGCTGTTTAAAGCAATTGCTAAAAATATATAAATAAATAAAAAACAGGAAACATTTGATTACTCAAAGGTGGAGGATAGGAGCGAAAAATTAAATACAATAAAGAGAAAAAATCTTTTTTCTTCATCTGAATCTTTTTTGTTATATTTATTATGCCCCTCAGAAACTTTGGAAGGACAGGAGAGACATTTTTAAAAAATAATAAAAGAAAAATAATAATTTTAATGAAAGTTATTTGTTTATTTATTCTATTTCTTGAAAGGATAGGATAGAATGACTAAAAAAATTATACAATAAAAATAATCATTATTAATGGAATTAATTTTTTTATTTATGATTCGGAAAAATACATTCTGAATCGTTACATTTTCTTTACACTATAGTCTTTTGGTTTCCATTCACTCTTCGGGAAGCGTAGTCACTTGACAAGGATTTTATCACCACCACGACGCAGCACCTTTTCTACAAGGTAGGTATCTGGGTATCGTGACCATAAAATCCTCCTTGTATATCACGTCCTTCAACATCTTGCAGATGGTATGTAGGTGAAAATGTAGCTCTCACAGTGACGATGCGGAATATCTCGGTCCCCCAGTTTGGTGTAAACCCCTTTTCAAGTAGGCTTTTATGTCTAGATACTCTCACATAGACTTCCATACTAAATCTTCTGGTATTCCTCTTCTCCCTGCCATGACGACCTCGGCTGTAGACGGAAAGCAGCAAAGAATTATCACTGACAGCACTAGGTTTCATACGAATGGTAGAGTGATACTTATTATTGTAACTATGGATTATTTTAGGCAATAGATCCAGCCATCTGTAGGAACCTGCAGCTGAAAACTCTCTGTGCATCATACTTTTAACTGTTCTTATTAAACGTTCAACTCCAGCAGCCTTAACGGTGCTAAATGTACTGTAGTGTTTAATTCCATATTTAAGCATTAACTGTCTGAATTGCTTATTATAAAATTCCTTGCCATTGTCAGACTGGATGTTCTTAGGCACAGTATTCAGATCAGATAGTATTTCACTCATTGCTTTTGCCACACTGACTGGAATCTTATCTTTCAATGGCCGCACGTAAGCCATTTTTGAATAAAAATTAACAGCAATAAGAATGTACTGATAATTTTTATTTTCTTTCGCTTATGGTATTATCTCGGTTAGATATATTTGCAATAAGTCATTTAGACCTTTACTAACTATTTTTCTGCGAAGACATTTTCTTCTGGCTGGAGAGTGGAACTCTGCGGCAATGTCACGTCTGATCATGCTATGATGTTTGAAGTTTTCAACTTTGTCACAATCTCCCTAATTTCAGAAGTATGGTTCAAAATGCCTGCGTCCCTAGATCCAATAAGTAATCTAAGTGTTAATTAAAACGTTCGGGTCGGACCAGTATACGTAATCAGCTTTTCTGTTGGGCATGTGTTCCTTCCACTCGAGACTTAAACCTGTTTTACTCTCAATTAAACCTCGTATGATATTTTTATATTTCAAGCCCTTGATCAATCTCAGACGTCTGTTTCTGATGTAACAATGTCGATGAGCTAGAGTTTGTGCAAAATCTCCGAATAAGTATCCAGATGATCCTCGGTGTATGAAGCACTCTGAGGTAGTGCTTAAAAAGAAGTTCATATACACCGGGAATGGCCATGTATGTATCTTCTGCTATCCGGGCATTGTTAACGGCAAACGAAATGTTTTTGTTCCCTAACTTATAGGAACCATCTTCGTAGCGTATGCCAAAAGTAGTTTCCAGATCACTGCCACTGGCTGTGCGTAGATATTTTGCCAGTGTGTCTGCTGTTTCTTCTTCTTCTTCTTCTTCTTCTTCTTCTTCTTCTTCTTCTTCGCCGATGCGAGAGAGGGGTTCCTTCATCTCCTGGATTTTTATTATATCCTTCAGTGGCACAGTTACGGGTTGGAGAACCTTCGACATAACACCCCCTTCTCGAACCTGAGACCTTTTAGGGAACGTACTTTTTCCCTAATGGTCTTACTATGTCGAGCGATAGATAGTTTGAGTCGTATACCTTCAACATCCATCATCAAAATGAATGTGTATTTAAGCTATTGATGTCAATTCATAGGAGATGTTTAATTCGATGCTTAGAATATGGTCATCTTTCACTTGATTGGCTGGGGCTGTGAAACTAATTTCATCACCTATCGGAATGGGTGCAGGATAACTTTCAATTTTCTTATCATTTATCTTAATTGTCGTATCTACTTTAGTATTAGAGATCACAGAGCAGGCATTCACCTTTCCGTTTACGTGAGACGTATAGTATTCGAGTCCCGACGTTAACATGTACCTTATGGAGTTTCCTCTATACGGTTTTGTTTGCAACGGAATAACAAGCATCCGTCTCATTTGGTCATTGATGACACTCACCTGTGATTTTAAAATATTGACACTATCCTTTGTTGAGGTTATGTATTTATCCAGCGAGATTTGACGACTTAACATAGTTGTAGCAATATCCGAGGCCATAGAGCTCCGTTTAAGGCCGGCTGCGCTTCATTTTGTTTCTTTGTAACAAAATGTTTAGCAAATTTGTTACTTGCTGCATTGCTATCTCCTTTATTCTTTTTTTTTTTTTTTTTTTTTTTTTCGTAAGGAAACGTTTCCGTTTGAATCATGAAGCGGTGTCCGTGCATTAACGTAATCTAATATATAGTTTTATTCGGAACATCGTGATCGTGAACTGGAGGCATTCAATCTTCATTCTTGTCGTTTCCAGAAGAATATTATTTTTTGCATCACGCTTGAAAGCGTATTTACTTAGATATGTCATTAAATTCTCGTGTTGTGCATCAAGTGATGTTTGCACATGGTTCCTAAACAAAGCTTCAAAGTCAACCATGCGCTGATATGAAGTATTTTCGGCAAACGTTTGCATTCGATTCTCAACGACGGTCAACATAACGTTTGTTTGTTGCATCTTCTCCTCTTCAGGATCTTGAATATTGCACAGACGCTTCTTCCTGAATTGATAATTTCCCGTGCCATCTCGATTTATAATATAACGGTCAGTCACACCTCTGGAGGGGTCGATTCTCCTGGACCCGAACCTATCGATACTCATAGTTGAAGTGAATAATATCGTCCAGTTATTCACCCTGATAAATGTATCGAAACAGCTTCTGTATCGTCCTTCATTCAGAGGGAATTCAGGTGCTTACACAACTCCCTGAATTCTGTATAATTCATATCCGTTTCTACATAATCATCGTATATATATTTTAAGTTTAGGTTATCTTGCCTGAACGGGTACAATCATATTTGCATCATCTCTTTTTAAATGTTTTGATACTTTTGCATACGACTGTGCTAAGTAAATTGCATCAACGTTACGGTGTCTTCCCATGCTATAATACGATGCTATCGTTCCTGGCTTCTCATTGATGACGTCATCAAAGATGAATATTGAATTTTCTCTTGCTTCGGCGTTTTGCATCACATTTTCATCATCCTCAAACGTATACACTCCTATATCGGGTATAGTTTTTAATACTTTGAGCAGATATTGGTATTTTGGCTGATGTAACGTTTTGAATAAATGTACAGATTCTCAAACCTCAGACCGTTCTCGTGTATTAGTAGGTTGAGTATTACGTTTGTCTTCCCAGCATTCGAGCTGCCCAGAATGAGAGCTCTTGACATTACTTGGGAAGAGAGGTCCGTGTCTTCCTTCACGAATATCATTATCAAAGAGTAGCACTTGTATCGGTAGAGAACACTTTTGCTTCACTACTTACATCTCGCGACTAAGGTTATAAGGTAAATATTTTTTCTTTTTATTTTCTAGTGTGCCATGGGCTCTGGAAGTGTTCGGAGGTCTTCCAAGAGGGGTCTGGATTTATTGATTCTTTAATAAATTCTCTTCCGTTCGAGGCTTATCTGCCGGGTTGCAGATTTTGTGGACCTGGAACGAAACTACATAAACGTCTGCAAAGAGGAGACTTGCCTATAAACGAATTGGACCGTGCGTGTCGAGATCACGATATTGCTTACGCTACATCAGGACACTGCTTCGAGACATTTGGCTGACAGGGTTCTCGTGGAAAAGGCTTGGAATAGGGTACAGTCTGCCGACGCTACTTTGGGTGAAGATCTTGCTGCTAGACTTGTAACTGCTCTCATGAAGGGGAAGCTCGCCTTAGGTGCTGGTTTGCGCAAGAGGCGTACAACAGGCAAGAGGAGGATACTGCCGCCTGCTGCGAGGGGAGGTTTCTTACCTCTGATACCTCTGCTACCTATGCTGGCTGCAATACCTCTGTTGGCTGCAATACCTCTGCTGGCTGCAATACCTCTGTTGGCTGCAATACCTCTGCAGGCTGCAATACCTCTGTTGGCTGCAGAGGTATCTCTGCTGGCTGCAATACCTCTGCTGGCTGCAATACTTGTTTTAAAAGACATTGCTATAATAAAAAGCTTCTCTCAAGATTAAGACCTGTTCTGTCTTCGACACGCAACTTGCTAACATCATCCAATCGGAAGTTCCTAGAGGGACTGGGCTTCAAGGTTCTGTAATGGACGTAATAGATATGACAGGAGTTCCAACGTTTGATGATAGATCAGTAAAGAGGAAGAGCACGTGTTTTTACCTTACAACACATCAGCTCTCGATGCAAACGACGAAATTAGAATACCATGCCAAGCTGAGGACCTGTATACGCTTCCTAGCTGAAGTTATCTCTACATAGAAGGTTCTCTTACGAAACCCAATGGAGAACCCACATCGTCAAAGCTGACCAACAATGCCATGGGCTTTCTGTTTGATGAGGTTCGCTTGGATATGAATGGTATTACTATAGACAGAACACGGACTCCAGGAATTTCTTCGACTATACGCAACTATGCTCCTCTCAACACTTCTCTCGCTTACAGAACGCCGGTTGGACCTATCCCGGAGAGGATGTTGAAATCGGGAACCCCGCGAATGGTATATTTAACGCCATCGTTCCTCTCTTGATGCTTCTAATAATTGCACATTGAGCAATGATCTACCAGTCATTAAACTAACCAGAATCGAATGGAGGATGCCCGTACTTCGACTTTCCGATGCCGAGAAGGTGGAGTAACTTAAACTGGTCAAGTCGAATCAGCCTCTGCACATTGCCTTTCGAAGCTGGGACCTTCACACTCAACCTGCTGTACCGCAGACCGAAGCCTTCACATGGAACGTTACCAGGACGTCCAAACTTGAAAACTCATAGTGGGTGCACAAACCGACAGACTCAATTATCTTTCTAAAGATAGCTCTCTCTTTGATCATTGCAATATTACCAATCTCAAGTGAGTACTATCCCGATCATGACATGAGTTTGGATTTTGCAAATTCAAGATTCGCATCTTTATATGATCATTATTGTTCTTAGTTTCAACATTCTTATACAAAACATTAACTCAGATTGTTCAATCTATTATTTAGAAAGGAAAATGTATTTTTATATGAGTAAAGATAAACAAAGTTAATTATACTATCTTTTTATTGAGTTTAGCATACATCTCCTTAACCCTTCTCCTGAACTTCTACCACCAACTTCGTATGAACTCATTGACTTATGAACAGCATACAATTGAAATAAATGTCTTTCAATGTACGGAATTAGTCTGTTCAATCCTATTAGTACAACGATATCCAGATTTATGACATTTTGTTTAGGCAAGTGTTCACAAAAATTATTTCATTACATTTGTTCATTTGCAATATTACATTACACGCATAGATTATATTGTCACTTTACATCACTCTGAGAAGCCTACCTTCTTTCATATACGTTTCTAGCACAACCATGTTTTGGAGTATTATCTGCTAGTCTTGCTTTATTACGTATGCCTACGCTTCGTCTGCTGCTACGATGTATAGCGAGGAGATTTCGTAATTCAATATAAATAATAATAATAATATTAATAATAGTATTAATAATAATATTAATAGTGGTATTTATAATAATAATCTCTTCCTTATTGACAATGAAATAAACATTTATACTCACTTTTCTTCTTCACCTGCATCCTCGGTCTGGACGCTTTGATCCATGTCCCTAAACGGAGGTACATCTTTATCTTCGAATATTCTGTAAAAAAAAAAAAAATACATAATTGTTTTAACACTTACACATAATCAATTTTATTTATTTTATGTGTTTCACATATTCCTCATGCACTTACCTGATCAACTTGCGATACACGTCGCAATAGTCACCGCAACGGAAGGATGTAGTCTTTCATCGTGCTGCGATGGATCCCTACAGACAATGCTATGTGTATCTCCATTACACGTTTCCTCGTGCTCATCAAGACAGTGTTGTTTCATTTGCTCGTACTCTCCCATGCGCGTTGTCACTCTCGACTGCACTTCTGATTCATGGTGACGGCTCACAGACATCTATGCATGCTTAATGCAACAATCGTTTCATCGATATAGACCGGAGAGTGGAGGGGATTTGAACGTGTTCATTGTTTCATGATAACCTCATTACGCACGTGCTGCCTTTCTGAAGCTTTGAACATGTTCTGTCTTGCTCAATGACCTCATTACTCACACGGTGCCCCTCCGGCGAGTTTTGAAAGTTTTGTGCATGTGATACAGCAACAATTATTTTACCAATGTAGTTGGAGGTTTGAAAGTGTTCATTACTGCCTACCGACCACATTACGCACGTTCTGCTTTTTTCAAAGTTTTAAACATGTTCTATCTTGTTTAATGACCTCGTTACTCTTGTCTCACACATTCACATACATATACGTACACTCATTCGAATACCTTCTTTGGCAGCTTTTTTTTTCTCGGTTTCACTATCAATAGCCTTCACTTCTTGTTCTTCTTTATTCCCCTCCTATACATAGTTCCCATCCGATCACATTAATTTATTTCAACCCCGATGCTTCGGATGCCCCGTTACGTGTAACTTTCTTCATGATTTCACGCACCATACACTGTCGTCTTTCAAATATAAGGCTTTGCCGTCACATAGTTGAATGTTCGCAAGGCCTTATATTCTATTACTAATTGGTCATTAAAGTGAGAAGTGAAGAGGATATAATTTTAAGAGAAATTTATGTGCAGCTAGTAGATGTTGTATAATGAATACGGTAAGTTAAAATCCTGGGCTGAATACTGAAGCAATAAAGCATGTCTTTTACGTTCGCGCTAAATTTGAAGTAGAAATAGGTGGAAATCGTCTCTTATCTCAGGGTGTTCTATTGGGCTCTTTAGATCCAGGCTACCTAAGTGGGTTGATGATTTCTAAAATAATCCATCACTCGGATTCTCTTTGTGAAACTGCAGTTTATTCTGAGTAACTTTTATAATTTGTGTACAGAATTAGGACCAGTTTGTGCAACTCAGTGATTTTCTTCTTGAACGCGAACATTTTATTTCTCGCGAATTTATCTTCTTATAAGTTTCGACAGGAAATCTTTATAATTCTTCGGAATAAAATATATCATTAATCTTCAATGCAATGAACGGACATTACTCATCAAATATTTACGTGTTTGTGACTAAACGCGAGAGAAATCTATTTGGTAATGTTGCCGACTAAGGGTCTGTTGGCCGCGTAACTTCAGGCAGCCAGCCTTTGCATCTGAAATGCGCAATGTTCTCCGTAATGTAGCATATATGGTTGGTATTGCCAAAAGGAGGGAAGGCAGCGCACCTATAGGATAGTGTAGAAAGGACGAAATATGTAATTAACATTGTGAGAAAGCAAGAGTGCTATTGGTCTAATAACAGAAATGCCATCGCTCCCATAGTGTTGCAAGTAAACGGTAAGATGATAATGAATTGCATTAGCACATTGAACCCCAGGCGCCTCTTTAGTTGAAGTGCCGAGAAACCCAGGGATTTTACGCCTACTTTGAGTTATTCTTTTCGGTACATCAATCAAATCTACCAAAAAGTATTGAGACAATCTAAAAGTATGGCATTCAAGGATTTTTCAACAAGTAACAAATTAGTCATAACTTCCGTATTAATATTTTATTTTAATTTAACAACAAGTCTCAAATATGAGTGAAAAAATCTGCGTAAAGCTTCATACCCTCCATTTATAGAAACTTCGAAACACTCTCCCTCGGAATCGGAATTTTCCAGACCTTCATTTGTATCCCGAGTTTCAGCTTCAGTTCACAGAAATCGAGGAAAATGAGGCATTTTAACATTTTTGAACACCAAACGTAACAAACAGATCATCACCTTCCAGCAAAATGGCGCGACTGCCCGAGAGAAGCCAATATTACTAAATCTCCTAATAGTTGACTAAAGCAAGGACAGATGGCAGCACAAATCACACAATTAACAATAAATGATTTATGCCACTTAGCCCAAGACCTAGTTATGGTCGTGGAATTGCATTAAAATCGTTAGAAATACCAGCCCAAACTATACTCGGGCTTGGGTCGCCTGAAAATGTCAACGGCTCGAGCTATACTGGGGCTTGGGCCTTATGAAAATTTCACACGGCTCGAGCTCTACTCGGGCTTGGGCCTCATGAACATTTCAACGCCTCGTGCTATATTCGGGTGTGGGCCGCATGAACATTTCACACGGCTCGAGCAATACTCGAGCGTGGGTCGCATGAACATTTCTCACGGACAGAGCTATACTCGGGCGTGGGTCGCAAGAACATTTCTCACGGCCAGAGCTACACTCGGGCGTAGTTCGCATGAACATTTCTCACGGCCAGAGCTATACTCGGACCTGGGTCGCAAGAACATTTCTCACGGCCAGAACTACACTCGGAAGTGGGTCGCATGAACATTTCTCACGACCAGAGCTACACTAGGGCATGGGTCGCATGAACATTTCTCACGGCTACACTCGGGCGTAGGCCGCATGAACAATTCTCACGGCCAGAGCTGCACTCGGGTGTGGGCTACATAAACATTTCTTACGATCCCAGCTATACTCGGGCGTGGGCCGCATGTACATTTCTTACGGCTAGAGCTATACTCGGGCATGGGCCGCATGTACATTTCAAACGGCCCGAGCTATACTCGGGGGTGGGCCACATGTACATTCCACACGGCCCGAGCTATACGCGAATGTGGGAGGCATGAATATTGCACACGGCCGGAGCTATACTCGAGTAGTAAAGGCATGAACATTGCACACGGCCCAGGCAATACTCGAATGTGGTCCTCATGAACATTTCACACGGCCCGAGCTATACTCGAATGTGGGAGGCATGAACATTGCACACGGCCCGAGCTATACTCGAATGTGGGAGACATGTACATTTCAAACGGCCCGAGCTATACTCGGGTGTGGTCCTCATGAACATTTCACACGGCCCGAGCTATACTCGCATGTACATTTCACAGGGCCCGAGCTATACTCAGGTGTGGGAGGAAGGTACATTTCACACGACCCGAGCTATATTCGGGTGTGGGAGGCATGTATATTGCATACGGCCCGAGCTATACTCTGTTGTTGGAGGCAAGTACATTTCACACGGCCCGAGATATACTCAGGTGTGCGAGGCGTGTACATTTCAGACGGCCCGAGCTTAATTCGAGTGTCGTCCGCATGAACATTGCACACGGCCCGAGCTAAACTTGGGTCTAGGAGGCATGAATATTTCACACGGCCCGAGGTATCTAGTGTGTGGGAGGCATGAACATTACACACGGCCCGAGCTATACTCGGGTGTGGGAGGCATGAACATTTCACACAGCCCGAGCTATACTCGAGTGTGGGAGGCATGAACATTTCACAAGGCCCGAGCTATACTCGAGTGTGGTGCGCATGAACATTTCACACGGCCCGGGCTATACTCGGGTGTGGGAGGCATGAACACTGCACAAGGTCCGAGCTATACTCGGGTCTGGGAGGCATGAACATTGCACAAAGCCCGAGCTATAATTGGGTGTGGGAGGCATGAACATTTCAAACGGCCCGAGCTATACTCGTGTGTGGGAGGCAAGAAAATTTTGTACGGCCCGAGCTATACTCGGGTGTGGGGGACATGAACATTTCACACGGCCCGAGCTATACACCTGTGTGGGAGGCATGAACATTGCACACGGCCCGAGCTATACTCGAGTGTGGGAGTCATGAACATTTCACAAGGCCCGAGCTAAACTCGAGTGTGGGAGGCATGAACATTGCACACGGCCCGATCTATACTCGAGTGTGAGGGGCATGAACATTGCATAAGGCCCGAACTATACTCGAATGTGTTCAGCATGAATATTACACACGGCCCGAGCTATACTCGAATGTGGGAGGCTTGTACATTTCACACGGTCCGAGCTATACTAGGGTGTGGGAGGCATGTACATTGCACACGGCCCGAGCTATACCCGAGTGTGCGAGGCATGTACATTTCAATCGGCCCGAGATATTCTCGAGTGTGGTTTGCCTGAACGATTTACGCGGCTCGAGCTATACTCGAGTGTGGTCAGCTTTGACATTTCACACAGCCCGAGCTATACTCGAATGTGGAAGGTATGTACACTTTACACGGCCCGAGCTATACTCGAATGTACGAGTCATGTACATTTCACACGGCCCGAGCTTTACTCCGGTGAGGGAGGCATGAACATTTCACAAGGCCCGAGCTATGCTCGGGTGTGGGAGCCATGAAAATTGCACACGGCCCGAGCTATACTCGGGGCTGGGATGCATGAACATTGCACACGGCCTGAACTATAATCGGTTGAGGGAGGCATGAACATTTCACACGAGCTAATCTCGTGTGTGGGAATCATGAACATTTCAACCGGCCTGAGCTATACTCATGTGTTGACCGCATGAACATTTCAAGGGGCTCGAGCTATACCCGAGAGTGGGAGGAATGTACATTGCACATGGCTAGAGCTGTACCCGAATGTGATTAGCATGAACATTTCACACGGCCCGAGCTATACTCGGGTGTGGGAGGCATGAACATTTCACACAGCCGAGTGTGGGAGGCATGAACATTACACACGGCCCGAGCTATTCTCGAGTGTGGGAGGCCTGAACATTTCACACGGCACGAGCTATACTCGAGTGTGGGAGACATGAACATTTCACACGGCTGGAGCTATCTTCGCGTGTGAGAGGCATGAACACTTCACACGGCTCGAGCTATACTCGAATGTGGGAGTTATGAACATTGCACACGGCTCGAGCTATACTCAAGTGTGGGAGGAATGAATATTTTACACAGCCCGAAATATACTCCGATGTGGTCCACATGAACATTTCACACGGCCAGAGCTACACTCAGGCGTGGTTCGCATGAACATTTCTCATGACCAGACCTACACTCGGACATGGGTCGCATGAACATTTCTCACGGGTACACTCAAACGAGGGTCGCATGAACATTTCACACTGCCAAGGCTATACTCGCGCGGGATCACATGAACATTTCTCACGGCTACACTCGGGCGTGCTTCGCATGAACATTTCTCACGGCCAGAGCTACTCTCGGGTGTGGGCCACATGAACATTTCTTACGGCCTGAGCAATACTCAGGCGTGGGCCGCATGTACATCTCTTGCGGCTAGAGCTATAATCGGGCGTGGGCCGCATGTACGTTTAACACGGCCCAATCTATACTCGGGTGTAGTTCGCATGAACCTTTCACGCGGCCCGAGCTATACTCGAGTGTGGTCCGCATGAGCATTTCACATTGCTCGAGCTATACTAGAATGTGGAAGGCATAAACATTTCACACGGCCAGAACTATACTCGAATGTTGGAGACATGAACTTTTCACACGGCCGAGCTATTCTCGAGTGTGGTAGGCGTGAACTTTCACACGGCCCGAGCTATACTCGGGTGTTGGAGGCATGAACATTGCACATGGCCCGAGCTATACTCGAGTGTGGGAGGCACGAAAATTTCACACGGACCAAGCTGTACACGAGTGTGAGTGTCATGAATATTGCACACGGCCAGAGCTATACTCGATTGTGGGAGGCATGAACATTTCACACGGCCCGAGTTATACTCGAGTGTGAGAGACATGAACATTGCACACAGCCTGAGCTATACTTGAGTGTGGGAGGCCTGAACATTGCACAAGGTCCGAGTTATACTCGAGTGTAGGAGGCATGAACATTGCACACGGCCCGAGCTATACTCGAGAGCGGGAGGCATGTACCTTTCACACGCCCCGAGCTGTACTCGAGGGTGGTCCGCAGGAACATTTCACACGGCCCAAGCTATACTCGGGTGTGAGAGGCATGAACACTTCACACGGCTCGAGCTATACTCGAATGAGGGAGTTATGAACATTGCACACGGCTCGAGCTATACTCAAGTGTGGGAGGAATGAATATTTTACACAGCCCGAAATATACTCCGATGTGGTCCACATGAACATTTCACACGGCCAGAGCTACACTCAGGCGTGGTTCGCATGAACATTTCTCATGACCAGACCTACACTCGGACATGGGTCGCATGAACATTTCTCACGGGTACACTCAAACGAGGGTCGCATGAACATTTCACACTGCCAAGGCTATACTCGGGCGGGATCACATGAACATTTCTCACGGCTACACTCGGGCGTGCTTCGCATGAACATTTCTCACGGCCAGAGCTACTCTCGGGTGTGGGCCACATGAACATTTCTTACGGCCCGAGCAATACTCAGGCGTGGGCCGCATGTACATCTCTTGCGGCTAGAGCTATAATCGGGCGTGGGCCGCACGTACGTTTAACACGGCCCAATCTATACTCGGGTGTAGTTCGCATGAACCTTTCACACGGCCCGAGCTATACTCGAGTGTGGTCCGCATGAGCATTTCACATTGCTCGAGCTATACTAGAATGTGGAAGGCATAAACATTTCACACGGCCCGAACTATACTCGAATGTTGGAGACATGAACTTTTCACACGGCCGAACTATTCTCGAGTGTGGTAGGCGTGAACTTTCACACGGCCCGAGCTATACTCGGGTGTTGGAGGCATGAACATTGCACATGGCCCGAGCTATACTCGAGTGTGGGAGGCACGAAAATTTCACACGGACCGAGCTGTACACGAGTGTGAGTGGCATGAATATTGCACACGGCCCGAGCTATACTCGATTGTGGGAGGCATGAACATTTCACACGGCCCGAGTTATCCTCGAGTGTGGTCCGCATGAACATTTCACACGGTCCGAACTGTGGTCGAATTTGGGAGGCATGTACATCTCTTACACGTCCGAGCTATACTTGGGTGTGAGAGGCATAACATTTCACACGCCTCGAGCTATACTCGATTGTGGTGCGCATGAACATTTCACACGGCCCGAGCTATGCTTGGGTGTGGGAGGCATGAACATAGCACACGGCCCGAGCTATACTCGGGTCTGGGATGCATGAGCATTGCACACGGCCTGAACTATAATCGGGTGAGGGAGGCATGAACATCTCACACGGCCCGAGCTAAACTCGTGTGTGGGATCATGAACATTTCAACCGGCCTGAGCTATACTCTAGTGTGGGAGGAATGAATATTGCACACAGCCCGAAATATACTCCAATGTGGTCCGCATGAACATTTCACATGGCCAGAGCTACACTCAGGCGTGTTTCGCATGAACATTTCTCACGGCTACACTCGAACGAAGGTCGCATGAACATTTCACACTGCCAAGGCTATACTCGGGCGGGATCACATGAACATTTCTCACGGCTACACTCGGGCGTGCTTCGCATGAACATTTCTCACGGCCAGAGCTACTCTCGGGTGTGGGCCACATGTACATTACTTACGGCCCGAGCAATACTCGGGCGTGGGCCGCATGTACATCTCTTGCGGCTTGAGCTATAATCGGGCGTGGGCCGCAAGTACGTTTAACACGGCCCAATCTATACTCGGGCGGGGGCCGCATGTACATTTCACACGACCCGAGCAAAACTCGGGTGTAGTTCGCATGAACCTTTCACACGGCCAGAGCTATACTCGAGTGTGGTCCGCATGAGCATTTCACACGGCTCGAGCTATACTAGAATGTGGAAGGCATAAACATTTCACACGGCCCGAACTATACTCGAATGTTGGAGACATGAACTTTTCACACGGCCGAGCTATTCTCGAGTGTGGTAGGCGTGAACTTTCACACGGCCCGAGCTATACTCGGGTGTGGGAGGCACGAAAATTTCACACGGACCGAGCTGTACACGAGTATGAGTGGCATGAACATTGCACACGGCCCGAGCTATACTCGATTGTGGGAGGCATGAACATTTCACACGGCCCGAGCTATACTCGAGTGTGGGACATGAACATTGCACACAGCCTGAGCTATACTTGAGTGTGGGAGGCCTGAACATTGCACAAGGTCCGAGTTATACTCGAGTGTAGGAGGCATGAACATTGCACACGGCCCGAGCTATACTCGAGTGCGGGAGGCATGTACCTTTCACACGGCCCGATCTGTACTCGAGGGTGGTCCGCCGGAACATTTCACACGGCCCAAGCTATACTCGGGTGTGGGTGGCATGAACATTTAATCAGGCCCTAACTGTACTCGAATGTGAGAGGTATGAATATTGCACACGGCTCGAGCTATACTGGAGTGTGGGAGGTATGCATTTTGCACACGGCCAGAGCTACACTCAATTGTGGGAGGCATGAACATTGCACACGGCTCGAGTTATCCCCGAGTGTGGTCCGCATGAACGTTTCACACGGTCCGAACTGTAGTCGAATTTGGGAGGCATGTACATCTCTTACGGGTCCGAGCTATACTCGGGTGTGAAAGGCATGAACATTTCACAGGCCTCGAGCTATACTCAATTGTGGTGCGCATGAACATTTTACACGGCCCGAGCTATGCTCGGGTGTGGGAGGCATGAATATTGCACACGGCCAGAGCTATACTCGGGTCTGGGATGCATGAACATTGCACACGGCCTGAACTATAATCGGGTGAGGGAGGCATGAACATTTCACACGGCCCGAGCTAAACTCGTGTGTGGGATCATGAACATTTCAACCGGCCTGAGCTATACTCGACTGTGGACCGCATGAACATTTCAAGGGGCTCGAGCTATACCCGTGAGTGGAAGGCATGTACATTGCACATGGCTAGAGCTGTACCCGAATGTGATTAGCATGAACATTTCACACGGCCCGAGCTATACTCGAGTGTGGGAGGCACGAAAATTTCACACGGACCAAGCTGTACACGAGTGTGAGTGTCATGAATATTGCACACGGCCAGAGCTATACTCGATTGTGGGAGGCATGAACATTTCACACGGCCCGAGTTATACTCGAGTGTGAGAGACATGAACATTGCACACAGCCTGAGCTATACTTGAGTGTGGGAGGCCTGAACATTGCACAAGGTCCGAGTTATACTCGAGTGTAGGAGGCATGAACATTGCACACGGCCCGAGCTATACTCGAGAGCGGGAGGCATGTACCTTTCACACGCCCCGAGCTGTACTCGAGGGTGGTCCGCAGGAACATTTCACACGGCCCAAGCTATACTCGGGTGTGAGAGGCATGAACACTTCACACGGCTCGAGCTATACTCGAATGAGGGAGTTATGAACATTGCACACGGCTCGAGCTATACTCAAGTGTGGGAGGAATGAATATTTTACACAGCCCGAAATATACTCCGATGTGGTCCACATGAACATTTCACACGGCCAGAGCTACACTCAGGCGTGGTTCGCATGAACATTTCTCATGACCAGACCTACACTCGGACATGGGTCGCATGAACATTTCTCACGGGTACACTCAAACGAGGGTCGCATGAACATTTCACACTGCCAAGGCTATACTCGGGCGGGATCACATGAACATTTCTCACGGCTACACTCGGGCGTGCTTCGCATGAACATTTCTCACGGCCAGAGCTACTCTCGGGTGTGGGCCACATGAACATTTCTTACGGCCCGAGCAATACTCAGGCGTGGGCCGCATGTACATCTCTTGCGGCTAGAGCTATAATCGGGCGTGGGCCGCACGTACGTTTAACACGGCCCAATCTATACTCGGGTGTAGTTCGCATGAACCTTTCACACGGCCCGAGCTATACTCGAGTGTGGTCCGCATGAGCATTTCACATTGCTCGAGCTATACTAGAATGTGGAAGGCATAAACATTTCACACGGCCCGAACTATACTCGAATGTTGGAGACATGAACTTTTCACACGGCCGAACTATTCTCGAGTGTGGTAGGCGTGAACTTTCACACGGCCCGAGCTATACTCGGGTGTTGGAGGCATGAACATTGCACATGGCCCGAGCTATACTCGAGTGTGGGAGGCACGAAAATTTCACACGGACCGAGCTGTACACGAGTGTGAGTGGCATGAATATTGCACACGGCCCGAGCTATACTCGATTGTGGGAGGCATGAACATTTCACACGGCCCGAGTTATCCTCGAGTGTGGTCCGCATGAACATTTCACACGGTCCGAACTGTGGTCGAATTTGTGAGGCATGTACATCTCTTACACGTCCGAGCTATACTTGGGTGTGAGAGGCATAACATTTCACACGCCTCGAGCTATACTCGATTGTGGTGCGCATGAACATTTCACACGGCCCGAGCTATGCTTGGGTGTGGGAGGCATGAACATAGCACACGGCCCGAGCTATACTCGGGTCTGGGATGCATGAGCATTGCACACGGCCTGAACTATAATCGGGTGAGGGAGGCATGAACATCTCACACGGCCCGAGCTAAACTCGTGTGTGGGATCATGAACATTTCAACCGGCCTGAGCTATACTCTAGTGTGGGAGGAATGAATATTGCACACAGCCCGAAATATACTCCAATGTGGTCCGCATGAACATTTCACATGGCCAGAGCTACACTCAGGCGTGTTTCGCATGAACATTTCTCACGGCTACACTCGAACGAAGGTCGCATGAACATTTCACACTGCCAAGGCTATACTCGGGCGGGATCACATGAACATTTCTCACGGCTACACTCGGGCGTGCTTCGCATGAACATTTCTCACGGCCAGAGCTACTCTCGGGTGTGGGCCACATGTACATTACTTACGGCCCGAGCAATACTCGGGCGTGGGCCGCATGTACATCTCTTGCGGCTTGAGCTATAATCGGGCGTGGGCCGCAAGTACGTTTAACACGGCCCAATCTATACTCGGGCGGGGGCCGCATGTACATTTCACACGACCCGAGCAAAACTCGGGTGTAGTTCGCATGAACCTTTCACACGGCCAGAGCTATACTCGAGTGTGGTCCGCATGAGCATTTCACACGGCTCGAGCTATACTAGAATGTGGAAGGCATAAACATTTCACACGGCCCGAACTATACTCGAATGTTGGAGACATGAACTTTTCACACGGCCGAGCTATTCTCGAGTGTGGTAGGCGTGAACTTTCACACGGCCCGAGCTATACTCGGGTGTGGGAGGCACGAAAATTTCACACGGACCGAGCTGTACACGAGTATGAGTGGCATGAACATTGCACACGGCCCGAGCTATACTCGATTGTGGGAGGCATGAACATTTCACACGGCCCGAGCTATACTCGAGTGTGGGACATGAACATTGCACACAGCCTGAGCTATACTTGAGTGTGGGAGGCCTGAACATTGCACAAGGTCCGAGTTATACTCGAGTGTAGGAGGCATGAACATTGCACACGGCCCGAGCTATACTCGAGTGCGGGAGGCATGTACCTTTCACACGGCCCGATCTGTACTCGAGGGTGGTCCGCCGGAACATTTCACACGGCCCAAGCTATACTCGGGTGTGGGTGGCATGAACATTTAATCAGGCCCTAACTGTACTCGAATGTGAGAGGTATGAATATTGCACACGGCTCGAGCTATACTGGAGTGTGGGAGGTATGCATTTTGCACACGGCCAGAGCTACACTCAATTGTGGGAGGCATGAACATTGCACACGGCTCGAGTTATCCCCGAGTGTGGTCCGCATGAACGTTTCACACGGTCCGAACTGTAGTCGAATTTGGGAGGCATGTACATCTCTTACGGGTCCGAGCTATACTCGGGTGTGAAAGGCATGAACATTTCACAGGCCTCGAGCTATACTCGATTGTGGTGCGCATGAACATTTTACACGGCCCGAGCTATGCTCGGGTGTGGGAGGCATGAATATTGCACACGGCCCGAGCTATACTCGGGTCTGGGATGCATGAACATTGCACACGGCCTGAACTATAATCGGGTGAGGGAGGCATGAACATTTCACACGGCCCGAGCTAAACTCGTGTGTGGGATCATGAACATTTCAACCGGCCTGAGCTATACTCGAGTGTGGACCGCATGAACATTTCAAGGGGCTCGAGCTATACCCGTGAGTGGAAGGCATGTACATTGCACATGGCTAGAGCTGTACCCGAATGTGATTAGCATGAACATTTCACACGGCCCGAGCTATACTCGAGTGTAGGAGGCATGAACATTGCACACGGCCCGAGCTATTCTCGAGTGTGGGAGGCATGAACATTGCACACGGTCTGAGCTCTACTCGAGTGTGGGAGGCATGAACATTTCGCACGGCCCGAGATATAGTTGAGTGTTGGTCGCATGAACATTTCGCACGGCTCGAGCCATAGTTGAGTGTGGGTCGCATGGACATTTCGCACGGCCCGAGCTTATAGTTGAGTGTGGGTCGCATGAACATTTGGCGCGGCCCGATCTATATTCGCGCTTGGGCTTCAATGTGTTAAGGAGAAATTAGGAATCGGATAAATAGCGTGAAGGCAGTGCAGCCCTAGGTAGACTGGAACACGATTAAATATACAATTAATAATAATAATAATAATAATAGTAATAATATTTATGATAATAGTAATGACAATGATAATAATGATAATAAATGAATATTATTTTTTTATTTACTATTTATGACCACATGTTTGTATAAAGATACTTCGCAATTAATAGGATTTTATTTCATAGTAGGTTTGTGAATTAAAATACTCCATTTAACCCAAAATATTTCTTGATGAAATGCATTAAGAGCACCGCTATTGCAGTGTGACGGTGACAGGGGCATCTCCATTTGTTTCTGAAATGGTCTTTAGCTAGCTCGTGTACCACTTAACGTCAAGTAATCAACATCTACAATAGGTAGGGAACCTAACACGGTATACCTTCCGGGCCCCGTCTTTTCTCCACCATTTTCATATTCCAAGAAGGATTATTGGTTAATGTGCATAGTTTATAGCTTGTTAATCTTAAAGAATTCCGAAAGCAAAAATATACTTCATATGAGAAATAAGTACGTTTTGTTTGTTTATTTAAATTATGTGACAAAAGAAACGATAGTTATTACGTACAAATATATTTGATTTTCACTGCATCATTGACTCCATAACCATTAGCATTGAATGGAGTAGAAAATTAGAGCAGCACTACGACCGTCTAGTGGCAAATAAATAAGTACATTCTTGTTCCTTTATTTAAAACTTTAGAAGCAAGGAAAGGATGGTTAACACATAACAATCTGATGTGTTACACTCACATGACTTTCTCTAGCTGTTCTACAAACTTCATGCATAAGATTCTTCTTCTTTCTGCACCTTGCTAATCGTGGTACTCATTAGCACAATGTTCTTATTATTTAGTTCGGTATAAGTAGGAAGAAAATAAGGGAATACACTAGGCTAAACCAATAGTCAAATGTTTTAAAAGCTGTCGTTATGCGCTTGCCATTACAAATCACTTCTTTTCTTGGCCAGGAGCAGAACAAAAGAAAAACGGACACTTCCGTCTGAGAAAAGCATGAGTACTTCACAACTGAAACTAATAACAATGAATACCTCGAAAACGGTAAGCTCCACGAGAAAAATGTATATGGCATAACTTGTGTGTTTTAAGAAGACCTACATTTTTTGTAAAGTTTTTGCCTGTCTCTTACGGTTTAATAGTTATGCCAAATTAAGCAAAACTCATCCTGAATAAACAGATCTTCAGAAGCTATTCGCAGAAAATTCAATATATACATTTTATTTTTTAGATGAATATCTTTAATATATATTTTAATCAAAATCGTTTAAACCATTTTTAAGAAAATCAAAATTTTCGAAAAACGTTCCATGTAAAGGGTAGTTTGGGATGGGGGGATTTTCCTCAAAATCTTCGTGTCGCATCCCTGGAAGACACTAAACTTAAATACCAAGATTGGTATTTTACCTACTTTTCGTTTTTGAGTTATCGTGTTCACAGGCACACGGACACACACGACACACACACACACGGACCTTTTTCTCAAAATGCTTTTTATGGATACAGGGAGTCCTAAAACATATATTTCTGGTGAAATCTCGGTATCGAATTTTTGGGTGGAATACAATACTTCTCTATCTCTAGAAAGTAAAAATGTATTTGAATTTCACTGTTGTGTTGGGTCATTGTCTCGATAAACTGGTGCATTACCATATCAATGAAGGGGGAAGAAAAACAAAGCAATTATACTGTGTTCCCTTGGCACTGTCTGCTCATTTCAACAGTGTTTTTTGTTTCTCTATACGTAATATGTACGTAGTGTATAGAGAAGGCATTGCGCTCCACCAAAAAAAACTAGAACTTTTTTCGAAAATTTTGACTTTCTAAAAAATGGATCTAACGATTTTAATTAAAATATCATATATTAAAGATGTTTACCTGACAAATAAAATGTATATTTTGAATTTTCTGGGAATAGCCTCCGAAGACTAGTTTATTCTGGGTCAATTTTACGGAATTTTGCATAACCGCTAAACCGTAATAGATGGACAAAAACTTACCACACAACAATTATAGAGCACTTTAAAACACACAATTTATGTTATATACATATTTTTTGTGGAGATGATTGTTTTTGAGAGATTCCTTGTTTTTGGTTTCAGTTATAAAAAACTTATACTTGTCTCACACAGGACTTTGTGAACTCGTGTATATAAACAAAAGAACTTCAGTCACAAGCAAGCAGCTTTTGAGTATCACTTTAACCTATGGTGCTTCCTTATTTCGCCTATACTTACAAGGAAGCTACTATTTATGCCATTTTTTTTTCTCGATTAACAGGAAGTAAATCGAAGCATAAGATTTTTAAAGATAATTTATTGCAGAGATGTAGAGAAAGTCATGTGAATGGAACACATCAGATTTGTTCATTTTCTAAAGTTGCTGTGGATTTGCGGCGTTGCGCAGTAAATAGACCCTTAGTCGGCAACATTACCATCTATAATCGCACAGATTCACTCGCCTGCTAACGATCTCCTATTACTTGCTTGTAAAAGTCTCTTACAATAACTGGCTTCATAACCAAGAAAATCACGATACTTGTTTACTACCAACAAAATCGCAGATAGTAAATCAAAACACTTATTGAAAAATAATAATAATAAAAATAATAATAATAATAATAATAATAATAATAATAATAATAATAATAATAATAATAATAATAATAATAATAATAATAATAATACGGCGCCCAGTGATTTGAATCTCGGAATGCAACAAGATGAAAACAATTGAATATTGAATACACAAAATAGAATAAAATTTACAAAATGTCGGCAACATTTTGGGGTTAGAATGTCTCAACACTTAACGATATTCCTTGTTATTTTTTATTTGTAAGAGGTTATTAGTAATAAGTATTATATTATAAATAAATAGCATAAAATAGAGTAATGTTATACTTGCCAAAGAAATCAAGAAGAGCAGCAACAGGATGAAAAATACAACATCTGTACATTGCCTCTTTCTGACTGGTAGCTTGAACTCCCCATCTTGTTTCTCTCTGTTTACAGTGTCAAGCTGTAAAATAATAACCAAGATATGACAACACCTGATATCTATACAGTGATTTCATGCATTGTTTGTTTTGTTCGTTTGGTCTTATTATCGAGTAAGACTTGGGGACATTGAACACGTCATACAGAAAATCAACTTTCACACACCCATTTTAACCGCCACCACTCCTACGAATGTATGCATGCATTTTTTTTACTACACTCACCATATATACAATTACTCATTATCAATATTTCAGAAAAACAGTATACAGTGCTTTTAAAATCATGCAAGATAAAACTAGTAAGTTGAAAAAACATGCAATCCTACTGGCCAAAGCACCAGACGACTATAAAGATTATTTAAGAAATTTCAAATAACAATATGTGTAATACGTTGAAAATCAGTACAAGACACGTTACATGGCACAGGGTATTTTAATGATCATCCATAATCTCTTTTAGCGAGTAATAAGCCTTGCTCCATAAATAGTTTTTAAGAGCAGACTTACACCTTTCTGTTTTTCCCGAAGATAGTAATTTTAAGTCATTTGGAAGGGAACTGAAAATTCTGACACATTCAAGTATACTCCTTTTTGGTAAGAAGCTAGCACTTGGTTTGTGTAAATCCATTCTCTGTATAGTGTTTATATCATGTAGATTTACATATTTTCCAAAATGCTCTTGGTTTTGATTAGGAAACACATAAGCATGTAAATGTATTCACAAAAATGTTTCAAAACAGTGAGAATTTGAAACAGATCCTTACAGGGAGCTTTTTGTTGATGCCGTACATACTTCTGATGGCTCTCTTTTGTAACATAACCATTCGTTTACTTTCAACCGAATTTCCCCAGAATATGTGACCATTTTCATTACGGAACAAAAATAGGCATAGCATATCTGCTTCAAAATAGGCAAAACAAATTCAATGATCTAAGTGCAAATATCGCCGATTTTAGCTTAGCAATAATGCTTTCTATACGAGCTTTCCAATTCAGATGCATATCAACCTGAAGACCTAAGAATTTAATATGTGAGGTTAGGTCAAGAGCAACTTTGTTGATAGCTATCTGCAGAGCAAGATTTTTTAATTGTAAGTTGTAAATGTCAGGACTTTAATTTTGTCAATATTTAATCTGAGTTTATTGGCCTGAAACGAATTTAATCTGAATGCATTATACAATTTTGTTGCAAAATCTTGTAAGTTCTGGCTTGTTACTATTATGCTAGTGTTATCAGCAAACAGGACAGTGGTTGCTATGCTTCTCATTGCTAAGGAGAGGTCGTTGATGTAAATGAAGAAGAGTAGCGGGCCAAGAATTGATCCTTGCGGAACTCCCCACCATGTTTCCCCAGGTGGAGCTCCGTTTTTGATACGCATGTCACCAATGGTGATACAGTCAGTTTATGTACTACTTCTATAATGACAAAAGATCATCTTATTAATGTTAAATGAAACTTTAATGCACCTTTTCTAAGTAAATGTTATAACTAGAGGAATGATTTTTTTTTGAACTTATAGCATAGAATTGCCAACTTTAACTGGAACCAAACCGGACAACTAAAAATGTATTATTATTATTATTAGTCGCCATCATTATTTACTACCAATGCTGACCTCTTTTCATTAAAAAGAAATAAGACAATTAATACGTTTTTATTTGACAGCAGCTTTGTGGTTTAAATTTCTCCATTTAACCCTAAGTATTACTTGATCAAATACATTAAGAGCACCGCAATTGCAGTGTGACGGCGACAGGTGTATGTTCGTGTTCTGATAAAAGCACCTTTAGCTAGCTCGTGTACCACATAACCTCAAATAACCAACATTTGCACTAGGTAGGATAACTAGAAACGGTGTACTATTCGAGTCCTATCATTTCTGCGCCATTTTCAGATTTCAAGAAGGATTGCGGTTAATCTGCATAGTTTATAACTTGCTCATTTTAAAGAATTGCGAGAGCAAAATGATATTTTATAATGTAACAAGTACGTTTTTATCTCTTTATTTAAACGATGTGACGAAGGAAATGATAGTTAATACATAAAAATATATTTGAATTTCACTGTTACCTTGCGTCATATACTCGATAACCGGGTGCATTCCCTTAATATTGAATGGAGAAGAAAAATAGATCAGTACTATTGCCATCTAGCGGCAAATAAATAAGTAGGTTTTCGTTTCTTTATTTTAAACGATGGGAGTAAGGAAATGACAGTTAAATATAAAAATATATTTGAATTTCACTGTTGCGTTGCGTCATTGTGCGTAACCTTAGAATTGAACGGGTAAGAAAATTACTACTGACATTTAGTGACAAACAACCGTGCTACATTTGCCATCTAGCGTTTCTTACCGTTGAATTCCCTTGACATTGTCTGCTCATTTCTACAGCGCTTTTTCAATTTCTAAAGTTGGTATGGATCTGAGATGTTGCGCAGTAAACAGACTTTTAGTCGATAGCATTACTGAACTAACCTTGAAGTCCACATGTTCCTCAATAACATCACTTTCATTGTTTGCAATTGTCTCTCGTGATGAACTGAGAATTTCACTTCCTTGGACACAAATAATTTTCTTCTTCGCTACATCTACACTTTACCGGTATTTCTGCCTATAATGACATGAAATATAGCACAACTGAATGTAAAAGCTAACAGCAAGTTGAAACTTCCACCACAGATATAGAGAGAATGGTTATTATGCGTTCGAATTAGAGCTATAGCGACTGTCTTCATTCCAAAACTGTGTGCATAAAATATAGATATATTTAAATGCGAAATATCCTATAGCAAAGAAATAACCAATAACCCTTTTGGAAAGTTTGATTATTAATTTCAAGATTTCAATTGATTTATGATTACTGCGAGCACAAAACTTTAGAACATCTAACGTGTTCCATTCACATTATTTCCTCTAGCTGTTATACAAACAATTTTCCTTATTCTTGTTATTCTTTTATCTGCGACGTGCTAATCAAATAAACATTAGCAGAAATTTCTCTATTACGAGGGTCGGCTGATAAGTTCCGGGCCTCACTCAGATACAGCATCACTAGCCCAGTTAGACGGTAGCATCGTACACTTTAACTCTAGACTAGCTTGTATCTATAGTTACAGGTCAATAGCTTGTTTAGTTTTCAAATAACAGCTTTTTAAACAAGACAATCTTAGAGTTTTCACGAAAATGAATGATTTGGAAAAACGAGCAGTGATTAATACTTCCATTTGAAAGGCTTAACGCCTAAAGAAATCAAGGAGGAAATGGGCAGTACATTGAAAGACTCTACCCCTTCATATTCAATGATTAAAAGCTGGGTTGCAGAGTTCAAAATGGGAAGTACGAGCACTAGTGATGAGCCTCGCTCTGGACGCCCTGTAGAAGTGGCGACTCCAAAGATCATCGAAAAAAACTCATCGTTTAGTACTGGAAAATCGCAGATTAAAGTTGTTTGAGATAGCAGAGGTTGTAAACATATCAAAAGAACGCGCAGATAATATTTTAAGTAATGTTTTGGGGTTTCACAAGGTCTGTGCAAGATGGGTGCCGCGTTTGTTGACACCTGATCAAAAGTTGCAAAGAAAAACTGTTTCTGTAAAGAATGTGGAGCTGCACCGTAAAAACTCCAGTGAATTTTTGAGACAGCTTATTACCATGGATACAACTTGGATATATCACTACACTCTAGAAAGTAAAACACAGTCAAAACATTGGACGGCGCCAGATGAAACAACTACAAAAAAGGCAAAGTCAATTTTTTCAGCGAACAAGGTTATAGTGAGTGTTTTCTGGAATGCACAGGGAATTATTTTTATTGATTACTTGGAAAAGGGTAAAACTATCACTGGTGACTACTACGTAAGTTTACTGCAACGTTTGAGTGATGAGGTGAAAAGAAAAAGACCTCATTTGGCAAAACAAAGAATCTTGCTTCATCACTACAATGCTCCAACCCATCGTTCAGTCATTGCAATGGGAAAAATGTGCGAATTAAAGTTGGAATTGCTTGAACATCGCACCTGTTTGTCAGATCTA
>CM060899.1:1190000-1610000 GCA_030762935.1 Hymenopus coronatus | reverse complement strand
GGTGCTGTTCTTGCCACGA
This sequence comes from Hymenopus coronatus, assembly GCA_030762935.1. Classification (NCBI taxonomy): domain Eukaryota; kingdom Metazoa; phylum Arthropoda; class Insecta; order Mantodea; family Hymenopodidae; genus Hymenopus; species Hymenopus coronatus. The sequence continues at coordinate 1,609,981 of CM060899.1, read as the reverse complement.
CCGCTGTTGTTGCTGCTGCTGCTGTTGCTGTTACCTGTGTTTGACACTTTGATGCTGTTGTTGCTGGTGCTGTTCTTGCCACGACCGCTGTTGTTGCTGCTGCTGTTGCTGTTACCTGTGTTTGACACTTTGATGCTGTTGTTGCTGGTGCCTTTCTTGCCACGACCGCTGTTGCTGCTGCTGCTGGCAAATGTGAAGTCGTCTTCGGTTTCGGAACAGTCTGAAGATTCGCTACGGATGTCGTTAAAGAGAATGGAGCAGATCTGTTTGCTTGCATCTTTAGTGGCGCATGTAAAATTCATATCAAAAAGATTATTACTTACATCCTATTGCAGTTTTGGCACGTACAAAACGCCAACCAGGAAGTCAGTGTACCCATGTTGTTCGCACTGAAGAATATTGAATGATCCTCGTTGAATAAGACAATGATCCAGACTAGGTGTTTTTCTTGCGTTTAGTGTGACAGTTAATCTGGCAGCGGGTGTAGCAGAGGCGTTTATCAAACAGTTTTTAAACGCAATGTGCAGTATATCTGCATTTGCTGAATAGGACAAGTTTGTGCCTAATTTTATAAAACTGATTTTTCTCCTTCTTGCCAATCAGGTTTAATTTCCATAGATAGTATTTTAAAATTTTGGTTGACATATTTACCGTATGTGTTGATCAGCTCGGTGGCGTTGAACACTACCTGCGTCCAGACGTTATGTCCCACATCGATAGGATCTGATAGAAGGTCCATGTTGGCGAGATCGTTGCTCTTTACTAAATGATGTTTGTTACCTGGTTTGATGTGGCTTTTATTACTTGAACCGACGTTGCGATGACTATACTGATTGTCTTTCTTCTTAATTTTCTTTGCTACAGAGGTCACGTCGAAAGAAGGTCCCATGAATTGAGCTGGCTCGTCGTAGCACTTCAAACACTGACACCTCACACAGTTGTGCTTACACAGCGAATGAGGACACAATATTTTGCTAAAGTGACCAGTGGTTGTAACAGAGCTGTATTTATACGGGTTGCTGGATCAAACTTCAAATGACGTAGGTTGGTTGGAATAAACTTCAATGACGAAAATAAAAAACAAAAGCTAACAGCAGCGGTATCAGCGAAGCGATGAGAATGTAGATTAAGGTTTATTCTACAGTATCTTCCACAAAACTGTATACATGACGCGTTCTATCATTTGTGAGTTCTTCTTCCTCATTATATATTAAGTATACCTTAGTTAGTTTATGGGCGCCATATGTTGAGGTTTCAGTGCTACAAACCGCTGTGGTAGTAGTAAGTAACCGCCTCCCTCGAGCTTTACAGCTATTCGACGCCCAAATTTCGTTTTTATGCGCTGTATTTTATCTATTAGGTATCGCCTTCCCTCTTCCAGCTCGCTCGCAGTTATGGTTACAGAGAAGGTTCCACTACAAGAACCGCTTCCCAGGTTGTTGAGTGTGTTCATCACCTCTCGCATAGCAGCCATTGTGACGTAGTGGATAGTGACTAGTTAACTGCAGCCGAAAAACTGAATATGGAAGAAACCGATGTGTGAAATATATACTGGAACATTACGTAATGCACTGCATAGCTACTCATGTTCATGTTGAAAGCACGTGAGCTGATTGTGCAAACCAAAGTCCTAAATGATGACGCATAATATTCACGGCTTACGCACGTGATCAGTCGGTGGCAAGCAGACTGTGTAAATAGAGTCATATTTCGTAAAAGTCCTTAGGAGTGGCACATAATATATATTCGGTGTATGTAGAATACGTCATCTTGTTTACATCACCTTTAACCTTTTGTAAGTAGGTTTTATAGGCGATAATTAAGTTTCTAATTTCGGTAGACTCCTTCAGTCGGTGTTAAAAAATGTCATTGACGACAGGATAGGGTTTTATTAATGTTTTCCAATCTTCTTCGATTAAAGATACGCTGACCAAATCGTCGCCTTGATATTGTTTTAAAATGATATTAGGAGTACCAAACACATATTTTGCATTCAATTTAAGTTCCTCGTTTAGATTCAAATCACACTTCACCGCTTCTTTCTTAGCATTATTGTCAATGTTTGTAATGCTCGTATTTATATTTTTCCAATCTGATAAGTTATTAAGAATAATTCCACGATTTTCACCACACCTTGCTATGGTAACACACAATTCGTAAGGAGACGACGGTGAATATCCTACACACAAAAACTTCTTTTGTGCGTGGTCCAGGAACTATATGCTCCTTCTAATACCAATTAAAAATGATGATGCTAATGATGTTGACTGCTTGGAGTCTTCGTCATTCTTCAACTTTTTGGCTTCTGGTTCGATCATACTAGAAAGTATAAAAAGACACATGTCAGATGCAGAATTCGAACCCGCGCTCCTTTTCGGAAATAGAACTTAAATCTACCGCCTTAGACCACTCGGCCAATTTGACTACAAATGCGTGCTTACCTTTATAGCTGATGTAGATATGATCATACCTCACGTTGCACTAAGATGACACCTTGGAACTGCTCAGATTTAAGTAGTCTTAAGGTGCGTTCTAGAAATAATGATACTTTTGTTTTATACGTCCCAGAAAAAGAGTTTTAAAACATATGGTTAAAGTACACATCATAAGGTATATATTTTAATATTACTTCATGGTTTAGATCGTGCGGTAAACGAGAGTCGTTCGGTTTTGGATCATAAGGATATGAATTTCGTTTATCTACAGTGTGTGCATACCACTTTGCAATATTCGTTACTGATCTCTGAGCACAATAGAGCCGCTGTATTCTATGACAAGGATAAATGCAAGAGGATGTATGAAATGCTACTAAGACTCGTCACAAAAGCCCAATTCCTCTATGTTAATTGCAGTTCTCTCTGTAACTCTTCGAATAAATTCTGCTCTGTGTTCTCCTTTGGTAAAAATAACAGTAAAAAGAGCTGCGCTGCGTTTTAATAAGGAAGAGAGTTCCTCGTAGTTAACATCGCCATCATCCCATTTTAAGCCATACATTTTTGAACTAATTTTAGCATTAACGGAATTAACTTTATCGGATAACAGACGAGAATCAAAAGGTGGTTTAAAGACCCAAGTTTGCCCTTCACAATCTGAACCACATATGGAAAGTTCTTTAGCTATATACTCAAGTTCATCATTTACGAAAAAGTTAAAATAAACAAATCCTGTTCCTGAAGCCATGTTTTCTTAATCAGTTTCAAATCTAAAGTGAAGCATAAAACAAGATAACACTTACTTTATAATAATGGTTTGCAGAATTGTTGAATATCAGCCGACGTTTTACAGTCACCATGAGAGCATACATCTTTGTACGTTTTTGCAATCATACGGTCGTTGTACGCGTAATCAGTAATTCTAAATTTAAAATAAAAATTTTGAAGAGGAATATTTAAACATCGATGCACTATATATGCAATAACGTAATTCCTGCATGTGGAGGTAGTGAACTTTGTAATCTTCGTTTAGAATAATTCCAATGTTTACCGCAATTAAGGTTTAGAAAGTGTATAAAATACGGAGAAAGTGGAGGCATCCCGAAACTATCAAAATATTCTCCCCTTCCGCACTTGGAAATAAAACTACCTATCCAGTAAGTACCGGGTTTATAAATTGGGTCCGTATTTGCAACTAGAACAACTGGAAACTCTTTGAGTACAGATTTAGGTAGCTGATCACATGCAAAAACACCTAAAAAGTGAGATTTTGTATGTATATTGTTAGATAAATATTTACGTATTTGTGAGGTATTCATGTCACATAAATGGATCTGTTGGCGTTGAATTCTAATAGGCGTTAATATTCTGAAAAAACGATCATGCAAGCTGCTTCAGTTAAAGCTGTTTTAAAGCTTAAGTTTAGTGAAACATTACCGTGATATAATCCCGAAACATGTGTTCCGCTAGCGGTTTTATCCGAAGTTAAATTAAACATAAAGTGCATGTCCTTGCGGATAATCGCTTCTGGTTATGGTATGTCCCTTATCTTCAGGATTTAGATCTAACGCTTTTGTAAGAGTGTTAAAGGCCTTTATAAATTGGTTATTTGTAAAATTTGGCGTTATTGGTTGTGCTGGAAATGGCTGCTCATTTACAAAGAGTTGAAGAAAATTTAAATCTAGATGTAAAAAGTTGAATGGTTTTTTATTAAAATGACCACTATATGCGCTATCTGACACAAATGCGACGGTTACTCTGCGAGGTGCCTTACCTAATAACATATCGTGAAATGTTTTACTTATGGTTCCTTTAGGAATGTTAAAAGGTTGAATGTCTACTTCATCTAAAGGCATTTTGCCGTTTTGCATAGAAAGTAATTTTTGATGAGCTAGAAGCAGGGAAGAAGAAGGAAATATGCATGTTATATTAAGAGTTGCGGTTGTTAGGGTCGTTTTCCCTTTGAGCTCACCAACAGGTATGAGATGAAATTCAGGAGCAGATGGTGTTAATTTTAAACTCATGTCAATGTTATTAGGAAGGTATTTATCTTGAGCAAATAAGGAACATTACAATCTTCCTATTAATTTAAATTCTTTGCTGCCCTTGGTGTGTGCAAAGCGCCATATTATGCCCTGATTACTATCAAAAACGTCAAATTTACCTGCCGTATCCTTTTTCCATAGAGATGCTTCAAGCCATGTATTTTGAGAATCGGGCGAATAATTGAACAATTGTTCTATATAAGTTTTGTAGGGATAACCGGGTTGCGCCGGAGTAGCAGTGACATTATTTAAAACCACTTCCATTTGTTGAAACAGCGAATTTAGAGGGTTGTTAACCAGAGTGATCTTATCTTTATGTTCAAAAACTTTATTGTCATGACTGACATCGCAAGTATAGCTCTATTTGTGAAAGATCCACGTAAGTATCGGCATTGCCTTTGTAGTGAAAGACAATTGGAGAATTATACGAAATAACATTTTGAGGTTTTAGTTCGATTACCGCGTATCGATTTACGCTTGTTTGTATCGGACGCTCTTCAAATATGTTAAATGCTGAGTTTACATAAACAATTGACATTATGAAAAGATATCACGGGTTTTCTTTCTCTTAGTTAATTAGTGTTTACGGTTTTGCTTGCGCGTCTTTTTCTTTTTTGGGGGCTTTATTTGATCGCTTCTTACGTTGCACACTTCCCTTTTAACTGTGGAATCTTACGAATTTTGCGACCTTTTATTCCGGAAAAAAACATCGAGTCCAGAGCTACATCGGCTTTTCTTTTAAGATTTGTTCCACTCTCTTTTAGTCTTTGATTAAGAGAAGCTTTAAATGGTTTTTGGGAAATTACGTCAGATAAAACATTACCACCTACATTTAATAGTTCTTTACCAATGGACTTTGCAGCGGCTTTAACATATGGTGACATATATCTAAATACTCTACCTAATGCTCCAAAAAGACCGCGTCCCCTTTAAAAACGTTTACCTTTGTACAGTACGAAACTATCATCTCGACTGGTTTGATCGAGAAAATGCTTGGTAAGTTCAATATGATCCATAAGGTCTAAACCAAAGAACTACTGTCGAAGAAAATCCGTCCATAAATGGTAACAATTCACCAGTTCCGATTCTTAAGTCTATTTGCACAACTTGAAAGTCGTGTTGAAGTACCGGTACCCAATTTAAAGGTAGAAACGATGTTTCCATTGCTAGGTGCTTGTGATCGATATCAACTTCAACTATTGTACTTTCAATTATTGGAGTAAAGGTGTTGCTTACCATTTGAGGCTCTATAATATTGCAGTAAACAAACATTTCGTACGGAAACGACACATATAGATTCGTTGGAAATTTAGCACGTTTGACTTTGGTGACGTCTGTAAATGGCTCGAATCCAAGTTGCCTGCTTAAATTCGGAGAAAGATAAATTTCACGCATTACATTTTCAATGGTTACAGCTGAAGATCTTTTAGCCTTAGATTTTCTTGACTCGTCGAGTGGGGAGTCGCTAATTTCGGTTTCGTGTCCAACATTTGGTGCATCACTAAGTTCTTGTTCCCCGTGTATAGTATCGTTAACGTTTGATTCAGAAATATTTATTTCTGTTTTTTCTACATCATTTTCATTTATTGTATCACTTACGATAGTATGGACATTTATATCTTCACGTGTTTTATTTGCTTTCTTTTCTACGGCTCGAGGCTTAACACTAACAAAACCAGTATCTTTATTGAAAAGAAAAAAGTTTATCAACGTGAGCTTCTTTTTTAGTTGTATCGTTAATTATTGTTAAAAGCACTACATTATCTGTTACAGTCGTCTCGTCTAATTCATACCAAAATTCTATTTCACGAGGAGGCTCTTTGCGAAGCAGACGACCTTTGATAAAATTACCACCTTTTGCAATATTTAAAAAGGAACCTGGATATCTAATCTTTGTAAGTGCCACCTCCTATTTCCCTCTAAGAACCATGCGTTGCGGTAGCATGTTCCAAAACTGAGATGTAGTATTGTTTTCAAATATGTTTGCAGATACATTGCTGGTTAACGTAACAGAAAATGGTTCTGTGCGTATCATGATGGTGTCGTTAACTAGGATTGTTTAATCCAAGTATTACATTTATCGGGATAACCTTTCCACTTAACAAGTACTTCTTCACTACCGTCTTTCATTCGAGCGCTTAATACCTTATCGATTCTGTAAACTTTAGGAAGACTAACCTTTTGTATCTCTTCCGAATGAAGGATACCGTTTAGTTCCTCTCCTAAAAGGTCCTCTAGCTTATAGATTGTAGGTATGCTTTTTATCACCTGACGTATCACAAATATTTCATCTGTCCAATTCTTCTCATAACCTTGTCGAATAATAACTTTAATTTTACAATTCGAAAGTAATCGGCAATTTTATATAGTAAAGGTCTGGAAAATGCAAATTGCTCTAATTTCTTTTTGTATAAATTATCGTAAACTTTTAATATATTTGAAGGAGTTACCTGTATTGGAGCCATTTTTATCGATCTGTGATAACTGTTATACGAACGTAACAATTTAGGTAACACGTCTATATATTTATATGTATTTTTGCGAGTGAAATGCCTCCACATTTTAGTTTTTAAAGTTCTATTAAAACGCTCTAACACGCTTGCTTTGACATTGTTATTGGTAGTATAATGTGTTATACTTTAAGATTTTAGAAAGTTTTGAAAATATTGGTTTATAAATTCAGTTCCTTTATCTGTCTGAAGTATTTTAGGAATACGTTTATAGTGCTCAAAAACAGATTTAAATGCTTTAGTAACCTCTCTACCGCATTTGGTTGTTAAAGGTAAAGCCCATGCAAACTTTGAAAATACATCAATTAATTTTAAAATATTTGTGTAAGGTTTGTTATACTTATGTATATTATCCAAAACGTTTCTGTCGCTTTCCCAAAGATCGTCAATGTGGATCACGTGTTAAATTTTTGTTCGAAAACGTTTTCTTACGTGTTTATGAAGGATATAGCTTTCCTGCTGTTGTAAGTAATGCTTAATCTGATTATTAGAAATTTCTGTAGCTTAATGCAGCTTTTGCACGGTTCCGAGTCCTGCATAATGATGCAGTTTTGAATAGTATTTTTTAAGTATGGATGTTTCCTTTCGAGTTAAAGAATCTGTTGCCATTTTTAAGGACTTTAGCGAATAACCTGACGCTTGTTTACGTGAGCGAGTAGGGTATGGAGAGAACCTCAAACCTGTAAAGGAATCGTCTCTTTCCGAAGTGGTTGAGAGTTTTGTTGTTACTTTCTTCGGTGCTTTTAAAACTGGTTTCTCTTTTTATAAGTTGTTTTTTCAGATTAATTACGTAATTGGAAGCCACTTGTTCTGCGTAACATTTTTGAAACAATATTTTACCATCCACGGACAACTTCTCCGGAAAAAGGTATTTTTGATCGGGCATTGGACCAATATAATCCTTATTTTCACTTGTATTAAACAAATAGGGAAAGAACCCCTTGACTTCATTTAGACCAAAGGTTTTTGAAAATTTAGCAAGTGCAAATGGAATAAAATTTAAAAAAAATCTAAGAAATGTGACGTTGTTTTGCTTTATTTTGTATACACGATTACCATTCATGATTAATTCCGGAGTCCACTTTAAAAAAAATGGAAATGGCGTGTTATTTATGGACGCTCTTTAACTGCTTTGGTTCTCAGCGTCCCATTCTATATTGGGCGTGAAAAATCCCTTAATTTTGCTCAGAGACCTCTCTTATCAGGCTTGAGGTTCTTTTACGTGCCGTAAATCTACGACACGGGACCCACGGCTTTACTTCCCTTCCGAAGGAAGCCATGCTAAGGATTTTTACGCCCGAAAAAATCCGTCGTTCTCCGCCGGGTTTGAACCCGCGACTTTGGGTATATGAAGTTAGCATGGTAACCATTACACCACGGAGGGCGACTTCCACTTTAATATACCTCCCATATATCGTAGTAGTATGTGTCCGTCATACGGCTTTAAATTATGAGCAATAACCACCATGTCCTTAAAGGTGGTGGGTGGTAAAAGAATATACTCAAATAGTTCACGCACCGGATCGTTTTCAATCACCCACTCCTTTATACCGCAATGTTCACAATTATGTATTTTTAATAAGTATCAATACAAAAGTTACAAGCTTGATAAAGAACGTACAAATTTGCTTCGTGTTCATAAGTATATTTTTGTATTCCAAATGGTTTCTGCTGCGTGCACTCAAAATCAATAAATAAAAACAAAACAGTTTTACTCAGTTGTTTTTACGATCCTGTTTAATGTAACATTGATGGTTATCTGTGAAATAGTTGTCAAACATAGTACAATATCTCTCTTTACAGGTATGAGGAACTTTTCTGCGTTTAAGGTTAATCATTTTATTACATTTAAGACACACCTTTTCGACGTCACATACCTATGTTGCTCTAGAATAGAAAGCACGTTTTAATAGATGATTATCGAAGCATCTTTGCCCTTTAAAATCCCTGTTGCATGAAGAACAAGTAAGGTAATTATCAAATGAAGTGACACACGGAAGATGAGATTTAGAGCAATTATACTCGCAGCGATGGAGCACTTTCTTGTTTTTTGAAACAAAGTTGCATTGTCTACAATACAGTTTGCATTTAAACGCTCTATGTAAATCCACAATAGCATTGAAATGGTTGTTGTGTTACATTAAATCTACATACTTGTTACTAGTTTTTGTTGACTTTTAGAGCATTTTATTACCCGTATGACCGTCAAAAACTGTAAAACTATATTCCTTTAAACTTTTGAAAAACTCGTTTACATGCTCTAGGCAGTAACCTGACACCTGTTTTTGAAATAGCACACACAGCATCATCGTTTTAAGCTTTTGCATGTATTCAGCTTTTTTTACTAAGCTGTAGTCTCGATCTTTGGTAATTTTTGCTATACAAACCGCCATTGCTCTAGGTAGACAAAGTGAATCAGTATTGTTAATAACAATAATACTTTTGTTTTTAAAACACGTCTCGCATTCACTAAAACATTCACCTTCTATTATTTTAGTGTATATACAAGTAGACTTTAGTGTGCCAGTTACAAAGAAATTCTCGTTACTTTGCAAAGTAGTTTGTATGGAATTTAAGATAACATCCACATTTAGCTGATCAAAACGTCTCACAGTGATATTAAAATCTCGATTTGGATAATTTGAATTAGAAATGGACATACCAAAATAACTTGACTGATTATTTAAGAAACGTTCATTGACAAATTCCAAATATTGAGAGAACACCCAACGTATCCACTCCATTAAGTCTATTTCTTCATCGTCAGGAATAGGGTCGACTATCACCTGAGTTTCTGAGTATCCTGAATAAAAGCTGTCAGGAACTATGTTACGTATTCGAACAATTGTAAAAGTCAGGATAATAATAACTTACCAAGACTCGAACTAAAAACATATGCTTTCTTAGTAGACTGTGCACGCAATACCAGCAACAATCTTACACGTTTTATAGAGTGCCTTTATCATGATGAGTACGCTTAAACACAAGTCAGACACTGATGCAATATGTTAACTGTATGTGGCACGTGTACGCAATTAAAATTAACTGGTTTTATCTTGTTATAAATGCACACTCATGCTACTATTGCACACTCAAGTTTTAGGCAAGATGTTGGCACGTGTGTGTTGACGTTATAATAAAGTTACTAGTCGAAAGGTTACTGTGGTCTACTGAATTGACGTCAATGCAATAAAGCATGACAACCTCCGACCTTTTGTTTTTCAGAATACAAGGTCTAAGATTATCACGGTCAACTGCATTGACGTCTTTGCAATGAAGCATGGGAACCTTCGATCTTTTATTTTGCTGAATAAGGGGTCTCAGATTACCACGATGCACTGCATTGACGCAATGCAGTGAGGCATGGTAATCTTTGGTGTTTTTAATTTTGAAAAATAAGAGGTCTAAGGTTACCACGGTCTACCGCATTAACGTCATTCCTTAGCATATATAAATGCCAGCTATCGTTTTTCAGTTTTACCAACACACCTGTAGACCTCTCGGTAAAGAGAGGTTGTGAAGACTTTCCATTAGACCTGTCTAAGAAAACTAAGAAAACAAAGTTAGGGGAGATACCACCTGTTCCGAACTATATCCCTCTAACGAGAGGAATTCTCCAAACAGAATATCGCTTATTCGGCGCCAACCAGGTATGCAGGTTGATTTCCAGATTCAACTGCCCCCATACTTGCAGGAGGTGGAGCACTGCCACCTTCAGAAAGTAAGCGACCGGCAACAACAGCAGCTGAGACTTCAGCAACCGTCTCAAGAGTCGGAGGAGGAGGAGCCATCGCAGAAGGAGAAGCCATCGTAGATGGAAAAACCATCGCAGATGAAAAAGCCATCGCAGATGAAAAAGCCACCTCAGGAGGAGGAGGGGCCGTCGCAGATGGTGAAGCCATCACAGGACAAGGAACCGTCACAGAAACCGAATGACGTTAGCAAACAACAAAATGGACAAAAGGTACTGGAAAGGCAAAATACATTTCCAAATATTATAAAATTAAGAAAACTAAAAATAGATAACTTATTACCAATATTCACCATATTATAAACGCGGTATCAGACGTTTTCCAAGAAAATGAGGGCAACTCTGGTCCTAGTATAGAAAACCAATCGACACTATTGTTGTCCGAATTAAACGCCCTTGAAGAAAACGACAGCAATGACGCCAACGATGACGATGACGGTGATGATGACATTTGCGATACAGACAGTCATGCAGGATATCAAATGGAAGATAACCAGCGTTTCCAGTATGACTTTTTAAATCTAAACTGCACTCTGTTAGAACACCAACAGGTTATGAAGTTTCATGCCTTCATTCATGCATAGCTCAAATTGAAACCGGATTAAAAATCGAAATTCCGAAGCGTTATTCAGTCACGGTGAATAATTACAAATGTCTGTTGCACCATGAGGTGACTGTGTTTAACAAAGTGCTCTGCGACAGTAAGCCTCACACTTTGACTGTTAAAGTAAAAAATAATTCCACAACAGCATATCGTATAACTCGCGGTACAAGTGTCGCGTTGTTAACATTCTATGCATGTCATATACCCAAGATAAAATGTACACTATTTGAAACCATATGTGGCGACGAATGTGAAATTTGATAATTTTTAACTATTATTCTTAACGAGCATACTGTGCAAAAGCCGTCACTATTAGGTATAAAATCATGTACAGTGCTCAATAATTAAAAACTAATTTATACCGGTTTACCTATTTTGTTATTAGCAATACTGATTGTTACTTTCCATTTGATATCCTGCATGACTAACTTTTTTTAATGCGAATATTTAAATCGATGTTCAAAAACATACCAAAACATACAATGTAAAAATAGTCAGTATTAGATGAAAACCATGTACAGTGCTTAATAATAATACTTAAAAAATATTATACCAGTTTACCAATGTTGTCATCATCACTATCTTTAATTTCATCCTCTTCCTTTTCCTGACTCCTTAATTGTAAATCATCATCGTAATTATCATACAGTTCCGCATCTTGCGATGTTTGTCTCTGGAAGCGCAGATATTAGAATCTGTAAGGTTAAATACCAATTGTTTCAAACCAATAACCTCTTGATGCATATTGTTTGCATTTTGCTTTATTCTTTAACTATATTTTGGCACTGTGTTAGGTTGTATTGTCTTATATCTAAAGCATCTTTCATATCTCGAATTATTTCATTTGCTTTTTGCAAACTTTCTTTAAGATTATCGTTATCTTCCAACGCGGAATCTAATTCATCATTTAAATTCACAACTTTCTTATTATACTCTCGCTGCAACTTTTGCTTTACTTTATTTATGGACAATCTACATTTTTCCATTACAACTTTTCGTAAACTATTTACGGGTATACGACCTGTTGCTGCAGTAGTAGTCGCAGACGCACATTTGATCTAATATTTAACGTACCTGCAGCAGACCAGGTAGCTCCTTGCTTAATTCTACCTGAAACTTTTTTTCCTCCTATATTTAAATCCCACTCACCATTTCCGCATTGTCCAAATACATAAATATAATTGTCCGCAAAGTACGAGTTCATATCGTCAATTACACTGTATAACATTAAATTTCCAATTTAAACCTAAGCCGGTCGGTAAATCATATTTATCTATTAACGTTTTACAATTCATCATTTCTACTAAAATTGAATTGTTGCCGTTTGTTAACCTGCTAACAGGCTTACCATAAAAATTACAGCCTGTATTATTATTATTATTATTATTAGTACTATTGTTGTTGTTATTATTATTATTATTATTATTATTATTATTATTATTATTATTATTATTATTGTTGTTATTATTATTATGTCCCAAACCTTCCCCACATTCGCAAACATCATTTACAACATAACCATCGTTGCATTGTATATTGCCCACGTGTAGATCAGCGCAATATAATTGACCGCAGCGATATACGTATAAGCATTTCGTTACCGGTTTTAAACAGGTGTACACATTATTTAAGCTCACCACATTCATCAAAGTACCCTCAAACCCGCATTCACTATTTCGTTTACAAATGCACGAACAATTATAAAATAATTCGTAATATTTTTGACACATGGTAGCATTTTCCAAATGTCCGGTATCATCATCAATTGTAAATCCACACCTACCGAACGCTACGCAAATCGCCTCTGCACCTAATAGTGCACATAAAAACACACGACCACCACCCCAAACATATTAAACACGTATACTAACCTGTAATGTTCAGGTGTTGATTATTATATACCTAAAGAAGTGTCACGTAATAACATTCACGTATCGTAATGAACATTATTACCTCATGAGCTAATAATAAATATAAAGTAATCAATGTTAGCGCAGAATCTTGATAGAAGTCTCTGAGTCACGTGATATAAATAACCAATCAAATGCGATTGCAAATATCATATACCCCTCCAACGAACACGTAACCCTCATCAGGTTAGTGTTGAAGTGCATCACGTCCACATCACAGCACTCGCTTAAATAACAACAACAACAAGGTATGTAACACTTTTCTTACTTTGAATTCCGCACAAAAATGTACAACATGTATTGTACCTCTTACAACTAACACTCCCATGCATATTTCCATCTAGGTCATTATCATACACCACTATACAATGTTCGAAGAACAGGTCAATGAATTCGTCCACAAATACCTCGACAACTATCAGCAATTAGCGATGCTAACCCCAGAGGAACTTCACACCTCGTCCCTGCTATCTCGCACCTTAGAGCAGTTTCCTCCTCAAGACGTGGATGCCGTGTGGAACATATTAAGTGAACAGTGTAAACGTGTATTTGCTAAGTATCGTCAATGCAGAACTCATTTTAATCTACTTTCCTGGACCACACACGTAGATGGATCTGCTCGTTTTGTTAAAAATTGTCACTTCTGTGCACCATCTTATGTAACCAACACCTGAAAAAATAAAATAACAAAAGGCCTCTCGGCCAGCGTGGACGGTTCAAAGTACCACACCACCCTGACACCAACCAGGAAAGGTCACAAGGTCACAACAGACGTCAACATTCCTAGCCAAAGTCACGGTTGGTCGAACATGCCGTTCATTCACCTTAACGACCTCCACAACGTTATCGCAGACACAAACAAGCGTAAGGGTCAAACACCTTTGACCTTTACTCCAGTGTGCCGCCATAACAAACAAAGGTCAAAAAGGTCAATGACGTCATGTTCAACCAACCGTGACTAAACCTAGGTGACGTCTATGACCTTGACCTTCCCTTGGCGCCAGGGTGGACTTTGACCGTCTTCCCGCCGGGGGTACATACTTCTTATGTATGTATGTATGTATGTACGTATGTGCGTACATACGTACGTGCCTATGTATGTATGTATGTATGTGTGTGTATGTATGTATGTATGTATGTATGTATGTATGTATGTGTGTATGAATGTGTATGTATATACGCATGTAAATATGTATGTGGGTACGGATGCATGCATTTATGTATGTGTATATGCATGGACGTATGTATGTGTGTATGCTTGTTTGCAAGTAATTAAGTATTGTGTGTGAATGAATGTATGCATGTATATGTGTATGTATGTATGCTTGTATGCAGGTATGTATGTGTGTGAGTGGTCGTATGTAAGTAAATATGTTTGTATGGGTATAATGTATGCGCGTAAGTATGTATGTATGTATGTATGTATGTATGCATGTATGTATGTATGTATGTATGTATGTATGTATGTATGTATGTATGTATGTATGTATGTATGTATGTATGTATGTATGTATGTATGTATGTATGTGTGTGTGTATGCATGCATGTATGTATGTATGTATGTATGTATGTATGTATGTATGTATGTATGTATGTATGTATGTGAACAGCATAGCTCAAAAACGAAAACACCGTTAAATACCAAACATGGTATTTAAGTTTAATATTTTCCAGGGATGCGGCAGGAAGATTTTCAAGAAAATCTCCCAACTACCCTTTACATGGAACATTTTTCGAACATTTTGATTCTCTCAAAAAAGAATATGAAAATTTTGATGAAAATATCGTGTATGACAAAGAGAATGCCTATCTTGAATTTTCTGGGAATAGCTCCTGAAGACTAGTTTATTCTGGATGAATTTTACGGAATTTTGGGTAACTGCAACAAATGTAGATCACGTTAAAACACACAGTTTATATTACATCAATTTTTTTCCGTGAAGTTGATCCGTTTTGAGATACTCCTAATTTGTTCCAGCTTTAAAAAAGCGTATACTCTTCTCATACAGGAATTTGTCAACTCCTGTCCATACAAAGAAAAGAACTTCAGTCATATAGCAACCAACTTTTGCTTACAAATTTAACCTATGGTACTCCCTTATTTATTTACTTATAAGGAAGCAAGTAGTAAGATCATTTCTACTAATTTTTTCTCAATTAGCACGGAGTAAATAGAAGCATAAGGTTTTTAACAATATTTTGTTTCAGAGTTGTAAGAAAGTGAAAATCAGGTTTTAGATCTAAAACTTATGAGAACTGAAATATGGCTGTAGTTTGAAATACACAGAAAAGCATCACATGTTGGTAATTACATAAAACGGAACCAGTTTAACCCATTACAACATTAATTTGCGTTATTTCATAATCTATTTCACAGAATAATCAAAGTTCCATTGAATGAAACAGAGAAAGAGAACCAACATACGTACAACAAATTGAACAATTCACAAATTTTATTCACAAATCGATGTGTAGAAGACGTAAAGTTTTACATGAAATCACCGCTCTACAAAAACTGATAAACAATCAGTTAAATTTTGCAAATTTACTTTTCATTCAAATTTTTTATGGAAATTTAAAAACATTTGTAAAGGTTTGCACATAAAATTGACTTCTTAAAACTGTATGTAATATCTGGAACTTATTAAATCACCTTTAAAAGATACCACACCAAAAGCTCAGCAATGAGGGAATCATAAACTAAGTTCCCAAGATTGCAGTAAAATTTATATCAGGAAAAGAAACAGACACTTGAGCAACATTAGATACAAGTACACAGATAAGTTTGCAGTAGCCTAGCACTTTTGGCCTGAGAAACATATTACGAAGTCTATTTTACTTTCTCTACACGTACTATGCACATAGAGTATACACAAGGTATTGCATTCCACCAAAAATTCGATACCGAGATTTCACCGGAAATAGGAGTTTTAACATTCCCTGTATCCAAAAAAGAATTTTTAGAAAAGGGTCCGTGTGTGTCCATGTCAGTGTGTCGTGTGTCCGTGAATACGATAACTCAAAAACGAAAAATCGGTAAAATATCAAACTTGATATTTAAGATGAGTATGTTCCAAGGATGCGACGCGAAGATTTTGAGGAATATCCACTAAACCCATACTACCCTTTACATAGAAACATTTTCGAAATGTTTGGTTTTCTCAAAATTGGCTCTGACGATTTTGATTAAAATATCGTATATTAAATATATTTATACGAGAGATAAAATGTATATCTTAAATTTTCTGGGAATAGCCGTTACGGATTTCAACCACATGACAACCACTTTTTAAAAGATTTCGACTATCCTTTTAGCCTAGCGCACTCTCTTGTTTACCTTTTACTGACAAGAAAACAATTAATAACACATTTATGCTAATGTTTATTTCCAATATCATAAGGTGGAGAAGAACATGCTTTATAACAATAATTTGTTACAGCGATGTACAGAAATTCATGTGAATGGACCACATAAGATTTTCACTTTCTATACACGTACTATGTACATGTAGATGTAGATGTACATAGTGTGAATAGGGAAGGTATTGTATTGCACCTAAAAATTCATACCGAGATTTAACTGGAAATAGACATTTAGGGCCTCCTGTATCCAAAACAAATTTAGAAAATGTTGCTGATGTGTTTGTGTGTACGTGTGTCTGTGAGCACGATAACCCAAAAACGAAAAGTCTGTAAAACACCAAACATGGTTTTTAAGTTAAAAATCTTTCAGGAATGCGAAGCGAAGATTGTGAGAAGAACACCCCACCCCAAACTACCCTTCCCATGGAAAAAAATTCGAAAATTTTCATTTTCTCTTAAATGGCTCTACCTATTTTGATTAAAACAGCGTATATCAAAGATATTTTGATGGCAAGTAAAATATATATGTTGAATTTTCTGGGAATAGCCAGTGAAGACGTCTTTATTCTGGATATATATTACAGCATTTTGTATAACTGGTAAACTGTAGGAGACAGACTAAAACTTACCATAAAAAAGTGGATCTCTTTAGGATACACACTTAATGTTATATACATTTTTTGGTGGAGTTGACTGTTTTTCAGAAATGTCTTGTTATTGGTTTCAGTTTTGCAGCTTTTTCATACCGGAACTTGCCAACTCCTGGTCATGCAAATATTCAGTCCCATAGCAAACCTATTTTTAAAAAAATGACTCTCTGTTTAGCCTAGTTATTCGCTTATTCCCCTCTTATTTATAAGGAAATACGTATTTGACGTTTTTTGCTAATGTTTGACTCGATTATCATGATATAGAATCTCTTTAGCAATAATTTGTTACACATATGCAGAGAAAGTCATGTGGATGGAACACATTGGATTTTTTTCAAGGTCCGATCGGTCGCTAAATTAAAACCATAGTGAAAATCAAATTGTATTTATTCTTTCTGTTGGAGAATGTTTGGTTGAACTTGTTTCGTTTCGACAAGGAAGAAGAATGCCTCCACTGTTTATCAGTTTTGTCTCAGTGACAATTTTGTTAAGACGACGTCCTGGACAGCGTCGTGGGAACCCCTGTTTGCGTTACTGGAGTGCTCAGTGTCAGTTTTGTTAAGACGGCGTCCTGGACAGCATCTTGGGAAACCATATTTGCAGTACTGGAGTGTCTCAGGGTCAGTTTTGTTAAGACGGCGCCCTGGACAGCATCTTGGGAACCCATTTTTGCGGTACTGGAGTGTCTCAGTGACAGTTTTGTTAAGACGGCGTCCTGGACAGCTTCTTGGGAACCCATGTTTGCGGTACTGGAGTGTCTCAGTGTCAGTTTTATTAAGACGGCGCCCTGGACAACATCTTGGGAACCCATGTTTGCGGTACTGGAGTGTCTCAGTGTCAGTTTTGTTAAGACGGCGTCCTGGTCAGCATCTTGGGAACCCATGTGTGCGGTACTGGAGTATTTCAGTGACAGTTTTGTTAAGACGGCGTCCTGGACAGCATCTTAGGAACCCATGTTTGCGTTACTGGAGTGCTCAGTGTCATTTTTGTTAAGACGGCACCCTGGACAGCATCGTGGGAACACATGTTTGCGTTACTGGAGTGTCTCAGTGATAGTTTTGTTAGGGCGGCGCACTGGACACCATCGTGGGAACCCATGTTTACGGTACTGGAGTGTCTCAGTGACAGTTTTGTTAAGACGGCGTTCTGGACAGCATCTTGGGGACCCATGTTTGCGGTACTGGAGTGTCTCAGTGATAGTTTTCTTAAGACGGCGCCCTGGACAGCATCTTGGGAACCCATGTTTGCGGTACTGGAGTGTCTCAGTGACAGTTTTGTTAAGTCGCCATCCTGGACTGCATCTTGGGAACCCATGTTTGCGGTGCTGGAGTGTTTCAGTGACAGTTTTTTTAAGACGGCGCCCTGGACAGCATCTTTGGAACCCATGTTTGCAGTACTGGAGGTCTCAGAAACAGTTTTGCTAGGACGGCGTCCTAGATCTTGGGAACCCATGTTTGCGCTACTGGAGTGTGTCAGTGACAGTTTTGTTAAGACGGTGTCCTGGACAGCATTTTGGGAACCCATGTTTGCGGTACTAGAGTGTGTCAGTGACCGTTTTGTAAAAACGGCGCCCAGGACA
This sequence comes from Hymenopus coronatus, assembly GCA_030762935.1. Taxonomy (NCBI): domain Eukaryota; kingdom Metazoa; phylum Arthropoda; class Insecta; order Mantodea; family Hymenopodidae; genus Hymenopus; species Hymenopus coronatus. The sequence continues at coordinate 1,591,137 of CM060899.1, read as the reverse complement.
GAATCGTGGGAACCCATGTTTGCAGTACTGGAGGTCTTAGTGACAGATTTTTAAAGACGGCATAGTGGACAGCATCGTGGGAACCCATGTTTGCGATACTAGAGTGTCTGAGTGACAGATATTTAAAGACTTCGACCTGGACAGCATCGTGGGAACCCATGTTTGAAGTACTAGAGTAATTCAGGGACAGTTTAGTTAAGACGGTACCCAGGACAGCATTTAGGGAACCAATGTTTGCGGTGCTGGAGTGTGTCAGAGACAGTTTTGTTAAGACGGCGTCCTGGACAGCATTGTGGGAACCCTTGTTTGCGGTACTGGAGTGTCTCAGTGACAGTTTTATTAAGACGGCGTACTGGACATTATCGTGGGAACCCATGTTAGCGGTACTGGAGTGTGTCAGTGACAATTTTGTTAAGACGGTGACCTGGACAGCATCTTGGGAACCCATGTTTGCAGTACTAGAGTGTTTCAGTGACAGTTTTGTTAAGACTGTGACCTGGACAGCATCTTGAAAAATAATGTTTGCGGTACTGGAGTGTGTCAGTGACAGTTTTGTTAAGACGGCGCCCTCGACAGCATCTTGGGAACCCCTGTTTGCGGTACTGGAGTGTGTCAGTGACAGTTTTGTTGAGACGGCGCCCTGGACAGCATTTTGGGAACCCATGTTTGCGGTGCTGGAGTGACTCAGTGACAGTTTTGTTAAGACAGCGTCCTTGACAGCATCTTGGAAACCCACGTTTGCGCTACTGGAGTCTCTCAGCGACAGTTTTGTTAAAACGGCGTCCTGGACAGCATTTTGGGAATCCATGTTAGCGGTACTGGAGGTCTCAGTGACAGTTTTGTTAAGACGGCATCCTGGACAGCATCTTGGGAACCCATGTTAGCGGTTCAGGAGGTCTCAGTGAGTTTTTTTAAGGACGTCGTCCTGGACAGCACCTTGGGAACAAATGTTTGCGGTACTGGAGGTCTCAGTGACAGGTTTTTTAAGAAGGCGTCTTGGATAGCATCTTGGGAAACCACATTAGCGGTACTGGAGGTCTCAGTGACAGTTTTGTTACCAGGCGCCCATGTCAGCATCGTGGGAACCCATGTTTGCGGTACTGGAGTGTCTCAGTGATAGTTTTGTTAAGACGGCACCCTGCACAGCATCTTGGGAACCCATGTTTTCGATGCTGGAGTGTGTCAGTGACAGTTTTGTTAAGACGGCGCCCTGGACAGCATCTTGGGTACCCATGTTTACGGTGCTGGAGTGTGTCAGTGACAGTTTTGTTAAGACGGCGTCCTGCACAGCATTTTGGTATTCCATGTTTGCGGTGCTGGAGTGTCTCAGTGACAGTTTTGTTAAGACGGCGTCCTGGACAGCATCTTGGGAACCCATGTTTGCGGTACTAGAGTGCGTCAGTGAACGTTTTGTTAAGACGGCGCCCAGGGCAGCATCGTGGGAAACCATGTTTGCAGTACTGGACGTCTCAGTGACAGAATTGTAAAGACGGCGTCCTGGACAGCATCGTAAGAACCCATGTTTGCGGTTGTAGAGTGTCTCAATGACAGTTTTATTAAGACGGCGTCCTAGACAGCATCTTAGGAACCCATGTTTGCGGTACTGGAGTGTCCTAGTGACAGTTTAGTTAAGACGGCGTCCTAGACAGCATCGTTGGTACCCATATTTCCGGTACTGCAGTGTGTCAGTGACAGTTTCGTTAAGACGGCGATCTGTACAGCATTGTGGGAACGCATGTTTGCGGTACCGGAGTGTCTCAGTAACATTTTGTTAAGACGGCGTCCTGGACAGCATCGTGGGAACCCATGTTTGCGGTAGTGGAGTCTCTCAGTGTCAGTTTTGTTAAGACGGCGTCCTGGACAGCATCGTTGATACCCATGTTTGCGGTACTGGAGTGTGTAGTGACAGTTTTGTTTAGACGGCGTCCTGGACAGCATCGTGGGAACCCATGTTTGCGGTACTGGAGTGTCTCAGTGACAGTTTTGTTAAGACTACGTCTTGGATAGCATCGTTGGTACCCATGTTTGCAGTACTGGAGGTCTCAGAGTCATCTTTGTTAAGACGGCGTCATGGAGAGCATCTTGGGAACCCATGTTTCCGGTGCTGGAGTGTGTAATTGACAGTTTTGTTAAGACGGTGTCCTGGACAGCATTGTGGGAACACATGTTTGCGGTACTAGAATGTGTCAGTGACAGCATTGTTAAGAAGGCGACATGGACAGCATCGTGGGAAGCCATGTTTGCAGTACTAGAGTGTTTCAGTGACAGTTTTGTTAATACCGCGCCCTGGACAGCATCTTGGGAACCCATGTTGGCGGTGCTGGAGTGTGTCAGTGATAGTTTTGTTAAGACGGCGTCCCGAACAGCATCGTGGGAACCCATTTTTGCGGTACTGCAGTGTCTCAGTGACAGTTTTGTGAAAAGGGCGTCCTGGACAGCACCGTGGGTAGCGATGTTTGCGGTACTAGAGTGCCTTAGTGACAGTTTTGTTAAGACACCATCCTGGACAGCATCGTGGCAACCCATGTTTGCGGTGCTGGAATGTGTCAGTGACAGTTTTGTTAAGACGACGTCCTGGACAGCATCGTGGGTACCGATGTTTGCGGTACTAGAGTGCCTTAGTGACAGTTTTGTTAAGACACCATCCTGGACAGATCGTGGTAACCCATGTTTGCGGTGCTGGAATGTGTCAGTGACAGTTTTGTTAAGACGACGTCTTGGACAGCATCGTGGGTACCGATGTTTGCGGTACTAGAGTGCCTTAGTGACAGTTTTGTTAAGACACCATCCTGGACAGCATCGTGGTAACCCATGTTTGCGGTGCTGGAATGTGTCAGTGACAGTTTTGTTAAGACGACGTCCTGGAAAGCATCGTGGTAACCCATGTTTGCGGTACTGGAGATCTCAGTGACAGTTTTGTTAAGACGGCGACCTGGACAGCATCGTGGGAACCCATGTTTGCGGTACTAGAGTGCCTCAATGACAGTTTTGTTAAGACGGCGACCTGGACAGCATCTTGGGAACCCATGTTTGCGGTACTAGAGTGTTTCAGTGACAATTTTGTTAAGAGGACGCCTTTAAAAGAGCATTTAGATAACCCATGTTTGCGGTACTGGTGTGTGTCAGTGACAGTTTTGTTTAGACGGCGCCCTGGAGAGTATCATGGGAGCCCATGTTTCCGGTACTGGAGTGTGTCATTGACAATTTTATTAAGACGGCACCCTGGACAGTATTTTGGGAACCAATGTTTGCGGTGCTGGAGTATATCAGTGACAATTTTGTTAAGATGGCGCCCTGGAAAGCATCTTGGGAACCCATGTTTGCGGTGCTGGAGTGTTTCAGTGACAATTTTGTTAAGACGGTGCCCATTTGCTGTGTTCAGTTGGACAGCATCTTGGGAACCCATGTTTGCGGTACTGGAGTGTGTCAGTGACAATTTTGTTAAGACGGCGCCTTGGACAGCATCTTGGGAACCCATGTTTGAGGTGCTGGAGTGTCTGTGTGACACTTTTTTTAAGACGGCGCCCTGGACAGCATCATTTGAACTCAGGTTTGCGGTTCTGGAGTGTCTCAGTGACAATTTTGTTAAGACGGCGCCCTGGATAGCATCTTGGGAACCCAGGTTTGCGGTACTGGAGTGTGTCAGTGACAGTTTTGTTAAGACGACGTCCTGGACAGCATTAAGGGAACCCATGATTGCGCTACTGCAGATCTTAGTGACAGTTTTGCTAAGACGGCTCCCTGGACGGCATCTTGGGAACCCATGTTTGCGGTACTGGAGTGTGTCAGTCACAGTTTTGTTAGGACGGCGTCCTGGAGAGCATCTTGGGAACCCATGTTTACGGTACGGGAGTGTGTCAGTGACAGTTTTGATAAGACGGCGTCCTGGACAGCATCTTGGGAACCCATGTTTGCGGTGCTGAAGTGTGTCAGTCACTGTTCTGTTAAGACAGCGTCCTGGATAGCATCTTTGGTACCCATGTTTGCGGTACTGGAGTGTGGCCGTCACAGTTTTGTTAAGACGGCGTCCTGGACAGCATCGTGGGAACCCATGTTTGCGGTACTGGAAATCTCAGTGGATGTTTTGTTAAGAAGGCGCCCTGGACAGCCTCTTGGCAACCCATATTTTCGGGGCTGAAGTGTGTAAGTGACAGTTTTGTTAAGACAGCGACCTGAACAGCATCGTGGGAAACCATGCTTGCGGTACTAGAGTGTTTCAGTGACAGTTATTTAAGACGGCGACCTGGACAGCATCTTGGGAACCCATGTTTGCGGTACTGGAGTGTTTCTGTGACAGTTTTGCTAAGACGTCGACCTGGACAGCATCTTGGGGACCAAGGTTTGCGCTACTGGAGTCTCTCAGCGACAGTTTTGTTAAGAGGGCGTCCTGGACAGCATCTTGGGAACCCATGTTTGCGCTACTGGATATCTCAGAGACAGTTTTGTTAGGACGGCGTCCTGGACGGCATCTTGGGAACCCATGTTTGCGCTACTGGAATGTGTAAGTGACAGTTTTGTTAAGACGTCCTCCTGGACAGCATCTTCAGAACTCATGTTTGCGGTGCTGGATTTTTCAGTGACAGTTTTGTTAAGACGGCCTCCTGGACAGCATCTTGGTAACCCATGTTTGCGGTACTAGAGTGTGTCAGTGACCGTTTTGTAAAAACGGCGCTCAGGACAGCATCGTGGGAACCCATGTTTGCAGTACTGGAGGTCTCAGTGACAGATTTTTAAAGACGGCGTAGTGGACAGCATCGTGGGAACCCATGTCTGCGGTACTAAAGTCTCTTAGTGACAGTTTTGTTAAGACGGCGCCCTGGACAGCATCGTGGGAACCCATATTTGCGGTACTGGAGTGTGTCTCAGTGACAGTTTTGTTAAAATGGCGTCCTGGACAGCATCGTGGGAACCCATGTTAGCGGTACTGGAGGGTCTCAGTGACAGCTTTGTTAAGACGCCATCCTGGACAGCATCTTGGGAACCCATGTTTGCGGTGCTGGAGTGTGTAAGTGACAGCTTTGTTAAGACGGCGTCCTGGACAGCATCGTGGGAACCCATGTTTGCGGTACTAGAGTGTGTCAGTGACAGCTTTGTTAAGAAGGCGACATGGACAGCATCGTGGGAACCCATGTTTGCAGTACTAGAGTGTTTCAGTGACAGTTTTGTTAAGACCGCGCCCTGGACAGCATCTTGGGAACCCATGTTAGCGGTGCTGGAGTGTGTCCTTATCAGTTTTGTTAAGACAGCGTCCCGAACAGCATCGTGGGAACCCATGATTGCGGTACTGCAGTGCCTCAGTGACAGTTTTGTGAAGAGGGCGTCCTGGACAGCATCGTGGTAACCCATGTTTGCGGTACTGGAGGTCGCAGTGACAGTTTTGTTAAGACGGCGACCTGGACAGCATCGTGGAAACCCATGGTTGCGGTACTAGAGTGCCTCAATGTCAGTTTTGTTAAGACGGCGACCTGGGCAGCATCTTGGGAACCCATGTTTGCGGTACTAGAGTGTTTCAGTGACAATTTTGTTAAGAGGGCGCCCTGGACAGCATCATGGGAACCCAGGTTTGCGGTACTGGAGTGTCTCAGTGACAGATTTGTTAAGACGGCGTCCGGGAGAGCATCGTTGGAACCCATGTTTGCGGTACTGGAGTGTGTGATTGACAATTTTATTAAGGCGGCGCCCTGGACAGCATCTTGGGAACCAATGTTTGTGGTGCTGGAGTGTATCAATGACAATTTTGTTAAGACGGCGCCCTGGAAAGCATCTTGGTACCCCATGTTTGCGGTGCTGGAGTGTTTCAGTGACAATCTTGTTAAGACGGCGCCCATTTGCTGTGTTCAGTTGGATAGCATCTTGGGAACCCATGTGTGCGGTGCTGGAGTGTCTCAGTGACAATTTTGTTAAGACGGCGTCCTGGACAGCATCGTTTGAACTCAGGTTTGCGGTACTGGAGTGTCTCGGTGACAATTTTGTTAAGACTGCGCCCTGGATAGCATTTTCGGAACCTATGTTTGCGGTACTGGAGTGTGTCAGTGACAGTTTTGTTAAGACGGCGTCCTGGATAGCATTAAGGGAACCCATGATTGCGCTACTGCAGATCTCAGTGACAGTTTTGCTAAGACGGCACCCTGGACAGCATCTTGGTAACCCATGTTTGCGGTACTGGAGTGTGTCAGTCACAGTTTTGTTAGGACGGCGTCCTGGAGATCATCTTGGGAACCCATGTTTACGGTACGGGAGTGTGTTAGTGTTAATTTTGTTAAGACGGCGTCTTGGACAGCATCGTTGGTACACATGTTTGCAGTACTGGAGGTCTCAGAGTCAGCTTTGTTAAGAGGCGTCATGGAGAGCATCGTGGGAACATATGTTTGCCGTACTAGAGTGTTTCAGTGACAGTTTTGTTAACACGGCGTCCTGGACAGCATCTTGGGAACCCATGTTTGCGGTGCTGGAGTGTGTAAGTGACAGCTTTGTTAAGACGGCGTCCTGGACTGCATCGTGGGAACCCATGTTTGCGGTACTAGAGTGTGTCAGTGACAGCTTTGTTAAGAAGGCGACAAGGACAGCATCGTGGGAACCCATGTTTGCAGTACTAGAGTGTTTCAGTGACAGTTTTGTTAAGCCCGCGCTCTGGATAGCATCTTGGGAACCCATGTTAGCGGTGCTGGAGTGTGTCAGTGACAGTTTTGTTAAGACGGCGTCACGAACAGCATCGTGGGAACCCATGATTGCGGTACTGCAGTGTCTCAGTGACAGTTTTGTGAAGGGGCGTCGTGGACAGCATCGTGGGTACCGATGTTTGCGGTACTAGAGTGACTTAGTAACAGTTTTGTTAAGACGCCATCCTGGACAGTATCTTGGGAACCCATGTTTGCGATGCTTGAGTGTGTCAGTGACATTTTTGTTAAGACGGCCTCCTGGACAGCATCGCGGTAACCCATGTTTGCGGTACTGGAGGTCTCAGTTACAGTTTTTTTAAGACGGCGACCTGGGGAGCATCGTGGGAACCCATGTTTGCGGTACTAGCGTGCCTCAATGACAGTTTTGTTAAGATGGCGACCTGGAAAGCATCTTGGGAACCCATGTTTGCGGTACTAGAGTGTTTCAGTGACAATTTTGTTAAGAGGGCGCCTTTATTAGAGCATTTAATAACCCATGTTTGCAGTACTAGAGTGTTTCAGTGACAGTATTGTTAAGCCCGCCCCCTGGATAGCATCTTGGGAACCCATGTTAGCGGTGCTGGTGTGTGTCAATGACAGTTTTTTTAAGACGGCGCCCTGGACAGCATCATGGGAACCCAGGTTTGCAGTACTGGAGTGTCTCAATGACAGTTTCGTTAAGACGGCGTCCGGGAGAGCATCGTGGGAACCCATGTTTGCGGTACTGGAGTGTGTCATTGACAATTTTATTAAGACGGCGACATGGACAGCATCTTGGGAACCAATGTTTGTGGTGCTGGAGTGTATCAGTGACAATTTTGTTAAGACGGCGCCCTGGAAAGCATCTTGGGAACCCATGTTTGCGGTGCTGGAGTGTCTCAGTGACAATTCTGTTAAGACGGCGCCCATTTGCTGTGTTCAGTTGGACAGCATCTTGGGAACCCATGTTTGCGGTACTGGGGTGTGTCAGTGACAATTTTGTTAAGACGGCGCCTTGGACAGCATCTTGGAAACCCATGTTTGCGGTGCTGGAGTGTCTCAGTGACAATTTTGTTAAGACAGCGCCCTGGACAGCATCATTTAAACTCAGATTTGCGGTACTGGAGTGTCTGGGTGACAGTTTTGTTAAGACGGCGTCACGGACAGCATCGTGGGAACCCATGTTTGCGCTACTGGAGTGTGTCAGTAACAATTTTGTTATGACGGCGCCGTGGACAGCATCTTGAGAACCCATGTTTGCGGTTCTGGAGTGTCTCAGTGACAATTATGTTAAGACGGCGCCCTGGATAGCATCTTGGGAACCCATGTTTGCGGTACTGGAGTGTGTCAGTGACAGTTTTGCTAAGACGGCGTCCTGGATACCATCTTGGGAAATCATGATGGCGGTGCTGGAGTGTCTCAGTGACAATTTTGTTAAGACGGGTCCCTGGACAGCATCATTTGAACTCAGGTTTGCGGTACTGGAGTGTCTCGGTGACAGTTTTGTTAAGACGCCGCCCTGGACGGCATCTTGGGAACCCATGTTTAAGGTGCTTTAGTGTGTCATTGACAGTTTTTTAAGACGGCACCCTGCACAGAATTTTGGGAACCCATGTTCGCGGTGCTGGAGTGTGTCAGTGACAGTTTTGTCTAGACGGCGCCCTGGACAGCATCTTGGGAACCCATGTTTAAGGTGCTTTAGTGTGTCAGTGACAGTTTGTTAAGACGGCGTCCTGCACAGCATTTTGGGATCCCATGTTTGCGGTGCTGGAGTGTGTCAGTGAGCGTTTTATTAAGACGGCGCCCAGGACAGCATCGTGAGAAACCATGTTTGCAGTACTGGACGTTTCAGTGACAGAATTGTAAAGACAGCGTCCTGGACAGCATTGCAAGAACCCATGTTTGCGTTATAGAGTGTCTCAATGACAGTTTTGTTATGACGGCGTCCTGGAATGCATCTGAGGAACCCATGTTTGCGGTTCTGGAGTGTCTCAGTGACTGTTTTTATAAGACGGCGTCCTGGACTGCATCGTTGGTACCCATGTTTGCGGTACTGGAGTGTGTCAGTGACAGTTTTGTTAAGACGGCGACCTGTACAGCATCGTGGGAACCCATGTTTGCGGTACTGGAGTGTCTCAGTGATAATATTTTTAAGACGGCGTACTGGACAGCATCTTTGGTACCCATGTTTGCGTTACTGGAGTTAGTCAGTGACAGTTTTGTTAAGACGGCGTGCTGCACAGCATCGTGGGAACCCATGTTTGCGGTATTGGAGTGTCTCAGAGTCGGTTTTGTTAAGACGGCGTCCTGGAGGGCATCGTGGGAACATATGTTTGCCGTACTAGAGTGTCTCAGTGACAGTTTTGTTAAGACGGCGTCCTTGACAGCATATTGGAAACCCATGTTTGCGGTACTAGAGTGTTTCAGTGACAATTTCGTTAAGAGGGCGCCTTTATATGAGCATTTTGATAATCCATGTTTGCGGTACTGGAGTGTGTCAGTGACAATTTTGTTAAGACGGCGCCCTGGCAAACATCTTGGGAACGCATGTTTGCGGTGCTGGAGTGCCTTAGTGACAATTTTGTTAAGACGGCGCCCTGGATAGCATCTTTGGGACCAATGTTTGCGGTACTGGAGTGTTTTAGTGACAATTTTGTTAAGACTGCGCCCATTTGCTGAGTTCAGTTGGACAGCATCTTGGGAACCCATGTTTGCGGTACTGGAGTGTGTCAGTGACAATTTTGTTAAGACGGCGCCCTGGACAGCTTCTTGGGAACCCGTGTTTGCGGTGCTGGAGTGCCTCAGTGACAATTTTGTTAAGACGGCGCCCATTTGCTGTGTTCTGTTTGACAGCATCTGGGGAACCCATGTTTGCGGTACTGGAGACCTCAGTGATAGTTTTTTTAAGATGGCGCCCTGGACAGCATCTGGGGAACCCATGTATGCGGTACTAGAGTGTCTCAGTGATAGTTTTGTTAAGACGGCGTCCTGGACAGCATCGTGAGAACCCATGTTTGCTGTACTGGAGTGCCTCAGTGACAGTTTTGTTACCTGGACAACATCTTGGGAAACCATGTTTGCGGTACTGGAGTGTGTCAGTTAGAGTTTTGTTAATACGGCGCCCTGGAAAGCATTTTGGGAACCCATTTTTGCGGGACTGGGGTGTGTCAGTTAGAGTTTTGTTAATACGGCGCCCTGGACAGCATCTTGGGAACCCATGTTTGCGGTACTGGATTGTGTCAGTAACAATTTTGTTAAGACGCGCCCTGGACAGCATCTTGGGAACCCATGTTTGCAGTGCTGGAGTGTGTCAGTGACAGCTTTGTTAAGACGGCGCCCTTTGCAGCATCTTGGAAACCCATGTTTGCGGTACTGGAGGTCTCAGTGACAGTTTTGTTAAGACGGACTCCTGGACAGCATCTTGGGAACACATGTTTGCGGTACTGGAGTGTATCAGTTACAGTTTTTATTAAGACGGCGTACCGGACATCATCGTGGGAACCCATGTTTGCGGTACTGGAGTGTGTCAGTGACAATTTTGTTAAAACGGCGACCTGGACAGCATATTGGGCACCCATGTTTGCAGTACTAGAGTGTTTCACTGACAGTTTTTTTAAGACTGTGACCTAGACAGTATCTTGAAAACCCATGTTTGCGGTACTGGAGTGTGTCAGTGACAGATTTGTTAAATCTGCGCCCTGGACAGCATTATGGGAACCCATGTTTGCGGTGCTGGAGTGACTCAGTGAGAGTTTTGTTAAGACGGCTTGCTGACAGCTTCTTGGTAACCCATGTTTGCGCTACTGGAGTGTCTCAGCGACTTTTTTTTTAAGAGGGCGTCCTGGACAGCATCTTGGGAATCCATGTTTGCGGTACAGGAGGTCTCAGTGAAATTTTTGATAAGACGGCGTTCAGAACAGCATCTTCGGAACCCATGTTTGCGGTACTGGAGGTCTCAGTGACAGTTTTTTTTAAGACGGCGATCTAGAGAGCATCTTGAAAACCCATGTTTGCGATACTGGAGGTCTCAGTGACGGTTTTGTTAAGACGGTGTCCTGGACAGCATTTTGGGAACCCATATTAGCTGTACTGGAGGTGTCAGTGACAGTTTTGTTAACAGGCGCTCTGGTAAGCATCGTGAAAACCCATGTTTGCGGTACTGGAGTGTCTCAGTGATAGTTTTGTTAAGACGCCACCCTGGACAGCATCTTGGGTACCCATGTTTGCGGTGCTGGAGTGTGTCAGTGACTGTTTTGTTAATACGTCGTCCTGGACAGCATTTTCGGATCCCATGTTTACGGTGCTGGAGTGTCTCAGTGACAGTTTTGTTAAGACAGCGTCCTGGACAGCATCTTGGGAACCCATGTTTGCGGTACTAGAGTGTGTCAGTGACCGTTTTGTTAAGAAGGCACCCAGGACAGCATCGTGGGAAACCATGTACCAGTACTGGTCGTCTAAGTGACAGAATTGTAAAGACGACGTCTCGGACAGCATCGTAAGAACACATGTTTGCGGTACTGGAGTGTCTCAGTTATAGTTTTGTTAAGACGGCACCGTGGACAGCATTTTGGGAACCCATGTTTGCGGTACTGGAGTGTGTCAATGACAGTTTCATTAAGACGGCGCCCTGGACAGCATCTTGGGAACCCATGTTAGCGGTACTGGAGTGTGTCATTGACAGTTTTATTAAGACGGCGCCCTGGACAGCATCTTGGGAACCCATGTTTGCGGTGCTGAAGTGTCTCAGTGACAATTTTGTTACGACGGCGCCCTGGACATTATATTGGAAACCCATGTTTGCGCTACTGGAGTGTCTCAGCGACAGTTTTGTTGAGACGGCGTCCTGGATAGCAATTTGGGAACCCATGTTTACGGTCTTGGAGGTCTCAGTGACATATTTTTTAGACGGCGCCCATTTGCTGTGTTCTGTTTGACAGCATTTGGGGAACCCATGTTTGCGGTACTGGAGACCTCAGTGATAGTTTTTTTAAGATGGCTCCCTGGGCAGCATCTGGGGAACCCATGTATGCGGTACTAGAGTGTCTCAGTGACAGTTTTGTTAAGACGGCGTCCTGAATGGTATCGTGTGAACCCATGCTTGCTCTACTGGAATATCTCAGTGATAGTTTTGTTAAGACTGCGTTCTGGACAGCATCGTGAGAACCCATGTTTGCTGTACTGTAGTGCCTCAGTTACAGATTTGTTACCTGGACAGCATCTTGGGAACCCATGTTTGCGGTACTGGAGTGTGTCAGTGAGAATTTTGTGAATACGGCGCCCTGGACAGCATCTTGGGAACCCACGTTTGCGGTACTGGATTGTGTCATTGACAGTTTTGTTAACACAGCGCCCTGGACAGCATCTTGGGAACCCATGTTTGCGGTGCTGGAGTGTCTCAGTGACAGTTTTGTTAAGACGGACTCCTGGACAGCATCTTGGGAACCCATGATAGCGGTACTGGAGGTGTCAGTGACTTTTTTGTTAAGACGGCGTCCTGGACAGCATCTTGGAAAACCATGTTTGCGGTACTGGAGGTCTGAGAGACAGTTTTGTTAAAACCGCTTCCTGGACAACATCTTGGGAACCCAAGTTGGCATTACTGGAGGCCTCAGTGACAGTATTGTCAAGAGGCGCCCTGTACAGCATCGTAAGAATCCATGTTTGCGGTATTGAAGTGTGTCAGTGACAGTATTGTTAAGATGGCGTCCTGTACAGTATCTTGAAAACCCATGTTTGCGGTACCTGAGTGTGTCAGTGACAGTTTTCTTAAGATGGCCTCCTGGAGAACATCTTCGGAACCCATGTTTGCGGTACTGGAGGTCTCAGTGACAGTTTTGTTAAGAAGGCGCCCTGGACAGCATCTTGGCAACCCATGTTTGCGGTGCTGCAGTACGTCAGTGAGAATTTTGTTAAGAAGGCAACCTGGACAGCATCGTGGGAACCCATGCTTGCGGTTCTAGAGTGTTTCAGTGACAGTTTTTTAAGACCGCGACTTGGACAGCATCTTGGGAACCCATGTTTGCGGTACTGGAGTGTTTCTGTGACAGTTTTGCTAAGACGGTGACCAAGACAGCATCTTGGGGAAAAATGTTTGCGATACTAGAGTGTTTCAGTGACAGCTTTGTTAAGAGGCCACCCTGGACAGCATTTTGGGAACCTATATTTGCGGTACTGGACTGCGTCAGTGAAAGTTTTGTTAAGAGGGCGCCCTGGTCAGCATCTATGGAACCAATGTTTGCTGTACTGGAGTGTCTCAGTGACATTTTTGTCAAGACGGCGTCCTGGACAGCATCTTGGGAACCCATGTTTGCTGTTCTGGAGTGTCTCAGTGACATTTTTGTTAAGACGGCGTCCTGGACAGAATCTTGGGAACCCATGTTTGCGGTCCTGGAGTGTCTCAGTGACAGTTTTGTCAGGACGGCGCCCATTTGCTGTGTTCTGTTGGACAGCATCTTGGAAACCTATGTTTGCGCTACTGGATGGTCTCAGTGACAGCTTTGTTAAGACGGCGTCCTGGACAGTATTTTCGGAACCCATGATTGCGGTACTGGATTGTGTCAGTGACAGTTTTGATAAGAAGACGTCCTGGACTGCATTTTGGAAACCTATGTTTGCGGTTCTGGAGTGCGTCAGTGACAGTTTTGTTAAGACGGCGTCCTGGACTGTATCTTGGGAACCCATGGTTGCGGTACTGGAGTGTGTCAGTGACAGTTTTTTAAGACGACGAGCTGGAGAGCATCTAAGGGAACGCATATTTGTGGTACTGGAGTGTGTCAGTAACAGTTTAATTAAGACGGCGTCCTGGACGACATAGTGGGACCCGCTTTTTGAGGTACTGGAGTTAGTCAGTGACGGTTTTTTTAAGACGGCGTCCTGGACAGCATCATGGGAAACCATGTTTGCCGTACTGGAGATCTCAGTGACAGTTTTGTTAGGAAGGCGTCCTGGACAGCATCTTGGGAACCAATGTTTGCGGTTCTGGAGTGTGTCAGTGACAAATTTGTTAAGACGGCGTCCGGAGAACACTTTGGGAACCCAGGTTTGCGGTAGTGGAGTGTCTCCGTAACAGGTTTGTTAAGACGGCGTCCTGGACTGCATCTTGGGAACCCATGTTTGCGGTATTAGAGTGTCTCAGTGACAGCTTTGTTAAGACGGCGCTCTGGACAGCAGCTTGGGAAACCCTGTATGCGGTACTGGAGTGTCTCGTTGACAGTTTTTTTAAGACGGCACCCTGTACAGCATCGTGAGAACCAATGTTTGCGGTACTGGAGTGTGTCAGTGACAGTTTTGTTAAGACGGCGCCCTGGACAGCATCTTGCGAACCCATGTTTGCGGTACTGGAGTGTGTCAGTGACAGATTTGTTAAGACGGCGCCCTGGCAGCATTTTAGGAACCCATGTTTCCGGTGCTGGAGTGTCTCAGTGACAGTTCTGTTAAGACGCCGCCCTTTGCAGCATCTTGGGAACCCATGTTTGCTCTACTGGAGTGTCTCAGTGACAGTATTGTTAAGCTTGCGTCTTGTACAGCATCTTGGAAACCCATGTTTGCGGTACTGAAGTGTTTCTGTGACAGTTTTGCTAAGAGGGTGACCTGGACAGCATCTTGGGGACCCATGTTTGCGGTACTAGAATAATTCAGTGACAGCTTTGTTAAGAGGGCACACTGGACAGCATTTTGGGAAACCATATTTGCGGTACTGGGGGACTCAGTGACATTTTTGTTAACAGGCGCCCTGGTCAGCATCGTGGGAACCCATGTTTGCGGTACTGGAGTGTCTCAGTGATAGTTTTTTTAAGACGGCACCCTGCACAGCATCTTTGGAACCCATGTTTGCGGTGCTGGAGTGTGTCAGTGAAAGTTATGTTAAGACGGCGCCCTGGACATCATATTGGGAACCCATGTTTAAGGTGCTGGAGTGTGTCAGTGTCAGTTTTGTTAAGAAGGCGTCCTGCACAGCATTTTGGGATCCCAAGTTTGCGGTGCTGGAGTGTCTCAGTGACAGTTTTGTTAAGACGGCTTCCTGGACAGCATCTTAGGAACCCATGTTTGCGGTACTAGAGTGTGTCAGTGACCGTTTTGTTAAGACGACGCCGAGGACAGCATCGTGGGAAACCATGTTTTCAGTACTGGACGTCTCAAAGACAAAATTGTAAAGACAGCGTCCTGGACAGCATTGTAAGAACCCATGTTTGCGGTACTAGAGTGTCTCAATGACTGTTTTGTTAAGACGGCGTCCTGGACAGCATCTTAGGGACCCATGTTTGCGGTACTGGTGTGTGTCAGTGACAGTTTTGTTAAGCCGGCGTCCTGCACAGCATCGTGGGAACCCATGTTTGCGGTACTGGAGTGTCTCAGTGACAGTTTTGTTAAGACGGCGTCCTGGACAGCATTTTTGGAGCCAATGTTTGCTGTAGTGGAGTGTCTCAGTGACATTTTTGTCAAGACGGCGTCCTGGACAGCATCTTGGGAACCCATGTTTGCTGTTCTGGAGTGTCTCAGTGACATTTTTGTTAAGACGGCGTCCTGGACAAAATCTTGGGAACCCATGTTTGCGGTCCTGGAGTGTCTCAGTGACAGTTTTGTCAGGACGGCGCCCATTTGCTGTGTTCTGTTGGACAGCATCTTGGAAACCTATGTTTGCGCTACTGGATGGTCTCAGTGACAGCTTTGTTAAGACGGTGTCCTGGACAGTATCTTCGGAACCCATGATTGCGGTACTGGATTGTGTCAGTGACAGTTTTGATAAGAAGACGTCCTGGACTGCATCTTGGAAACCTATGTTTGCGGTTCTGGAGTGCGTCAGTGACAGTTTTGTTAAGACGGCGTCCTGGACTGTATCTTGGGAACCCATGGTTGCGGTGCTGGAGTGTGTCAGTGACAGTTTTTTAAGACGACGAGCTGGAGAGCATCTAAGGGAACCCATATTTGTGGTACTGGAGTGTGTCAGTAACAGTTTAATTAAGACGGCGTCCTGGACGACATAGTGGGACCCGCTTTTTGAGGTACTGGAGTTAGTCAGTGACGGTTTTTTTAAGACGGCGTCCTGGACAGCATCATGGGAAACCATGTTTGCCGTACTGGAGATCTCAGTGACAGTTTTGTTAGGAAGGCGTCCTGGACAGCATCCTGGGAACCAATGTTTGCGGTTCTGGAGTTTGTCAGTGACAAATTTGTTAAGACGGCGTCCGGAGAACACTTTGGGAACCCAGGTTTGCGGTAGTGGAGTGTCTCCGTAACAGGTTTGTTAAGACGGCGTCCTGGACTGCATCTTGGGAACCCATGTTTGCGGTATTAGAGTGTCTCAGTGACAGCTTTGTTAAGACGGCGCTCTGGACAGCAGCTTGGGAAACCCTGTATGCGGTACTGGAGTGTCTCGTTGACAGTTTTTTTAAAATGGCACCCTGGACAGCATCGTGAGAAACCATGTTTGCGGTACTGGAGTGTGTCAGTGACAGTTTTGTTAAGACGGCGCCCTGGACAGCATCTTGCGAACCCATGTTTGCGGTACTGGAGTGTGTCAGTGACAAATTTGTTAAGACGGCGCCCTGGCAGCATTTTAGGAACCCATGTTTCCGGTGCTGGAGTGTCTCAGTGACAGTTCTGTTAAGACGCCGCCCTTTACAGCATCTTGGGAACCCATGTTAGCTCTACTGGAGTGTCTCAGTGACAGTATTGTTAAGCTGGCGTCTTGTACAGCATCTTGGAAACCCATGTTTGCGGTACTGAAGTGTTTCTGTGACAGTATTGCTAAGAGGGTGACCTGGACAGCATCTTGGGGACCCATGTTTGCGGTACTAGAATAATTCAGTGAAAGCTTTGTTAAGAGGGCACACTGGACAGCATTTTGGGAAACCATATTTGCGGTACTGGAGGACTCAGTGACATTTTTGTTAACAGGCGCCCTGGTCAGCATCGTGGGAACCCATGTTTGCGGTACTGGAGTGTCTCAGTGATAGTTTTTTTAAGACGGCACCCTGCACAGCATCTTTGGAACCCATGTTTGCGGTGCTGGAGTGTGTCAGTGAAAGTTATGTTAAGACGGCGCCCTGGACATCATATTGGGAACCCATGTTTAAGGTGCTGGAGTGTGTCAGTGTCAGTTTTGTTAAGAAGGCGTCCTGCACAGCATTTTGGGATCCCAAGTTTGCGGTGCTGGAGTGTCTCAGTGACAGTTTTGTTAAGACGGCTTCCTGGACAGCATCTTAGGAACCCATGTTTGCGGTACTAGAGTGTGTCAGTGACCGTTTTGTTAAGACGACGCCTAGGACAGCATCGTGGGAAACCATGTTTGCAGTACTGGACGTCTCAAAGACAAAATTGTAAAGACAGCGGCCTGGACAGCATTGTAAGAACCCATGTTTGCGGTACTAGAGTGTCTCAATGACTGTTTTGTTAAGACGGTGTCCTGGACAGCATCTTAGGGACCCATGTTTGCGGTACTGGTGTGTGTCAGTGACAGTTTTGTTAAGCCGGCGTCCTGCACAACATCGTGGGAACCCATGTTTGCGGTACTGGAGTGTCTCAGTGACAGTTTTGTTAAGACGGCGTCCTGGACAGCATCGTTGGTTCCCATGTTTGCGGTACTGGAGTGTGTCAGTGACAGTTTTGTTAAGACGGCGTCCTGGACAGATCGTGGGAACCCATGTTTGCGGTACTGGAGTGTCTCAGGGTCAGTTTTGTTAAGACGGTGTCCTGGAGGGCATTGTGGGAACATATGTTTGCCGTACTAGAGTGTCTCAGTGACAGTTTTGCTAAGACGGCGTCCTTGACAGCATATTGGAAACCCATGTTCGCGGTACTGGTGTGTGTCAGTGACAGTTTTGTTAAGACGGCGCCCTGGACAGCATCATGGGAACCCAGGTTTGCGGTACTGGAGTGTCTCAGTGATAGTTTTGTTAAGACGGCGCCCTGGACAACATCTTGGAAACCCATGTTTGCGGTGCTGGAGTGCCTCAGTGACAATTCTGTTAAGTCGGCGCCCTGGATAGCATCTTGGAAACACATGTTGACGGTACTGGAGTGTTTCAGTGACAATTTTGTTATGACGGCGCCCATTTGCTGTGTTAAGTTTGACAGCGTCTTGGGAACCCATATTTGCGGTATTGGAGTGTGTCAGTGACAATTCTGTTAAAACGGCGCCCTGGACAGCATCATTTTAACCCAGGTTTGCGGTACTGCAGTGTCTCAGTGACAGTTATGTTAAGACAGCGTCCTGGACAGCATCGTGGGAACCCATGTTTGCGGTACTGGAGTGTGTCAGATACAATTTTGTTATGACGGTGCCCTGGACAGCATCTTGGGAACCCATGTTTGCGGTGATGGAGTGTCTCAGTGACAATTTTGTAAAGACGGTGCCCTGGATAGCATCTTGGGAACCCATGTTTGCGGTACTGGAGTGTGTCAGTGACAGTTTTGTTAAGACGGCGACCTGGACAGCATCGTGGGAAACCATGTTTGCGGTACTGGAGTGTTTCTGTGACAGATTTGCTAAGACGCTGACCTGGACAGCATCTTTGGGGACACATATTTGCGGTACTAGAGTGTCTCAGTACCAGTTTTGTTAAGACGCCATCCTGGACAGCATCTTGGGAACCAATGTTTGCAGTACTGGAGGTCTCAGAACAGTTTTGTTTGGACGGCGTCCTGGTCGGCATCTTGGGAACCCATTTTTGCGCTACTGGAATGTGTCAGTGATAGTTTTATTAAGGCGGCGTCCTGGACAGCATCTTCAGAACTCATGCTTGCGGTGCTGGAGTGTAGCAGTGACAGTTTTGTTAAGACGGCGTCCTGGAGAGTATCTTGGGAATCCATGTTTGTGGTACTAGAGTGTGTCAGTGACCGTTTTGTAAAATCGGCGCCCAGGACAGCATCGTGGGAACCCATGTTTGCAGTACTGGAAGTCTCAGTGACAGATTTTTAAAGACGGCGTAGTGGACAACATCATGGGAACCCATGTTTGCGGTACTAGAGTGTCTCAGTGACAGCTTTGTTAAGACGGCGTCCTGGACAGCATTTTCAGAGCTCATGCTTGCGGTGCTGGAGTGTGGCAGTGACAGTTTTGTTAAGACGGCGTCCTGGACAGTATCTTGGGAACCCATGTTTGCGGTACTAGAGTGTGTCAGTGACCTTTTTGTAAAAACGGCGCCCAGGACAGCATCGAGGGAACCCATACTTGCAGTACTGGAGGTCTCAGTGACAGATTTTTAAAGACGGCGTAGTGGAAAACGTCGTGGGAACCCATGTTTGCGGTAGTAGAGTGTCTCAGTGACAGCTTTTTTAAGACGGTGTCCTGGTCAGCATCTTCGGAAACCATGTTTGTGGTGCTGTAGTGTGTCAGTGACAGTTTTGTTAAGACGGCGTCCTGGACAGCATCGTGGTAACTCATGTTTGCGTTACTGGAGTATCTTAGTGACAGTTTTGTTAAAATGGCGTCCTGGACAGCATCGTGGAAAGCCATGTTTGCGGTACTGGAGTGTCACAGTGACAGATTTGTTAAGACGCCATCCTGGACAGCATCTTGGGAAGCCATGGTTGCGGTGCTCGAGTGTGTCATTGACAGTTTTGTTAAGACGGCGTCCTGGACAGTATTATGGGAACCCATGTTTGCGGTACTGGATTGTCTCAGTGACAGTGTTTATTAAGACGGCGTACTGGACATCATCGTGGAAACCTATGTTTTAGTACTGGAGTGTTTCAATGACAGCTTTGTTAAGACGGAGCCCTTGACAGCATCTTGTGAACCCAAGTTTGCGTTACTGCAGTGTGTCGGTGACAGTTTTGTTCTGACGGCGTCCTTGACAGCATCTTATAAACCCATGTTTGCGCTACTGGAGTGTCTCGGCGACAGTTTTGTTAAGACGGCGTCCTGGACAGCATCTTGGGAAACCATGTTATCTGTACTGGAGGTCTCAGTGACAGTTTTGTTAAGACGGCGTCCTGGACAGCATGTTAGGAACCCATGTTAGCGTTACAGGAGGTCTCAGTGAATTTTTTTTATAGACGGCGTCCTATACAGCATCTTGGGAATCCATGTTTGTGGTACTGGAGGTCTCAGTGACAGTTTTTTTAAGACGGCGTTTTGGACAGCATCTTGGGAACCCATATTAGCGGTACTGGAGTGTGTCAGTGACAGTTTTGTTAAGACGGCGCCCTGGATATCATCTTGGGAACCCATGTTTAAGGTGCTGGAGTGAGTCAGTGACAGTTTTGTTAAGACGGCGTCCTGCACAGCATTTTGTGAACCCATGTTTGCGGTACTAGAGTTTCAGTGACTGTTTTGTTAAGACGGCGCCCAGGACAGCATCTTGGGAAACCATGTTTGCGGTGCTGGAGTGTGTCAGTGACAGATTTGTTAAGACGGCATCCTGGACAGCAATGTCGGAACAAATTTTTGCGGTACTGGAGTTTATCAGTGACAGTTTTTTATTAAGACGGTGTACTGGACATCATCGTGGGAACCCATGTTTGCGGTACTGGAGTGTGTCAGTGACAATTTTGTTAAGACGGCGACCTGGACAGCATATTGGGAACCCATGTTTGCAGTACCAGAGTGTTTCAGTGACAGTTTTTTTAAGACTTTGACCTGGACAGCATCTTTAAAACCCATGTTTGCGGTACTGGAGTGTGTCATTGACAGATTTTTCAAGACGGCACCCTGCACAGCATTATGGGAACCCATGTTTGCGGTACTGGAGTGACTCAGTGAGAGTTTTGTTAAGACGGCTTCCTGACAGCATCTTGGGAACCCATGTTTGCGCCACTGGAGTGACTCAGCGACAGTTTTCCTAAGACGGCGTCCTGGACAGCATCTTTGGAAACGATGTAAGCGGTACAGGAGGTCTCAGTGAAATTTTTGATCAGACGGCGTTCAGGACAGCATCTTCGGTACCCATGTTTGCGGTACTGGAGGTCTCAGTGACAGTTTTTTTTAAGACGGCGTCTTGGACAACATCTTGGGAACCCACATTAGCGGTACTGGAGGTCTCAGTGATAGTTAGCAGTCGCCCTGGTCAGCATCGTGAAAACCCATGTTTGCGGTACTGGAGTGTCTCAGTGATAGTTTTGTTAAGACGGCACACTGGACAGCATCTTGGGAACCCATGTTTGCGGTGCTGGAGTGTCTCAGTTACAGTTTTGTTAAGAAGGAGCCCAGGACAGCATCATGGGAAACCATTTTTGCAGTACTGGTCGTCTCAGTGACAGAATTGTAAAGACGGCGTCCCGGACAGCATCGTAAGAACTCATGTTTGCGGTACTGGAGTGTCTCAGTTATAGTTTTGTTAAGAGGGCACCGTGGACAGCATCTTGGGAACCCATGTTTGCGGTGCTGGAGTGTGTCAGCGACAGTTTTTAAGACGCCGTCCTGAACAGCTTCTTGGGAGTCTATGTTTGCGGTATTGGAATATTTCAGTGACAGTTTTGTTAAGACGGCGTCCTGGACAGCATCGTGGGAACCCATGTTTGCGGTACTGGAGTGCCTCAGTGACAGTTTTGTTAAGACGGCGTCCTGGACAGCATGATTGGTACCCATGTTTGCGGTACTGGAGTGCGACAGCGACAGTTTTGTTAAGACGGCGACCTGTACAGTATCGTGGGAACCCATGTTTGCGGTACTGTAGTGTCTCAGTGACAGTTTTTTTAAGACGGCGTGTTGGACAACATCGTTGCAACCTATGTTTGCGGTACTGGAGTGTCTCAGTGACAGTTTTGTTAAGACGGCGTCCAGGACAGCATCGTTGTTACCCATGTTTCCGGTACTGGAGTGTGTCAGTAACAGTTTTGTTAAGACGGCATAATGGACAGCATCGTGGGTACACATGTTTGCGATGCTGGAGTGTGTCAGTGACAGTTTTGTTAAGACGCTGACCTTGGCAGCATCGTGAAAACCCAGGCTTGCGGCACTAAATTGTTTCAGTGACAGTTTTGTTAAGACGGTGACCTGGACAGCTTCTTGGTAACCCATGTTTGCGGTACTGGAGTGTGTCATTGACAGTTTTGTTAAGAGGAACCTATGATTCCGCTACTGCTGATCTCAGTGACAGTTTTGTTATGACGGCACCTATTTGCTGTGTTCTGTTGGATGGCATCTTTAGAACCAATGTTTGTGGTATTGGAGTGTCTCAGTGACCGGTTTGTTAAGACGGCACCCTTGACAGCATTTTGGGTACCCATGTTTGCTCTACTGGAGTGTCTCTGTGACAGTTTTCTTAAGACAGCGTGCTGGACAGCATTTTTAGAACCAATGTATGCGGTACTGGAGTGTCTCAGTGACAGTTTTGTTAAGACGGCTTCCTAGACAGCATCTAGAGAATCCATGTTTGCGGTACTGGAGGTCTCAGTGACAGTTTTGTTAAGACGGCGTCCTTGACAGCATCTTGGGAACATCTTGTTTGCGGTACATTAGTGTCTCAGTGACAGTTTTGTTAAGACGGCCTTCTGGAGAGCATCTTGGGAATCCATGTTTGCGGTACTAGAGTGTGTCAGTGACAGTTTTGTTAAGACGGCGTCCTAGACAGCATCGTGGGAACCCATGTTTGTGGTAATGGAGTGCCTCAGTGACAGTTTTGTTAAGAAGATGTCCTGGACAGCGTCTTGGGAACCCGTGTTTGCGGTACTGGAGCGTCTCAATGACAGTTATGTTAAGACGGCACCCTGGACAGCATCTTGGGAACTCATGTTAGCAATACGGGGGGTCTCAGTGACAGTTTGTTTAAGACGGCGTCCTGGACAGCATTTTGGGAACCCATGTTTGCAGTACTGGAAGTCTCAGTGACAGATTTTTAAAGACGGCGTAGTGGACAACATCATGGGAACCCATGTTTGCGGTACTAGAGTGTTTCAGTGACAGATTTGATAAGGCGGCGTCCTGGACAGCATCTTGGGAACCCATGTTTGCTGTACTAGAGTGTTTATGTGACAGATTTGTTAAGACGGCGTCCTGGATAGCATCGACGGAACCCATGTTTGCGGTACTGGAGTGCCTCAGTGACAGTTTTGTTAAGAAGGTGTCCTCGACAGCGCCTTGGGAACTCGTGTTTGCGGTACTGGAGTGTCTCAGTGTTAGTTTTGTTAAGACACCGTCGTGGACAGCACCTTGGGAAGCCATGTTTGCGGTACTGGAGGTGTCAGTGACAGTTATGTTAAACGGCGTCCTGGACAGCATCTTGGAAACCCATTATAGCGGTACTGGAGGTCTCAGTGACAGTTTTGTTAAGAGGCGCCCTGAACAGCATCGTGGGAACCCATGTTTACGGTACTGGAGTGTCTCAGTGACAATTTTGTTACGACGGCGTGCTGGACAGCATCGTGTTAACCCATGTTTGTGGTACTGGAGGTCTCAGTGACAGATTTTTCAGACGGGGTTTTGGACATCATCTTGGGAACCCACATTAGCGGTACTGGAGTGTGTCAGTGACAGTTTTGTTAAGACGGCGCCCTAGACAGCATCTTGAGAACCTATGTTTGCGATGCTTGAGTGTTTCAGTAGCAGTTTTCTTAAGACGGCGAACTGGACAGCTTCTTGAGGACCCATGTTTGCGGTACTAGAATGTGTCAGTGACAATTTTGTTAAGACGGCTTCCTGGACAGCACCTTGGGAACCCATGTTTGCGGTGCTGGGGTGTCTCAGTGACAATGTTGTTAAGACGGCGCCCTGGATAGCATCTTGGGAACCCATGTTTGCGGTCCTGGAGTGTCTCAGTGACAGTTTTGTTAAGATGGCGACCTGGACAGCATCTTGGGAACCCATGTTTGCGATACTGGAGTGTATCTGTGACAGTTTTGTTAAGACGGCGCCCTGGACAGCATCTTTGGAACCAATGCTTGCGGTACTAGAGTGTGTCAGTGACAGTTTTGTTAAGCCGGCGCCCCGACAGCGTTTTAGGAACCCATGTTTGCGCTACTGGTGTGTCTCAGTAACAGTTTTGTTAAGCTGGCGTCCTGTAAAGCATCTAGGAAACCCATGTTTGCGGTACAGGAGGTCTCAGTGACAGTTTTGTTAAGACGGCGTCCTGGACAGCATCTTGGGAACACATGATAGAGGTCCTGGAGGTCTAAGTGACTGTTTTGTTAAGACGGCGTCGTCGGCAGCATCTTGGAAACCCATGTTTGCGGTATTGGAGGTCGCAGTGACAGTATTGTTAAGAGGCGCCCTGTACAGCATCGTAAGAACCCATGTTTGCGGCACTGAAGTGTGTCAGTGACAGTTTTGTTAAGACGGCATCCTGGACAGTATCTTGAAAAACGTTGTTTGCGGTACTGGAGTGTGTCAGTGACAGTTTTGTTAAGACGGTGTCCTGGAGAGCACCTCAGGGACCCATGTTTGCGGTCCTGGAGGTATCAAAAACGGTTTTGTTAAGAAGGCGCGCTGGACAGCACCTTGGGAACTCATGTTTACGGTAATAGATGTTTCAGTGACAGTTTTGTGAAGACTGCGCCTTGGACAGCATCTTAGGAACTCAGGTTTTCGGTACCAGAGTGTTTCAGTGACAGATTTTTTAAGACGGCGCCCTGGAAGGCATCGTGGGAACCCATGTTTGCGGTGCTAGAGTGTCTCAGTGATAGTTTTGTTAAGACGGCGCCCATTTTCTGTGTTCTGTTGGACAGCATCTTGGGAACCCATATCAGCGGTACTGGAGGTCTCAGTGACAGTTTTGTTAGGAAGGCGTACCTGGACAGCATCTTGGAAACCCATGTTTGTAGTACTGGAGTGTGTCAGTGACAGTTTTGTTAAGACGGCCTGGACAGCATCTTGAGAAGCCGTGTTTGCGGTATTAGAGTGTCTCAGTGACAGATTTGTTAAGACGGCGCCCTAGACAGTAGCTTGGGAACCCAAGTATGCGGGACTAGAGTGTCTCATTGACAGTTTTGTTAAGACGGGGTCCTGGACAGTATCGTGAGAACCCTTGTTTACGGTGCTGGAGTGTGTCAGTGACAGTTTTGTTAAGATGGCGACCTGGACAGCATCTTGGGAACCCATGTTTGCGGTACTGGAGTGTATCTGTGACAGTTTTCTTAAGACGGCGCCCTGGACAGCATCTTTGGAACCCAAGCTTGCGGTACTAGAGTGTGTCAGTGACAGTTTTGTTAAGCCGGCGCCCCGACAGCGTCTTTGGAACCCATGTTTGCGCTACTGGTGTTTCTCAATGACAGTTTTGTTAAGCTGGCGTCCTGTAAAGCATCTTGGAAACCCATGTTTGCGGTACTGGAGGTCTCAGTGACAGTTTTGTTAAGACGGCGTCCTGGACAGCATCTTGGGAACCCATGATAGCGGTACTGGAGGTCTAAGTGACTCTTTTGTTAAGACGGCGTCCTCGGCAGCATCATGAGAACCCATGTTTGCGGTATTGGAGGTTTCAGTGCCAGTTTTGTTAAGACGGCTTCCTCGACAGCTTCTTGGGAACCCATGATAGCGGTACTGAAGGTCTAAGTGACTGTTTTGTTCTGACGGCGTCCTCGGCAGCATCTTGGAAACCCATGATTGCGGTTTTGGAGGTCGCAGTGACAGTATTGTTAAGAGGCGCCCTGTACAGCATCGTAAGAACCCATGTTTGCGGCACTGAAGAGTGTCAGTGACAGTTTTGTTAAGACGGCATCCTGGACAGTATCTTGAAAACTGTTGTTTGCGGTACTGGAGTGTGTCAGTGACTATTTTGTTAAGACGGCGCCCTGGAAGGCATCGTGGGAACCCATGTTTGCGGTGCTAGAGTGTCTCAGTGATAGTTTTGTTAAGACGGCGCCCATTTGCTGTGTTCTGTTGGACAGCAGCGGCATTGGAGGTCACAGTGACAGTTTTGTTAGGAAGGCGTACCTGGACAGCATCTTGGTAAACCATGCTTGCGGTTATGGAGTGTGTCAGTGACAGTTTTTTTAAGACGGCGTCCTGGAGAGCACCTTGGGAACCCATGTTTGCGGTAGTGGAGTGTCTCAGTAATAGGTTTGTTAAGGCGGCGTCCTGGACAGCATCTTGGGAACCCATGTTTGCGGTACTGGAGTGTGTCAGTGACAGTTTTGTTAAGACGGCGTCATGGAGAGCATCTTGGGAGCCCATGTTTGCGGAACTGGAGTGTGTCAGTGACAGTTTTGTTAAGACGGCGTTCTGGACAGTATCGTGATAACCCATGTTTGCGGTACTGGAGTGTGTCAGTGACAGTTTTGTTAAGGCGGCGTCCTAGACTGCATTGTGGGAACCCATGATTGCGCTACTGGAGATCTCTGAGACAGTTTAGCTAAGACGGCCAGGACAGCATCTTGGGAAGCCAAGTTTGCGGTATTAGAGTGTCTCAGTGACAGTTTTGTTAAGACGGCGCCCTAGACAGCAGCTTGGGATTCCAAGTATGCAGTACTAGAGTGTCCCATTGACAGTTTTGTTAAGACGGGGTCCTGGACAGCATCGTGAGAACCCATGTTTGCGTTACCGGAGTGTGTCAGTGACAGTTTTGTTAAGACGGCGCCCTGGACAGCATCTTCGGAACCCATGCTTGCGGTACTAGAGTGTGTCAGTGACAGTTTTGTTAAGACGGCGCCCTGGACAGCATCTTCGGAACCCATGCTTGCGGTACTAGAGTGTGTCAGTGACAGTTTTGTTAAGACGGCGCACCGACAGATCTTAGGAACCCATGTACTGGAGTTTCTCAGTGACAGTTTTGTTAAGCTGGTGTCCTGCACAGCATCTTGGAAACCCATGTTTGCGGTACTGGAGGTCTCCGTGACAGTTTTGTTAAGACGGCGTCCTGGACAGCATCTTGGGAACCCATGATAGCGGTACTGGAGCTCTTAGTGACTGTTATGTTAAGACGGCGTCCTCGACAGCATCTTGGGAACCCATGTTTGTGGTATTATAGTATTCAGTGTCAGTTTTGTTAAGACGGCTTCCTCGACAGCATCTAGGGAACCCAAGTTTGCATTACTGGAGATCTCAGTGACAGTATTGTTAGGAGGCACCCTGTACAGCATCGTAAGAACCCATGTTTGCGGCACTGAAGTGTGTCAGTGACAGAATTGTTAAGACGGCGTCCTGGACAGCATCTTGAAAACCGTTGTTTGCGGTATTGGAGTGTATCAGTGACAGTTTTGTTAAGACGGCGTCCTTTAGAGCACATTAGGAACCCATTTTTGCTGTACTGGAGGTCTCAGAGACAGTTTTGTTAAGAAGGCGCCCTGGACAGCACCTTGGGAACTCATGTTTACGGTACCAGAGTGTTTCAGTGACAGTTTTGTTAAGACTGCGCCTTGGACAGCATCTTGGGAACTCAGGTTTGCGGTACCAGAGTGTTTCAGTGACAGATTTTTTAAGACGGCGCCCTGGACAGCATCGTGGGAACCCATGTTTGCGGTACTGGAGTGTGTCAGTGACAGGTTTGTAAAGTCGGCGCCCTGGACATCTTCATGGGAACCCATGTTTGCGGTGTTAGAGTGTCTCAGTGACAGTTCTGTTAGGACGACACCCATTTGCTGTGTTCTGTTGGACGGCATCTTGGGAACCCATGTATGCGCTACTGGAGTGTCTCAGTGACAGTTTGTTAAGACGGCACCCTGGACAGCATCGTGGGAACCCATGTTTGCGCTACTGGAGTGTGCTAGTGACAGTTTTGTTAAGACGGCATTCCGGACAGCGTCTTGGGAACTCATGTTTGCGGTACTGGAGTTCTCAGTAACAGTTTTGTTAATACAGCGTCCTGCACAGCATCTTGGGAACCCATGTTTGCGGTACAGGTGTGTCTCAGTGACAGTTTTGTTAAGACGCGACCATTTGCAATGTTCTGTTGGACAGCATCTTGGGAACCCATGTTTGCGGTACTGGGGTGTTTCAGTGACAGATTTGTTAAGACGGCGTCATGGACAGCATCTTGGGCACTCATGTATATGTATACTGGAATGTCTCAGTGACAGTATTGTTAAGACGGCGTCCTGGACAGCATCTTGTGAACCCATGTTTGCGGTACTGTAGGTCTCAGTGACAGTTTTGTTAAGACACCGTCCTGGACAGCATCTTGGGAACCCATGTTTGCGGTACTGGAGTGTGTCAGTGACAGTTTTGTTACGACGGCATCCTGGAGAGCATCTTGGAACCCATGTTTGCGGTACTGGAGTGTGTCAGTGACAGTTATGTTAAGACGCGTCCTGGACAGCATCGTGGGAACCCATGTTTGCGGTACTGGAGTGTGTCAGTGACAGTTTAATTAAGACGGTGTCCTGGACAACATCGTGGGATCCCCTGTTTTAGGTACTGGAGAATGTCAGTGACAGTTTTTGTTAAGACGGCGTCCTGGACAACATCGTGGGAATCCATGTTTGCGGTAATGGAGATCCCAGTGACAGTTTTGTTAAGATGGCGCCCTTGACAGCATCTTGGGAACACATGTATGCGGTACTGGAGTGTCTCAGTGACAGTTTTGTAAAGACGGCGTCCTGGAGAGCATTTTGGGAACCCATGTTTGCGGTATTGGAGTGACATTGGACAGCATCCTGTAAACGATGTTTGCGGAACTGGAGTGTGTCAGTGACAGTTTTGTTAAGACAGCGCCCTGGACAGCATCTTGGGAACCCATGTTTGCGGCACAAGGTTTTCTGAGTGAGAGTCTTGTTAACACGGCGTCCTGGACAGCATCTTGGGAACCCATAATTGCGGTAATAGAGCGTGTCAGTGACAGTTTTGTTAAGACGGCGTCCTGGAGAGTATCTTGGGAACCCATGTTTGCGGTGCTGGAGTGTTGTGAGTGTCATTTTGTTAAGACGGCATACGGGACTGCATCTAGGGAACCCATAATTGTTGTGCTAGAGAGTCTCAGTGCCAGTTTTGTTAAAACGGCGCCCTGGACAGCATTGTGGGAACCCATGTTTGCGGTACTGGAGTGTGTCAGTGACAGTTTTCTTAAGGCGGCGTCCTGGAGAGCACCTTAGGAACCCATGTTTGCGGTACTGGAGGTCTCAGAGACAGTTTTGTTAAGAAGGCGCCCTGGACAGCATCTTGGGAACCCATGTTTGCTGCGCAGGAGTATGTCACTGACAGTTTTGTTAAGACGGCGACATGGACAGCATCGTGACAACCCATGCTTGCGGTACTAGGGTGTATCAGTGACAGTTTTGTTAAGACGGCGACCTGGACAGCATCTTGGGAACCCATTTTTGCGCTTTTAGAGTGTTTCATTGACAGCTTTGTTAAGAGGGCGCCATGGACAGCTTTTTGGGAACCCATGTTTGCGGTACTGGAGATTGTCTGTGACAGTTTTATAAAGACGGCACCCTGGATAGCATCTTGGGAACCCATGTTTGCTGTTCTGAGGTAATTCAGTGACAGTGTTGTTAAGACGGCGTACTGGACAGCATCGTGGTAACCCATGTTTGCGGTACTGGAGTGTGTCAGTGACAGTTTCGTCAAGATGGCGCCCTGGACAGCATTTTGGTAACCCATGTTTGCGGTAATGGAGTGTGTCAGTGACAGTTTTGTTAAGACGGCGCCCTGGACAGCATCTTTGGCAACCATGTTTGCGGTACTGGAGTGTCTCAGTTAGAGTATTGTTAGGACAGCGTCCTGGTCAGCATCTTGGGAAACCATGTTTGTGGTATTGGAGGTCTCAGTGACAGTTTTGTTAAGTCTGCGCCCTGGAAAACATCTTGCGAATCCATGTTTCCGGTACTGGAGTGTCTGAATGACAGTTTTGTTAAGACGGCGCCCTGGACAGCATCTTGGGAACCCATGTTTTCGCTACTGGAGTGTCTCAGTGACAGTTTTGTTAATTGGGCGTCCTGGACAGAATCGTGGGAACCCATGTTTGTGGTACTGGAGTGTGTCAGTGACAATATTGTTAAGAATGCGTCCTGGACAGCATCCTGGGAACCCATGTTTGCGGTACTGGAGTGTCTCAGTGACAGTTTTGTTAGGACGGCGCCCATTTGCTGTGTTCTGTTGGACAGCATCTTAGGAACCCATGTTTTCGGTACTGGAGTGTCTCAGTAATAGTTTTGTTAAAAGGGCGACCTTGACAGCATTTGGAAACCCAGGTTTGCGCTACTGGTGAATCTGAGTGACAGTTTACTTAAGACGGTGTCCTGGACAGCATCATGGGTACCCATGAAAGCGGGACTGGAGGTCACAGATACAGTTTTGTTCAGAAATCGTCCTGGACAGCATCTTGGGAACCCATGTTTGCGGTACTGGAGTGTATCAGTGTCAGTTTTGATAAGATGGCGTCCTGGAGAGCACCTAAGGGAACCCATTATACGGTACTGGAGTGTCCCAGTGACAGTATAATTAAGACGGTATCCTGGACAACATCGTGGGATCCCCTGTTTGAGGTACTGGAGTGTGTCGGTGACAGTTTTGTTAATACGGCGTCCTGGTCAGCATCTTGGGAACCCATGTTTGCGGTACTGGAGTGTGTCAGTGAAAGCTTTGATAGGATGGCGTCCTGGAGAGCATCTAAGGGAACCCATATAACGGAACTGGAGTGTGTCAGTGACAGTTTAATTAAGACGGCGTCCTGGACAACATCGTGGGATCCCCTGTTTGAGGTACTGGAGAATGTCAATGACAGATTTTGTTAAGACGACGTCCTGGACAGCATCGTGGGAACCCATGTTTGCGGTAATGGAGATCTCAGTGACAGTTTTGTTAAGACGGCGCCCTTGACAGCATTTTGGGAACCCATGTTTGCGGTGCAAGAGTGTCTCAGTGACAATTTTTATAAGACAGCGTCCTGTACAGCATCTTGGGAACATATGTTTGCGGTACTGGAGTGTCACAGTGACAGTTTTGTAAAGACGGCGTCCTGGAGAGCATCTTGGGAACCCATGTTTGCGGTACTGGAGTGAACCTGGACAGCATCCTGTAACCCATGTTTGCGGAACTGGAGTGTGTCAGTGACAGTTTTGTTAAGACAGCGCGCTGGACAGCATCTTGGGAACCCATGTTTGCGGTGCTGCAGTGTCTCAGTGAACTTTTGTTAAGACGGCGTCCAGGACAGCATCTTGGGAACCCATAATTGCGGTAATGAGCGTGTCAGTGACAGTTTTGTTAAGACGGCGTCCTGGAGAGTATCTTGGGAACCCATGTTTGCGGTCCTGGAGTGTTGTCAGAGTCAGTTTTGTTAAGACGGCATCCGGGACTGCATCGAGGGAACCCATAATTGATGTACTAGAGAGTCTCAGTGCCAATTTTGTTAATACGGCGACCATTTGCTGTCTTCTGTTGGACAGCATCTTGGGAACCCATGTCTGTGGTATTGGAGTGTCTCAGTGACTGTTTTTTTAAGACAGCGTGCTGGACAGCATCTTTAGAACCAATGTTTGCGGTACTGGAGTGTCTCAGTGACAGTTTTGTTAAGACGGCGTCCTGGACAGCTTCTTGCGAACCCATGTTTGCGGTACTGGAGTGTCTCAGTGACAGTTTTGTTAAGACGGCGTCCTAGACAGCATCTTGAGAATCCATGTTTGCTGTACTGGAGGTCTCAGTGACAGTTTTGTTAAAACGGCGTCCTGGACAGCATCTTGGGAACCCATGTTTGCGGTACTGGAGTGTGTCAGTGTCAGTTTTGTTAAGACGGCGTCCTGGACAGCATCGTGGCAACCCATGTTTGCGGTACTGGAGTGCCTCAGTGACAGTTTTGTTAAGAAGGTTTCCTGGACAGCGTCTTGGGAACCCGTGTTTGCGGTACTGGAGTGTCTCAATGACAGTTATGTTAAGACGGCGCCCTGGACAGCATCTTGGGAAGCCATGTTAGCAATACGGGGGGTCTCAGTGACAGTTTGTTTAAGATGGCGCCCTGGACAGCATTTTGGGAACCCATGGTAGCGGTACTAGAATGGATCAGTGACAGTTTTGTTAAGACGGCACCCAGTTGCTGTGTTTCGTTGGACACCATCTTGGGAACCCATGTTTCCGAAAATAGAGTGTTTCAGTGACAGATTTGTTAAGACGGCGTCCTGGACAGCATCTTGGGAACTCAGGTTTAAGGTACTAGAGTGGTTCAGTAACAGATTTTTTAAGACGGCGCCCTGGACAGCATCCTGGGAACCCATGTTTGCGGTACTAGAGTGTCCCTGGACAGCAAGGTGGGAACCCATATTTGCGATACTGGAGTGTGTCAGTGACAGTTTTCTTAAGACGGCGTCCTGGACAGTATTTTGGGAACCCATGTTTGCGATACTGGAGTGTGTCAGTGACAGTTTTCTTAAGACGGTGTCCTGGACAGCATCTTGGGAACCGATGTTTGCGGTACTGGAGTGTCTCAGTGACCGTTTTTTTAACACGGTGTCCTGGACAGCATCTTGGGAACCCAAGTTTGCGGTTATGTAGTGTCTCAGTGACAGTTTTGTTAAGACGGCGTCCTGGAGAGCATTTTGATAACCCATGTTTGCAGTACTGGAGTGTGTCAGTGACAGTTTTGTTAAGGCGGCGTCCTTGACAGCATCGTGGGTACCCATGTTTGCGGTACTGGAGTGTTTCAGTGACAGTTTCGTTAAGACGGTGCCCTGGACAGCATCTTGGGAACACATGTCTGCGGTACTGGAGTGTGTAAGTGACAGTTTTGTTAAGACGGCGCCCTGGACAGCATCGTGGGAACCCAAGTTTGCGGTACTAGAGTGTCTCAGTGACAGTTTCGTTAAGACGGCGCCCTGGACAGCATCGTGGGAACCCATGTTTGAGGTACTAGAGTGTCTCAGTGACAGTTTGGATAAGACGGCTTCCTGGACAGCATCTTGGGAACCCATTTTTGCGGTACTAGAATGTCCCTGGACAGCATTGTGGGATCCCATGTTTGCGGTACTGGAGTGTGTCAGTGACAGCTCTGTTAAGAAGTCGTCCTGGACAGCACCTTGGGAACCCATGTTTGCGGTCCTGGAGTGTCTCAATGTCAGTTTTGTTAAGACTGCGTCCTGGACAACATCTTGGGAACCCATGTTTGCGGTACTAGAGTGTGTCAGTGACATTTTTGTTAAGACGGCGTCCTGGACAGCATCTTGGGAACCCATGTTTTCGGTACTGGAGTGTCTCAGTGACAGTTTTGTTAAGACGGCGCCTTGGACAGCATCTTGGAAACCCATGTTCGCGGTACTGGACTGTGTCAGTGACAGTTTTGTTAAGTCGGCGCCCTGGACAACATTGTGGGAACCCATGTTTGCGGTACTGGAGTGTGTCAGTGACAGTCTTGTTAAGACGGCGTCCTGGACTGCATCTTGGGATCCCATGTTTGCGGTACTAGAGTGTCTCAGTGACAGTATTGTTAAGACGGCGCCCTGGACAGCATCTTTGGAAACCCATGTTTTCGGTACTAGATTGTCTCAGTGACAGTTTTGTTTAGACGGCGCACTGGACAGCATTTGGGTACCCATGTTTGCGGTACTAGAGTGTGTCAGTGACAGTTTTGTTAAGTTGGCACCCTGGACAGCATCGAGAGAACCCATGTTTGCGGTACTGGAGTTCTCAGTGACAGTTTTGTTAAGCCGGTGCCCTGGACAGCATCTTGGGAACCCATGTTTGCGGTACTGGAGTTCTCAGTGACAGTTTTGTTAAGCCGGTGCCCTGGACAGCACCTTGGAAACCCATGTTTGCGGTACTGGTGTGTCTCAGTGATAGTTTTGTTAAGACGGCGTCCTGGACAGCACCTTGGAAACCCATGTTTGCGGTACTGGAGTGTCTCAGTGATAGTTTTGTTAAGACGGCGTCCTGGACAGCACCTTGGAAACCCATGTTTGCGGTACTGGAGTGTCTCAGTGACAGTTTTTTTAAGACGTCGTCCTGGACAGCACCTTTGAAACCCATGTTTGCGGTACTGGAGTGTCTCAGTGACAGTGTTGTTAAGACGGCGTCCTGGACAACACCTTGGAAACCCATGTTTGCGGTACTGGAGTGTCTCAGTGACAGTTTTGTTAAGACGGCGTCCTGTACAGCACCTTGGAAACCCATTTTTGCGGTACTGGAGTGTCTCAATAACAGTTTTGTTAAGACGTCGCCCATTTGCTGTGTTCTGTTGGACAGCATCTTGGGAACTCCTGGAGCGTCCCACTGATGCTGACGTTGACATTTCGGGAAACAACTCATGCAACACACATATTGTGAACCAATCGCCTGATCTACTCGCTGAACGAGATCGTCGGCTGACATTCGGTTCCTTTCCTGACCGCCTGCATCATGGTCAGCTTTTCGCAAGGCTTCACACTTTGCTGTCACTCATAAATGTTTCACCGTACACTTCGTCGGTGAATTTCAGCTGCGTTGCACACCTCCACATGAAGAAACAGAATTACAGCACACACTTCACATTTGTTTTAGACATGTTTACTTGCTCACTGCGCGCTTACATCGTGACGCAATCAACTGTTATACCAGAGACACTGTGCAATACATCCGTGCAAGCTTCATATGTGGTTTCAATTTTGCGACCAATCTGATCTTACAAAACAGTATGCCTCGTATAAAGGAAGAAATAGAATTGACAAAATATGCAAAGAAACGTTTGGAATTGTAAATTTGTAGGTTCACTAAGATATTAATAGATTGTGAATTTCCGCTGTAGATAATATCGTTCTATGACAGGAAGAGCAGAGGGTGGCACACTAGTTAGCTGGACACAATCCCCTGTTGTAGCATCAGTTTGCCACGAAACTGAAGATAGGTAGAGCTACAGGTTCTTGACGAATAACACTTTTATGAGAGCTTAGATGAGAATTAAAAGTGGAGCATGATACACAAAAACAGGAACAGCAGTCAGATATTGAGTACGTTATTCTCATGTTTCTGCTCCTCAATAATACAGCCACTCAAAACAAAAATCACACTTCCAATGAGATCATACCAATCAGATATTTTATTACACATATTCAGCAATGCTTAGAGAAGGTATTGTATTTCACCAAAAATTCGATGTCGAAATTTCACAAGAAATATATGTTTTGTGGTCCCTTGAATCCAAAAAAGGTATTTTTAGCGATAGGTCCGCGCACACGGTATTTAATTTGGTTTCTTCCAAGGTTGCGACATGAAAATTTCAAGAAAATCCTCCCCACCACTAAATACCCTTTACATGGAACATTTTTGGAACATTTTGATTTTCTCAAAAATGGCTCTAACGATTTTAATTAAAATTTCTTATATTTAAGATGTTTACCTGACAAATAAAATATATATCTTCAATTTTCTGGAAGTAGCCCCTGAGGACATGTTTGTTCCGGATGAACTTCGCCGAATGGTAAACCGTAGGAGGCAGACAAAAACTCACCACACAAAAAATGTAGAGCTCGTTAAAACACAGCATTTATGTTATATACATTTGCTTTTTCGTCGATTTGACTGTTTTTTGAGACTTTTCTTATTCTTGGTTTCAGTTTAAAAATACTTATACTTTTATGTTTTCGTAAACTTCCACGGCCAATATTAAAATTATCTTGGTCCAGAGTTTCCGGTGTAGACCGCGTCTTAAGGCTAAAATCTGCCGACGTTTCGCCCATCTTATGATAAGGCTTCCTCAGGGCTAACTGCGTCTGGTCCGGCTGGCGTACCTTCTTTTATACATGTCCCAACCACAGTATAAAAGAAGGTACGCCAGCCGGACCAGACGCAGTTAGCCCTGAGGAAGCCTTATCATAAGATGGGCGAAACGTCGGCAGATTTTAGCCTTAAGACGCGGTCTACACCGGAAACTCTGGACCAAGATAACTTATACTTTTATACGGGAATTTGTCAACTCCAGACCATGCAAACCAAGGTACTTGAATCATTTAGCAACCTGCTGTTAAAAGAATTGACTATCGACTTAGCCTATGCTACTCCCTTATTTCCTTCCTACTTACAAGAACGCAAGTATTAGGACCCTTTCGCTAATGTTTATCTCGATTAGCACGAAGTAAATAGTTGAATAAGCTTGTTAACAATAATTTAGTGCAAAGATGTAGAGAAAGTCATGTGAACGGAACAGCTCACAATTTTTTTTTGTAGGATTAGATACATTTTAATATGGGAAAATAACATCAAATTCAAACCTGATCAATTGGTCTTAAAATTTGACTTACAGAGTAATTTAACCAGCGCAATAATTCCAAAATCTGTGTTACATCAGTCCTATAATGATGATGATGATAATACTACTACTACTACTACTACTACTACTACTACTACTACTACTACTACTACTACTACTAGTAGTAATAATAATAATAGTAATAATAATAATAATACAAATCCATGGAACGACAGATCACAAGAAACCTTGGCCTACTACCCGGGCGCTGCGTCCCCCATCTCGGTCCATGACCGACGTCATGGATGGGTTGCAGATTTCGAGGGTGAGACATAGTCAGCCCCTCGGCCGGTTAATGCGGTCCTCCGCTACTTCTCCGTCAAGTAGCTCCTCAATTGTCTCCCTAGGGACCTCGCGAGGCTGAGTGTACCCCGGACCAGGGCTCCCAGCGGGGGAAAAATCTCCGCTGAGAATTGAATTTACAGCCGTCCCAGGAGAACAAAACATTGCAAATATGTACTCTAAAGTATGGTGCATTTTTTGAAGAAAAAAAATGGACAGTTTGTTTTTTACCAAAATCGTTAAACAAGCACTTCTGTGTCCGCTTCAAGTGCCTACCTGTGTTCCACTGGTATTAACTGGTTCAACTCTGTCAGGAGTGCTGCAACAAGATCCCATAATGCATTCGTGTGTCGTCAGCTATCTGGAAATAAAGAATATGAACAACAACATTAGATTGTCTTGTATAAGTCCATGTGGCCAAAGCAGGGCTTGGAACATGTCAAAGCATTCAAAATTGTACAGCAGTGACCTTAATTCTGAATACTTCATTTATTTACTTTTGTTAAATTAACTTTCAAATCTGAATATTTGCATGCAATTCTCGTTCCGGATTATTCCTACCTAATAAATTATATCTGGGAAGTGTTTCCATAATACAGCATTGAACCTTTTTCGATAAACTGGAAATAATTTGGCCCTTAATGAGTTACTATGAGCCAACTTTGTAAAATATATTATTGTTAAATCTAATGTGTTGTATTTAATGTGAAAATTGGATTTATTGCTCTCATATTACATAGAGGAGTTCAAATTTTGTAAATTTAGGATTACGACATTTCAATATCATAAGCAACACCATAATCTTAAAAATACCAATCACCCCAATTTTGTGTCCCCTATTATAAGAGAATAATAATTCTTATATTTCATATTGGATGCACAATAAAATGTAAAATATATTTTGGAGTTATATATTTTTATTTTATACTGTATCAAATATAAAATACAATGAATTATTATTCTCGAATAACAGGGGGCCCAAAAATTGAGGGAATCTGGTATTTTAGATTATGGTGTTCATGGCACTGAATTGTCATCATCCCAAAATTAATAAATTTCTCAAACGTTGAACGCACGCACGTAATGCGAGAGCAACAAATCCAATTTTCGCATTGGACACAGTATAAATTATGTGCATCTTTATACAATAATATGGTCTCCAAAGTTGGCTCAGAGAAACCCATTAAGACCCAAACTATCTCCATTTTATGGTACACAGTTCTGCACACTGTGTTATGGTAACACATTTCGGCTACGAAATATCAGATAAGAATGACCCTGAAAGAATTTAATGTAATATTCAAGTTTGAAGCCAATTTAACTAAAAGGTGTCCAGAATTGATGCCACTATTGTATACACTATACAATAATTGAGTAATAAGACGGGTGGGAAAACGTAGGCGATTAGGGTAATCTTTCCCTGCGTTGACTGCCTATGCTGAGCTGTGAGGTAGGGTGTCGTTCCTCATGGGCAGAAAAACAGGACGTTTTCATAAACACATATTCAAAAGATACTAAAGACTTCTTTGTGACCCGCGCTAAGAATTTGTAGTTTTACATAAAGGTAGACCAACTCATACGCTGATTCGTTATCCGTATTTTCACATATACGCGATTTTAGTTTTAAAGACTGACCCGTTACACAATTCCTCCTAAAAGTAAGTGGTAATGATTTCCCTGCTATCAGCTATACTGCAACCCGTATGGCCCTTCCCTGCTTGGCACACGATTTGAAGGAGTTGGGGTAGGTGTCGCCAGAAGGTGTTGGATATGTCAACTTGATACGTTCTGCTCTGGTGGCGAAATGAAAAGACTTCTCTCCAGGGGGTGTTATTTACGACACAGACAATTCCTGATAGCAAAGCTTGGAGGAGGAGTCAGATTGGTAGATAGAATAATTTGGTGTGTTAGCCAGACAGCCCGGAGGAAATTTTACTGGACAAAATTAAGGGAAAATGTTTCGGTAAATCCAAATCTTATTCAAATTCCTCAACTGTTGGTGATCACACACACACACACACACACACACACACACACAAAATTAAAGACATAAAATTTATATTCATCTGATAATTAAAAAATGTAACCAAAGGAACTGTAGCATTTGTACAAAGGGACAGCAAATAACAGAGTACTAAAAGTGAGTAAATTAATGGACTGGAATTTCTTTTCTTTACTAAATTTTCTGTTCATTAGTTTGCTATTGTCCAATTATAAGTAGGCCCACGTCCTTATAATAAAGCTGTTACAAAAGATCAGCTCTGTCCACGGGAGCAACAATCTGAGGATCTGAGCAACGAATATTTGTTAGTTTTCAGTGAGAGCAGCAATAAAAAAGAAACAGGAAGTTCAGCCTATTAGAAAGCTCACATGGATGAAAATGGCCGAGGCGTTCAGAATGATCGGCGCAGCAATTGCAATTTTTGAGGAGCATGATCCTGAAAAATTGAGGAATGCAAAGTGAAGAGAAATCCTCTTAAATGTCAAATAGCTGTTTCTTTCACACTAGCCGTGCGTACAGAGGTTGGAAAGGTGCAGTCAGATTGAGGGCCATAGCCAGAATTTGAACCAGGGATTTCCTGAACTTCATCCACTGAGCTACCGTGGCAATATGCTGACACGACATTAGTTTCCTCAACCAAAGCACATTTTCCGGACAAACTACAGGGAGTTCTTAAATTATTTTGGGATGAAATTCCCCAATGTGGGTTGCAACCATTCACGTTTTTTTAATAATAATAAAATCATTTTTATTCACCATTAGACTTTACAAGAAAGCATTATATTTCGTCAAAGTCATATGTACAATTATATTATAGTTTTACAGCAACTTGTATAAATAATACAATTATTACTTAGGGCAACAAACCAACAAATATAAATATTACTTAGGTCTAAAAGTATTAACAGCATTAAGCAATATGTTCCTCAAAAGCAATGTACAACTATATAACAAGAAATGTACGTCAATGATTAGGTATAAAATCTTGGGGACCGCTAGCGGGACAGAACCGAAGTTAGCGCAGCATGGTATATAGTTGTGATGAGTTGACAGTAATTTAGAAGGAAAATGGGGCAGTGGTAGACTGTGATGTTTTCACTAGCAGTTGAGGTTGGGTGGCTGGTAATCATAACAGTGATTTAAGGGAACTAATAATTTTAATATCAACTGTTGGTATGCAACAAGTCATAATACCATTATCCGTTTCATGTTCTCTCAATATGCATATATTACAATGCACAACAATATGCATTCGTAATGTCTCAAATGTGAATCGTCTCCGATTGGCACGTAAACAGGCTTTATATTGTGAAAAACTTCGCTCCAAATCACAAGATGTGCTTGGAACCAAACGGTAATGGTACACATAATCAGCAATTATTTCCGTAGCAACACCTCACGGCACACTTCGTGTTTCATATTGAAAATCAGACATTTTTCCAAACATGCTCTTCACTTTTTTTCACGAGTTCTAAAACAGGTGTTACGATGATGGTTGGTGTTTAAGGGTGCTCAACTACTGAGGTCATTAGTGCCCTCAGAAAACAAGGTAAAATAAAAATACCAAAGATAAAAGAACAATATAAAAGCAAAGTCACGTAAAACCAGAAGATAAAAGCTAGTGGCTAAAAGACAAACTTAAATCTAAAATATTTAAAAAAGGGAGCGAAAAGGATGCAAAATACCTAAAACGTGGTCGACGGATTAAAATTAATTAAAAAAGAAAGAACATTAAAAATCATTAAAATCCATGAACCCCCGCTCCATTAAAAGTGATAGAGATAGAGTAAAACCTAAAAAACTAAAACCTTATTGTAAACGTCAAATTAGATAAAAATTGAAAACGTCCGATGTGACCAACCAGGTTAAAGGACGTTAAGCTACAAATAAAAAAAAGTTGAGAGCTCTATCGACCACTCTGCACCTCCTCCCGACGGGATTTACGAGAGGAGGTTATCCAGGTAACAGGAACGTCCTTCACTTCCCTGAGCTTGTTCCCGCCGAGAGACGCCCACTCCGCGTGCCAGCCAAAATGCACCGATCTCCGGACAACAAGCCGGAAGTCCACAGCGGTTACAAAAGAAACTAACCTACTGGGTTGCGTAGCCGCCGTCTTAGCTGCCATATCCGCCAGCTCCTTACCCTGAAAGCCGACGTGATCAGGAATCCAAGCACACTCCACATGAGCACTGGCAGAGTGTAAAATGTGGCGGAGGTCCTGAATGCGCTGCACGAGAGGATGGTGGTTGTATAACTCCCGAACGTTCTGAAGGGCACTAAGAGAATCACTTAAAATAAGGCAGTTACCCAAATTGCTGCGGCGAAAATACAGAATGATTGCATACAGATCTGCATAATAAATTGATGTGTGAATATGTAACCCAAAAGTACGTGGTTCGGTACCAGTAACAAAGGCACATCCCACACCGTCGCTGCACTTACTGCCATCGGTGTAAATGAAACATCGGTCACTGTAAGAGGATAAAAATTCTAAAAGGACAAGTACGGATACTATACGGAGGCAATACAGTTTTCCCGTAAGCTGTCAACCCGAGTTCTACATGGGAGGTAGCACGTAACCAAGGTGGGTACATACTTTCCCCCTTCGGAAACATGCAAGGCACTACAATATTGTGTTTCTGAAGAAGCTTACGGAAACGGAAGCCTGCAGGCAGTGGACTATGAAGGTGATTACGAAAGCGTTCGTCCAGCTCGGTACAGAAGAAAGGGGTAAACGTCGGATGCAAAGGCATGCAGACAAGTGAACAGCCATAATTTCCTAACAGGACATCACGCCGACACCGTAGAGGAGGTTCTGCAGATTCAGCGTAGAGACTAACAACTGGGCCCCAACAGCCACACGGATGCCCTGATTATGGAGAGTGTCTATGTGTCTCAGCACAGATGGTCGTGCTGAAGAATAAACAATGCATCCATAGTCTAACTTGGATCGGATCAGTGCACGATAAAGACGCAGCAGTACTGTCCCATCTGCTCCCCAAGATGTACCATTTACTATGCGTAAGATATTGAGACTATGGTCACAACGCGCTTTAAGCTGTGCTATAAGTAAAGACCAGCATAGGTTGCGGTCGAATACCAACCCCAGGAATCTGACCTCATCTTTGAAGGGAAGGAAATCTAGACCAAGTGTAAGAGTAGGAGCCATTTGCTAACTACGAT
Source organism: Hymenopus coronatus (assembly GCA_030762935.1). Classification (NCBI taxonomy): domain Eukaryota; kingdom Metazoa; phylum Arthropoda; class Insecta; order Mantodea; family Hymenopodidae; genus Hymenopus; species Hymenopus coronatus. Next base: position 1,550,017 of record CM060899.1, on the reverse strand, counting down.
GCCAGAAGTTAACGCAGACTGTCTTCTCAGGTGAGAACCGAAAGCCGTTTTTCAAGCTTCAATCGCAAAGATTGTCCAAACACCACTGCAGACGGCGTTCTATAAACGGTGTACGCTGAGAAATACAGAAGATGGCAAAGTCGTCCACGCATAAAAGAAAGACACATCTAGGGGGACACATTGCGATATAGAATTTATCCCTATAGCAAACAGCGTCATGTTTAGTACCGAGCCCTGTGGCACTCCGTTCTCTTGATTAAAATACTGAGAAAAAACCGAGCCGACCCTTACTCGAAAAACGCGGTCCCGCATAAACCCATGGATGAACAACGGTAGACGCCCACGTACATTCCAACTGTGGAGGGCGCGTAAAATCCCTGCCCGCTAGCACGTATCGTAGGCCTCCCGAAGTCAAAAAGTATCCCAACCGTCTTACAATTCCGAAGAAAGCCGTTCAGTATGTGCGTCAATAGCGACACGAGTGGTCAATCGCTGATCCACGTGTTCGTAAACTACATTGGATGTTGGTCAGAAGATTGTGCGATTTCAACCATCACACCAACCGCACATTTATCATGCGTTCCATCATCTTGCAGACACAGCTGGTGAGGGAAATTGGACGGTAGCTGGAAGGAAGATGACGGTCTTTTCCAGGTTTCAAAGTAGGTATGGTGGTGGCCTCCCGACACTGAGTTGGAAAAGTGGCATCTACCCAGACACGATTATAGACCTCGAGGAGGAAAGCCTTACCCACAGGAGAGAGATGTAACATTTGCACGTGGATGCCATCTGGACCTGGCGTAGAATAGCGAGAAGATGAAAGGGCAAATTCTAGCTCCGCCAAGGTGAAAAGGCGGTTGTAGTCTTCAAGGTTTCCAGAGCGGAAGACAAAATCTTGAGATTCAACCTGGGCCTTAACTGGAAGAAAATCAGGCACATAATTATCTGAGCTAGGTATCTTGGCGAAAGTACTGCCCAGAGTGTTGGCCACATCAATCGTGTCAACCACGGCGCCTGCCGCTGTTTTTAGATCGGCATATGGGTCGGTTTTCCGGCTACTCGTCTTAACTTAATCCATACGACAGAGGAAGGTGTATTTCGGTTAAAGGAGCATACAAACTGGCTCCATGAATTCGTTTTGCTGTCCTTAATAACTTGTCTAGATTTGGGGCGCATCTTTTTATATTGTATTAGGTTACCCAGCATAGGGAGACGCTGGAAAATCCATAAAGACGTCTGCAAGTACAAATGGCATCCCGACATTCAACTGTCCACCAGGGAACAGGAAATCGACGAGTTTGGTCAGGCGACCACGGAATAGACGGATCAGCAGCAGAAAGAATTGTGTCTATGAGGTGTTCGACTAAAACATCCACGGAGTCGTACTCGCAGCGGTTAAAAACCGCCAAATGGGAATAAAGATTCCAGTTGGTTTGGTCTAAGCACCATCTAGGTAAGCGTGTGGAACATACGTCGTGTTCTAGTAGACTTAGAAGAACTGGAAAGTGTTTACCAGAGTATGGATCAGAGATGACGGTCCACTGTAAGGAAACGACTAACTGCAGAGAACAAACAGCTATGTCGAGGTGTGAAAAACTATTGAAGGCGTCAGAGAGAGATGTTGGCTTTCCGGTATTCAGGAGAGAGGGATTATGACTGTCCAAGAAATCAGCAATTAGATGATTTCTCGTACAAGCCCAAGGGGAGTTGGGGCGGTGGGCATTCACGTCCCCCAGCAACAGGAATGGTGTTAGTAGCTGGGAAACTAGGTCGTCTAAATCAATGCGCGAGAGGCCAGCAGATGGAGGCAGGAGACAGATACATACTAAAAATTGTGAATTTGGTAGACGCCAGCGTAATGCTCACAGCAGCGGACTGGATGCAAGACTGTAAAGGTATGGATTCTGGATAGAGATCATCTCTGACGAGTAGTATAGTGCCCCCATGGGCAGGAACACCCGCCTCCGGTGATAGATCACACCGTACAGCAGAATAATGCCTGAATGTGACTGTCATGGGGACGGACTTTGGTCACTTGTAAGCTGTCGACTAATGGTTGATACTGGTTGAGCAACAGGTCTAGCTCTGGTCGACGAGGTCTAATTCCGCGCATGTTCCACTGTAGGAGAGCCATTTTCTATAATATGGGATAAGGTTTATATTGAAAGACGTTTCTTCAGATTAGGCCGTGCTGGTCGGTTCAATTTGTTCTTTTTTGGGATTGGGCTGGTACTGCTTTCAGGAGCTCGATCCTGCCGTTTTCCGCACTGTCTGTCTAGCAGTGGGGGCAGAATCCTCCTGATCCATCTCCTCCACAGGAGAGGACCACATTCCAATAGAAAATTTCGGTTCGAGAACCTCAACCGATTTGAAGTGCTGATCGACGGAGATGTTCGTCGTCAATCTACACTCACACTAGGAGATTCTCCCGAAGAGGATCTACTTGGAAATGAGCGTTGATATTTCCATCCGTTCGATGTTTTGGGAGGAGAATTTACATTCTCTTTTAAGAAATCGGTCCTGACGTAACTGGTCTTAAAATTCCTTGCTGGCGTTGAACTGGTAGCGGATAAGCTGGTCTTGGTGCCCGAGGTTGAAGGCTTGGGTGACACTTTCGCTGATTACTCTTTAAATGAGCGGGTTTGGCCGATGTTGATGCCGAAACAGTCGTAGAAGTTGAGGATCGGTGGTGCGGTTTTGCCGTCAGAATTGTGACCCCGTTAATATCGCCAGTTTGAGTTGCGATTTCCCGCCTCGGTACAGGTTAAGCTACAATTGAGCTGTAGGTACCAGAGGGTTGGCGACTGCGCAGGAGCCTCCGGGCTTCCGAAAAGGACACCTTCTGATCCACCCGAATCTCCTGGATAGCTCTTTCCTCTGCATAACGGGGACAGTCGTGGGAACTAGATGAATGTTCGCCGCCGCAGTTAACGCACGATGGAGGGGAAGCACTCGCTCCATCGTGCGTGGCGTCTCAACAGAAAGCTGATCTATACTGACCAGTACAGAATGCACTTGTGTGCTCAAAGTGCTGACACTTGTAGCATCTGAATGGGTTCGGAATGTAGGGCCTAATCTCGATTTCCTCGTATGCTGCCCTTATCCTTTGTGGGAGATCTACCCGATCAAAGGTATGGAACTAGATAGGAAGAATTCACCATTTAATTTGCGTTGGACCCTATACACAGATGTAACACCTTGTTCCGCCAGATTCTCCTGATTCTCCTGTTTGCTCAATCCATCCAAAGCGCGGGTGGTAACAACACCGCGCGAGGAGTTCATGGTTTTGTTTCTTTCTTCCTTGATTGGATAACTGCCTAACATAGTGGCTTGTACTAATTTAGAGGCCTGAGTTGCTGAAACTGCTTCTACCAGGAGTGTACCGTATCTCGCTCGTATGCAACATTGAACCGAAACAGCAATTTTATCTAAGCCCTTTTGAATGGCAAAAGGGGTCACCCTACTGGGTGACAGGGTGACATAGGGGATATAGCAGGCTCGGCGTCCAAATCACCCTGGAGTTCGGTATAATACCTAGTCCTGGCCGATTGACTAGGGGCGGGTTAGTCCCTAGCCTCGCGTTTAGGCGAAGCAGAAACAAAAAAGGTGTATTAGGCTGCGCACCCTCCCCAGTTACTGAAGATCTAAGCCCAGGCTCAGGTACGCCACCCTCAACCAACCAGGATATTCCTTTCCACCGACACGGGTCTCAACGCACGGCCTACACGTGGGTAGGCATTTTAACCTACTGACACCCTCACCACTCTGAGGTTGAAACAGGTGTCACGGGTCTCTGATTAATTGCTTACACAAGTTCATCAACAGCTTTCAGGGCTCGAGGCACTTCAGTGTTCGATGTTTCCAAATATATGTTATTGTCGTAGATATTTCTGCAAAGTAGTTCTTCTTTGTGAACTTCAAATCTTCATGCATCTATTTGAAGCAAGAGATTTTACAATCTTGATCGAAGAGCATGAACTATCATCAAAGGCATTAATTACCTGTAAACTAGTATTGTAATATACGAGCCTATTTCCCCCAACGTGTTACTTTTATCTGTGTCAAGTTAGTTCAGTCCTGATGTCAACACATGGGAGGGAAGAGAGAGAGACAGAGATACTGAAGCAGAAGAGCGTTAGGCTGTTGATTCGTTCAGGGAAGGTAATGGGTGTTAACTTTTACGTGGATGCATATTGTAACAGCCTCCTAAAAGTACAGTACTGTAATAGTTTTCAGATCACTGCTCTGCGCGAGTTAGTTTCGGAGAGAAAAGTATGCAAATGCTTCGATTCTTATAAAAGGTTATAGTCCGACATTTTATCCATATCCGACACATACCAAGCAGATGGTTCTAGGTTCGTGAATTCTGAAAGGAATATTTACAACTGACGTACACATTCTATAAAAAACATGTAGATTAGACAGAAGACCAGCGAAATTATTTATTGACTTTATTAACTTATTACTGTTAAATAAAATGCAGCTAGCTTATATTACTAAAGAACATTGGTATTATATACACAATAAGTCACAAGCCTGTATCAGACAGCTCTCTTAAACAACCGGTAATTATCGAGGTGAATGCTGATTAAGCTGTTATTGTTTATAGTGCAGGGTCGCCTCTGTTAATGTGTTATTTAAGACTGTATTTCCTGTACATCTCGCATGCCTCACAAGCCCAGGGGACTTGCTATATGCAGTTTAAAAGCAGTAAGGTTTTGATCATGGATGATTAGCCACATAAAATACAACCGAGGCAAGCCTTTAAAAAGTGTCGAGAGGCGAATGGTCGCGCATTGTTTCGCGGTGCTTAAAGAAAGAAACGCAGAATCAGCCATAAAGAATATCGAAAAAGAAACGGGTGATCTCCATGGCGTTTCTGCATTTAGTGTGCATAGTGTTAGAATGGAACAGTAAGCATCCGGAAGCCTAAGAAGACCGGGAAAATCACGTAAATATAAAAAACGTTCGGAAAAATAAGATGATTTTGCGAAAAGTGCTATTCGCGGTAAAGTTTATGATTGTTTTTTCAGAAATGAACCATCGACTCTAAATAAAATTTTGCATGCAGTACATTCTGACACAGAATTGCCACCTTTCTCATAGTGCTTTCCACAGGTTGCTGATATATATCGCTAGTGTTGCAAAACTTATGTACGCACATGTACCGTTAACATGCGGCGAGTTGAGCCAGCTCGGCCTTGTTGTTGACATCAGGACAGAACTAACTTGACACAGATTATACATGCGGTGTGTGCAATCGCCAATGCAGGTCACTCTCTACTTGGTAGGTTTCCAATTAGTATACGCATGTGTCCCTCTATCGGTCCCTAATATGCTATCCCTAATAATTATACAGTTATTACAATAAGTAATATAAAAAGTAAACAAATATTACTTAGTTATAGAAATCTTAGTAGTTTTAATATAATAATAATAATAATAATAATAATAATGATGATGATGATGACGATGGTGATGATAATAATAATAATAATAATAATAATAATAATAATGATGATGATGATGATGATGATGATGATGATGATGATGATGATGATGATGATGATGATGATGATGATGATGATGATGACGACGATGATGATGATGATAATAATAATAACAATAATAATAATAATAATACTAATAATAATAATAATAACAATAATAACAATAACAATAATAGCAATAACAATAACAACAATAATAACAATAACAATAATAATAATAATAATAACAATAATAATGATAACAATAATAATAATAATAATAATAATAATAATAATAATAATAATAATGGACACGGCAAATCGGTAAGTATGATACTTCGAGGTATTCCTCTACAGAGTAAATTACTGTTTTAAGCCCATTTTTATCAGTAAAAGTAAACTTGTTCTGTGGTAGTTCTCTAGTTAGGGTCCTGGAAGGTGATGGGAGGAGTACTTAGTGAGCGGAGGAGCGGAGGAGCGGAGGAGCGGAGCTGTCTGCTACATTGCTGACGCTGGCGGTGTCCGAGGTGCTCATGGACTCTACCACGACCTAGGGATTAGTTTAGCGTCGACCATGAAGTTTGACACAGCTGTTTGAGGGTCGGACTTATGTGGCCTTGCGAAAAAACTGAAAATGGTATATTATTCTCAGATCTAGGAATTTCGTAACGTTCGCCGTCCCATCATATTGGTTGCGACCGGCCATCTCAACAAATCATAGATAAGAGGTAAACAAACCTGTTGTCAAGTAAGCAGAACTGTTTCCAGCGAACAAAACTGACTTACGAGATATTCGTAAATGCACACCTTTTGAATAATATGCAACACATAAATTGTTGCATATACAGGCTGAGTTACTGATTTCCTTCTTTACATATATTCTTTACTTACAATACGGATTGTAATATCTACTGATTGAATGTAAAATAATATCCAAATAATAAAATTAATGCCTTAAATATCTGAAGACTGGGTAAAACGCAAAGCAGGAATGAAACTAAATCCTGGCTCATCTGCAGCAGAATTACTGAAAATATTAAGTGTACTTCTGAAGCCTTTCAAATAAAAACTCATTCCATGTTGCGACAAATAAGAATTGTAAAGCGAAAAAATTGGTTTCACTACGCATGATGTCATCAGGGCACGTTTGAAATGTTTTATTAGTTCCGTATCAGTATTTTCTTTTATTATTTACATAGAATATCCCAACGAGCATATTACTCTAGATAGGGACTGCCCTTTATTAAGGTAGTAAGCAAAATACAAAGAATAAAATAAACACATATAAAAAGGAGTACACAGCTCTCTCTCTCTCTCTCTCTCTCTCTCTCTCTCTCTCTCTCTCTCTCTATATATATATATATATATATCTGTGTGTGTGTGCGTGCAATATTTCAGAAAACACCATAGGGATTTTCTGTTGTCAAATTTTTTAGGAACTACTGTATTATTCAAGTAAGTATTCGAAGAGTTTGTTTTTCAATTGGGATAAGTTAAGTGATTCTTTGATGTTAAATGGGAGACTGTTGTATACTATGTAATATACTTTTTATTCCATATTTGGTAGAGTTAACTGATTCTATGGAGTTGTAATTGGCTGACCTTGTTTTGTGTTTGATTACCAAGTTGGTACATAGCAGGTTATTTGCAGTTTTGTACATGAATAAAGGTTCACTATATTTACAGAGATAAGAAAATGTCAGTATATTTGTTTCCTTAAATACTTTTACGGAGGGCTTTAAAACATTAAATTCATAAAGTATTTTAAAAGCTATTTTGAAGGATTTCTAATCAGTTTAACTGCTCATTGTTGTTATTGGACCATACTGCATTTAAATACAGAAAATTGAGGTGCAAGAGCGCAAAATAAAGACTTCTTTTGTAGCTGTTATCTAAGTGTGGCTCTTTTAGTCTGTACAATATGTGAATAATAGAGTTTGTTTTGCTGATGAGGTGTTCGATATAGTATGTCTATGACAAAGACGGGTCTAGCGTAAGTCCTAGGTATGTAAATATGTTTACTCCTTCTATAACATTATCTTTGATCTTAATTGACATACATATTACATATACTTTGTCTAGAGGGTTTGTGAAAAAGCATATATTTAGCCTTTTGGCATTAAGGATTCAGTTGTTATTTGTGAGCCATGTCTGTAGTGTTGTAAGGTCAGTTTGCAAACCTTTCATTACCTGTAATTCAAACTTATTTTCATAAAACAGAAAAATATTATCTACATATAGAAATATTTTCATATTAGTTCTACAGTTCCTATATCATTAATGAAGATAAGAAATAAAATTGGACCTAATCCTGTACATTGTGGAACTTCATGCTTCACTGTTAATATTGGGCTGGAATAATTGTTTAAGCTGACATATTGTGCTCTAAGGAGATAGCTTCTAAACCAGTTCAAGGCACTTCCTCTTATTCCTGACTGTTAATTTATTTTAGGAGGAGTTCATGATTGATAGTATCAAACGCTTTATTTAGGTCAATGAAAAGTCCACCAGCAATTTGTTTGTTATCTAAGTTTTTTTGCAATAGGTTTACTACATCTAATGCTACTGCTTCTGTGCTGTGTTTGTGTAAGAATCCATATTGGAATTTAAAGAAAAGATTTATCTGTTCTAGAAGGTTTACAAGTCTGTCTTTTACTATGGATTCTAGAACTTTTGAAACAGCGGATACAATACTTATGGGTCTAGAGTTGTTCGGAGAAGATTTATCAGATTTATGTGTATTGATACTATTCTAGCACGCTTACACATGTCAGACACTGTAGCACTATTTAGGGAAAGATTAATTAGATCTGAAAGTATGGTTGTTTGATGATAGTAACAATTCTTCAAAATTATATTATTAATTGCATTATTTGTGGTTTTATTGTTTTTAAGTTTGTGTATTATTTTTACTCACTTATTTTGTATCTGTTGGTTTAAAGAATAATGATTGTACTGGACTTGTATTACTATTACATATGGGGGGGGGGAGATCCTTCACCAGATTATCCACTACATGTACAAAGTATTTATTGAGATCATTACAGATCTCATTATTTTTATGTATTTTTTCCCTTCGTACTCAATTTCTGCTATAGGTAGAAGTGTTGTTTCTTGTTTGTTTGGAATAGCATTCTTCTTTAATGTTTGTATTAAATTATGTACTTCTTTGCCACATGCTTTGTTCTCCTGTATTATTTCGTAGGATGGATTAGAACCTTTAATGTTTTTGTATAAGTTAATTAATTCCAGAAGTTGATTTGAGATCCATGGATTTAACTTAGTATTTGGTTTCGAAACTTTTCTTTGTACTTTGCTGGCAGTTTTTAATCCTGAATTAACAAAGCTTTTAATTGATTGGTATGCGTCATTTATATTTGTTGTTTAAGTGGGTTTATCACTTGCATGGAAAAGATTATTTAGTTGTACAAAGTCTGTTTTTGTTTGATAATTATACTTTACTTCCCTTTGTTTTACAAGTTTTTTCATGTTTTGGGATATGGTTTTTAACACTAACAAATTATAATTACTAAGGCAATTAATTATATAAAAGTTTGTAATTATAATTATAATTAGATAAATGCCTGTAAGTGTTGCAGTGCTTTCTGTTAATCTGGTTGGTAGCTTTTTGTTGCATAATTCATAATTGTATCTCTGTATTATTGTAGTACATAACAGTTTATTTTTGCTATTTTCAAAAATAGTAATATTTGAGTTTCCAATGAAGATAGTATTTTTTGTTTTGTGTCTAGCATTGATTCTAAGGTTTCTAAAATAGGTTAGTATTGCTTTCTTCGTGATTTTAGAAGCCAAAAATATGAAAAATTTAGTTATCTTTTGATATTAATAATTTAATAATACTATAGGTATTGCAGACACTGTTAATACGCTTTGAATGCCACTTGCATGACCATCTCGGATAGCATGGCGGGCTATATTGCACATCACTCTCATTCAGCCACCTTTCGGCTATTACAATTACATCTACAAAGTTTATTTCTTCTATAATTAGTTTCAAGCTATCAAATTTATTTCTAACGCTACATATAAAATTCTTAGGGCTGGTGGTACATCACAGTTTAATTATTTAAATTTATACTCTAGCAGTTATCACGGCTAACTTCCGAGGATTGACTCATAATATTGTTTTTCGAGACTTGTTTGTTTATTTGGAAGTACTGAAGCAGTTTCTTTTCCAATTCTTGCAAATGTGTTTGACTTCTTACTGCAATACTTGTACCCTCTCTCTACTCTCCATGTTGACGATATCACGTTTTAATTCACGACATCTCTTCGCTAGGAGCTCATTTCCCGGCGACAGGAAGTCATTGAGGTATACATTTGCTGCCTGACACTCGAAACCAGTGTTCTCTTGTGGTGATATACGAAGCAAATAGCATTTGTTAGGATCTAAACGTGCAGCTTGTATACGATACATCACACTAAACTCTTGCATTCCTTTCAATTACACTTTACATTATTATTTCAGGTAGGATGCTCGTGGATTAGTAGATGCGTCTTGACAGTTCTACATACCGCTCAGGTTCAGTTCAGCTCCATACCTCTGGACTATTATTGTGTGACAGCTATGGGTAACTTTCTGAGAACATTTTCAATCAGTAATACATTTCTCTGAAACTGTTCTGTTACTAGACGTTTGACAGTTTGTTTACTAGAACTAACTAAGGTTGTAAAACAAATTAATTTTGCTCACATTTAAGCAGAACAAAGATGTTATTTGAACGCCTTCCTTCCTACCGACGTGGTTCTGTGTTATGCAGTGATAGCGGTTTTGCTTTGATGGGTTGCACTCTACATTGAACTTTGCTCTCACAAGTAGCACCACAAGTTATTGCGAACTCTGGCCGCCCTTACTCTGCATAAGGAAATCGGTACGAACTTCCTAGCTCTGATTATTCTGCTTGTTCACGAGACGTCAATGCTCTGTCATAGTTCGGTATAAGTTGGCTCCGAGAGCAGCAGCAGCAGCAGCAGCAACATTCGCCAGTGACGTAGGTACGGTGAGCCAGTATAGCAGTGATATCACCTCTGCACACACTGAGGGAAGACTTCGAGCACATGAAGATAGAGAGCGCATGACGTCACACTTTTGAAACCAAGATCTCGATCAGCTGACGACGGTATAAGCACTGAATGCACGGCTAGTTTTTGTCTGGGACTTTTCCCTAAAGTTCCGTTAAATTTCAGACAACAGCACATTGATGTATTGATCTGTAGCTTATGGCTACAAGGAAGCATTACGGAAACAGTCTGGCATTTATTTTCACCGGTACGCATGCACAAACATTAAGAAATGAAACTCTTACCAAAGTTTGTCTGCCTTATGATAAGTATGAGTTTAGGAGACTATTTGGCACCTTTAGAGAAACAATAAATGTATCTGTAATGTAATGATATACCTTGAGAAATATTGTAATTTCTGAAAGCATTGAGATATATTTTTAACTGAGAAAGTTTAATTAATAATCTCTGTTCATAATTTTAATAGCTATATGATGTTGTTGATAATAATTTCATAGTTTGCTTCTGAAACAGTCCACAAATTCTGGACCCAATTCTATATTTATAACACATACGCGTCTGCACGTGGGGAATACACACCAATAACACTAACTCACTACAAGATAGGACCTTTTAATACATTTATTACGTAAACTTGTCACTTTGATAACTTGTGATCTTAAATTATTCTGCAATTTAAATATCATAAATAGAAAGGTTAGCCCTTTCTGAATTAATGTTGGATAGAAGTAAGAGCGATGAATAATAGCCTTCGTATACAATCTGTAAAGGAATAAATAAATAAGGTTTATTTGCTTATATGGTTTGGATTTTTGTAGATTATTACCTTACACGTTTTCGTCACATGTAACGGAATGAGAATGAGCCCTATCTTTAATAACATTACATGAGGTAAATTTTTAAGTTATCGTATGCAATCCACAAAAACATGAACTTTTGGAAACACATTGGCCAATGGCCAAGAATATTTCCAAACGACAAACACACACTCTAATACACTAATAAGCTAATTAGTTATAGTCGCGTAATAGGTTCAACTCTAAGGGCTTGTTCATCATTGTATTTCAGGCTATTAGTGTCAAAAAGAGCAATCTCCTCCTACCTACATTTTGTGATACAGCTTTTTCTTGCGTCTTGATCTGCTTGATTTTTGTCATGCATATTCATCAAATGATTCTAATGTAAGTAACTAGAGGAACTCAACAATGGATTAATAGTTTATTAGATATTTTAGCCTAAACGTTGGGGATTGTCCTTTTTGATTCACAGTTTAGGATTTTTGTGGACTTTGCTGCATTTGATACCAACATGCATGGAGATTTTTCTGTTAGTAAAAGAAGGAATCGTTGAATCTCGGCATTTGTTTTAGCAAAACTAAAATAATAATATAAGTTAATTAGAAGACATAGTTTCCGTGTTCTAGCTCAACTAAGCACACCTTCACCAAATTCCATATTTATATAATTAAAAAACTAATTCTAGTTTATAATCAGTCTTTAAAGTATAAGTAACCGAATCTACTCCACTTTTTCTAAAATCAGTCTTTATATATACAAATAGCAGTAAAATAAAAATGTACCGATTTTAGTCAATACTAAGAAGGCGACTTTGCGCACATCATAGCTTTTGTATGTTTTGTGTAAATTATTTAGTTTGAACCAATTAAACTATTTTAAAATGCAACTTGTTAGTAAAGATATACTAAATTTTTATTTATATCTAATTCGATTAAATTGTTTAAAAACAAATTAATCACCAATTAGATTATAGATTTTAGTGTAGAATTCCAGGTCTTAAAGTAATAGATTATTTTCTAGCTACTTTCATTGAAAAAATTCCGGAACATGACATTTAAAAATATTTTTTTAAAATCTGTTTTTTTTTTTTTTGCCCTATAAATGGAAGGTTTCAAAAAGTGCAAAGGTTGCGAAGTGGAGATGCCATTAGATGATTTGTATTCACACAAATAAACAAGGGATGAGCACACACGTTTTTGTTAAGAATGTGGAAAAAAGTCATCAAAGAATGTGTATAATGATAAGAAAGTTCTTTGTGAATGTGGGAAATACATTTGAAATTGCTATTACAAGAGGCATTTAAATATAGTATTCCATGAGGAACATACTAAAGTATTGACCAAAGGTGGAGAAGAAACATCTGTTAAGGTTTCCGAAGGTACAAAAAGATGTATAAACTGTCAAGAAATTAAAGATATTAGTTGTTTTTATTTGAGTCCTACATCTAAGGACAAACGCTCAAGTAGATGTAAGGTTTGTCTTCAGGAATATTATAAACAAAGATGGTTATTTAAAAAGTCATAGAACGTAATGATTTAAATTTAAATTCAGTTTTTTATATTTTCAAAATCCAATAAGTTTTTTTCCTTATAAATGACTGCGTCACAGTCGCTCAACTTCGCGATTATTGCAGATGGATTAATCTGAAGGGATATCATAAATTAAGAAAGACTGATTTAATCACATTTATTATCAGCCATCATCAGAAGGTGAATAATCTTTGGAAAAGGTTACCATTTTATAACACAACAAATGATGATGAAATGTTTAAAAATGACGAAACAAAGGAATTGAAAGGTATATATCCATTTTCAACCAATGTATTTAGAAACAAAAAAAAATGATGAAAAAAAAAAAGAATTGAAAGCCATATTTCCATTTTCAACCAATGTATTCAGGATAAAAAAATTATGAAAATAAGCGATATTTCAATTTTCAAACACTGTATTTGGGAAGCAAAAAGATAGAAAAACGATTAATGAATACCTAGTTAACAAAGCATTTGAAAATAGAATACAAACCCTAAATTTTTAAAACAATCTAAACGTGCTTGAACCAAAATTTTTCTTGAATGCTTCGAAAGGAAGATTATTAAAACTTTGAGAGATCAGTTAAAAATACATCGTGGTCTAAAAGTTAAACTTCACCTGTTTTGCAAATACAAAATGCAAACAAATGAAAAAGTTGAAGAATTTGCATTTCAGACACAAAATTTTGCAATTACTAGAGAAGGCGATGTGGTTAAAAAGTTTAAATATACAAAACGAGGTATTTTAACAAAAATGTCTTATCTTCAAGCACGAGGATCTGGTTGGTCATTGAATAGAATTATTGGTATACAATTAGCAATTAACAGATATGTTCCATTAAGAGGATCACCGTATGTTGAATTGCCACAAAAAATAAGAAATAAGAAAGCTTGCGTCAATATAAAAAATAACGATTATGGGCCATAGCTTCTGTATTAAATCCAGCACATAGAAATGCAGATCGAACAAGTCATTATAAAGAATTTGTGATGGAATTTGAAGAAAACTTACCAAATATTTCGTTTCCAGTTGCAACTGATGATATTAAAAAAAAACTAAAACTTGAATTGATGTATCTATTAATGTTTACTCATTTGACGAAAACTATCAAGTGTATCCATTAAAAATTACGAAATGTAAGAAAGAGAAACATATAAATCTTCTTTATTTTAAAAACGAAAAAACTTCACACTATTGTTGGATAAACAATTCATCTAGACTTGTTTCTAGTCAAATTTCAAAAGACACAGTCGTAAAATATATTTGTGATATGTGTTTACTTTATTTCAGCAGTAAAGAAAAACTGGATGAACACACAAAAAATGTTTAATTAACAAACCAATAAAGGTTGAACTACCGATAAAATGTTAATGTGAAAGTTTTAAAAATTACCAACATGCACAAAAATTTCCATTTGTTATTTGACATGCTGATTTTGAAAGCTGTTTTTAAAAATGGGCAATTGTAAACCAAATCCAGAATCTTCATACACAGTGAAGTATCAAATACATGAACTTAGCGGTTTCTGTTATTACATCAAGTACATAAATGGACATTAGTAATATCCTGTTGTTTATCGTGGACCAAATTGTCATTAAAACTTTATTGAATGTATAAAAGAAGAAGTGCAAAGAATTGGAAGAATTTATTTCGAAATTGAAGAAATGAAACCATTAACACCTCAAGAACAATCAAGATATGCACAATCAGGAGAATGTACGTTGTGTAAATGCTATTATTCACAAAAGAAGAAAAAGGTTCGTCATCATGATCACTTAACTGGAAAATATATAAATCCACTATATAATAATTGTAACTTAAAGCTGAAGCATCCCTCCTTTGTCCCGGTTTACCTACACAATTTATCTGGATATGACTCTCATTTGTTTGTGAAAGAAGTTTGTTATGACAAAAAGGAAATACGGTTAATACCAAAGAATGAAAATAGATATATTAATTTTGGAAAGGGTACAACAAACTTGAAAATGAGATTTATTGATACCTTTAAGTTTATGGCTTCTTCACTAGATAAGCTTTCTTCAAATTTAAGAAAAGATCAAATTACAAACATAAGAAAAATGTTCTCCAAAGAACTGTTCAATTTAGTGATCAGAAAAGGTTATGATTACATGGATTCTTGGAAGACATTTGATAAAACACAACTTCCTCCAAAAGAAGATTTTATAACAAACTGAATTACTATAATATAAGTGAAGAAGATTATGAACATGCACAACTAGTTTGGAAAAAATTTAATATGAAAAATATTGGTGAATATCATGATCTTTATCTCAAAACTGGCGTTTTGTTACTAGCTGATGTGTTTGAAAATTTTAGAAAAACTTGCACAAAAGCTTATGATTTAGATCCATCTTGGTATTTTGCTGCTCCCGGTTTATCTTGGGTCGCAATGTTACAAATGACTGAACAACCTCTTGAATTATTACATGATTCTGCCATGATTTTAATGGTTGAAAAAGGAATAAGAAGAGGAATATCGCAATGTTGTAAAATATATGTGAAGGCAAACAATAAGTTTATGAAAGAATATTATGTAAAGAAGATATCAATTTATTTGGCATACCTGGATGCAATGGGTCAATATTTACCATATGCTGGCTTTGAATGGGATGAACCGAATAATATTGATTGTAAAACGATCAGTGAACTATCAAATACCTCAAATACCTTTTCCAAAGTGAGAAAGTTTGTGCCAGATGGGGATATCCCACTATGAAGTTGCCTGCTATTTAAAGAACAATGCCACAAACTTACAGAACTTTAACTATTTTAATAGTATTGTTTATTGTTTAAACTATAGGCCAAGAAATAATGAGTTTAAGCCTTAATACGTGAAACAGAATAATATGTAAGATTATTATTAAACCTTAAGAATATTGTGTAAATAGTTGAAATTTTAGGCATTACACTATACTGCAGATTATTCTGTTTTCAAAATGGAGGTAAATGGTGTAGCTAGTGAAGGAAAGAAACGAATATGCAAGCAAAACATATGTAAAAAGTTGTTGCTAAACGAAAAAGAAACAATAGTGAGGAATATGAATAATATCATGTTCAGTTTCTCTCTCTGCATAAATAAATTTTTAGTTAATAATACGGTTTGCAGTGCTAAATAAATAAAAAATTTGTTAAATATCACTTTTTTGTATTTACTAGGACATTTCAAAATGTGGATCAAATACTGGATTTATTACATTTTTCACCAAATCAACAACTCTAATAAAACTCCTTTTTTCTCAAATTTAGCTATTTGTGGGATAGCTCCCTCTGGCGCTGAGCTCCTCAATTATGTTGTTCATTAGCGAAATCTTAAGCAATATTTGTCTCTAGGTATGAAATTAATAACGGAAGCACTAAAATTCCAACAATCTGATTGGTTGAAAAAATGCATTGATTTGAATACAGAAATGATAACTAAAGCAACAAATGATTTTGAAAAAGATATTTACAAACTGACGAACAACAGCGTGTTGTGACTATGGGGAATATTAGAAACAGAGTAGACATAAAATTAGTTTCAGATGGAAATGAATGTGATAAATTGATAGCCAAACCAAACTTCAAAGGAAGAACAATATTTAATGAGAATCTTGCAATTCATATGAACAAAACAAAAATAATGTTTAATAAACCCATTTATATTGGAATGAGTATACTTGATTTATCCAAAGAATTTATGTATTATTTTCATTACAATGTGATAAAACCAAAATATGGAGAACACATTGAACTATTCTATCAAGATACTGACAGTTATATCTATAACATAAGAACACAAGATTTCTATGAAGATGTTAAGTCTATGATTGATTATTTTGATACCAGCGATTATTCAAAAGATAATATCTAGAATGTGCCGCAAATAAAAAAGGAAGTTGTGGGCAAAATGAAAGATAAATGTAATGGGAAAATAATGAAAGAATTCTGCGGTTTGAGAGCAAAAATGTATGCTTATAAATTTGGCAATAAAACAGAAAAGAAATCTAAAGGTGTTAAGAAATGTATAGTTAAAAACCAAATAAGTATTGATGATTATAAGAATTGCTTCTTTAAAAAGACAGAACAGTAAAGAAAATTGAATCTAATTCTATCATATAAACATGAAATATATACTGTCGAGGTCAATAAAATAGCATTGAGTCCTCACGATAACAAAAGATACATATGTAAAAATGGAATTGATACGTTGCCTTGGAGTCATTATAAAGCAAAGCATTAAAACTGATATTAAACAAAATAAAACAATCTATTTATAATGTTTAAATATAAATGGAAAGCATTATTGACATACAAAACAACAAACTTGTCTTCAATGGCAAACAAGCGATTATAATTACAGATGAGGAAAATAAGCTGTGGTTTAATGCAAATCAAGTTGCTGATTTATAAGGATAAAAACGACATCGAGATGCTATAAAAGACTATGTTAAAGAGAAATAATGGTAAACATATGAAAATTTAGTTAGCGGTAAAATGCCGCTATCTAAATATGTTCAAAAAAATAATGAAATTTACTAATGAACCTGGTATATATCAATTATTTGTGCATTCAAAAATTTCTTTTACGCAAGATTTTCAAGATTGGGTTTATGAAAAAGTCTTGCCATAAATTAGAGAACATGGTGAATATAAACAACAAAATAAAATTAATTATTTAGAAAATGAAGTTCAACATTTAGAAAACGAAGTTGAAAGTATGAGAAATAGTAACAGAATTATGATCAATGTCGCCAGAGAAATAATTCAAGAGAAAGATGAAATTATTGAAAATAAAAATGAAATTATCAAGAATCATGCAACACCTCCAACCAATAATCGAGATAAATATAATGCATTTATTTTAGTCAAGAAAAGTCATATGTGGGAATACCCATATTATGTTATAAGGTCTCAAAATATTTCTGCAAATTCTAGATTGATTGAACTACGAGAAGATTATGGAAATAATTTTAAGAATCAAAAATCAAAATTCCATCAATCTGTATAATTAAATGAAACAAAGGCTACCAATAATTTCTCAAGGAAATCTTTTTGAAACAATTTTAAATGAAGATATTCTAATAAGAGAAATTATGAATATTAAAATAGAACATTAAACAATAACACTAGTTTTAGCAATCCAACTATTATGTGAATTATCACAACCAAGCCATTTTACATAACACTTTCTTTTTTGAGACTTTTTCAACTAAGTGTACATCAGTGTATTTTGTTTCTTGCATTTCTTGTTCACAGAATGTACCTAAAATTCGATCTCCTTTAACATCTTTGAGATGATAATATGGCGGATTATCTTTAAATACCTTATCAATCGTGAATATTTCTGTTGACCAATTTGCTGTATAGCCTTTTTCGGATATACCTTTAATCTTACCAACACGAACTTTATCACCTACTTTGTATTTTGGTTTTCTTTGTTTAGTTAAACTCGATTGATAAACATCGTAATATATACTCTTTTGATTTTTTGAGTCAACTTCAACAGGCTTCGTTTTGGTAGTGGTGTCATATATATTATTGTAGTTATTAATTGATTGTTGTAACATATCGACCCATTTATAATTTCCTGGTATGGAAATTTGTTTCCACATCTTTTAATGTTCTGTTGAAACGTTCAACAACAGATGCCTAACATTTGTGTATGTTGAATAGTGTTTAATATTACGTTCCTTCATTAACTCTTTAAATTATTTGTTGTAGAATTCTTTACATTTATCAGTTTCCAAATTTTTGGGAAAATGACCTTTTTGCTTCATAATATCTTTAAAAGCATTTGCAACACCTTTACCCTTTTTGCTCTTTAATAGTACAGCACAGGGTAATTTAGAAAGTACGTCAATGATTCTTACTATAAACTTATATCCTTTATTCAGATTTGAAACACCTTTAAGATTACCAGATTTCGTTTCTACCAAATCATCTTACCATAAATCATCAATACCATATGTTATTGCCGTGCGTGTCGCATAATTTCTTCTAGTTGGTTTATGCAATTCATCTATAATTTGATTTCTTTCAGATTCAGGATGAACACCTTGCCCAATATCGACAGACCAGCTGTCTCGGACTGCGTCTACGTTTTTTTAACGTAGATTCTTTTGTTCCACATTTAACACTGTTGGATAATGTGTATAATTTTGCAATTTTCAATATTTTATCAACAGAGTTGATGTTATTAACTTGAGCTTTGCACTTTAGACAATATGTCCTAGTCATTTAATACAAGAAAATTTCACGAAGAATATAATACAAATCATTCTGTGTTCTTACGTTTCCTGCGTTATGCTCGGATATTTATTCTCCTTAGCTCATGTGTTCCATACAAACATGTGATAATGCCAGTTTTCCAACCCATTTATAGGACGTAAAATTACCAATCCCAAACATTTTGAGCATAAGGATTTATGAACACTTTACGTTCCTCTTGAATAATGGGAAATGGAATTCCACCAGCAATAATAAATTCTGTGCTGGATTCTGGATATTTTACAAAATACAAGTAGTCATTAGGTCGAACAGTAAATGGCACATTTAAATTGTATCCATTTCTCCTTTTTCTAATCACATAATTTTGTTTACTGTTGGATCTATTCGAACTACCCTAAAATGTTTAAAGATGGGATAATTTAACACCGTTAAATTGAAAAACATTACCCCTTAATAATCCAAACACAGATATTATGCCGATTATGCTATTTTCTAGATAACTAAGGTTTACTGCATCATATTTTTCATAGGTTGAATGAACGTTCGTCAATCGTTTACCTTCGAAGTAATCTTCGTCACCATTAGTTCTCTTTGGTCTCGATAAAGTTTTCACTTCTTCGATTGCTTTACCTAACTGACCTTTTGTTGCAGCATCATAGTGATCCGCACCATCTTTAATTTTGACGACTCTTCGATTTTTGAATGAGATGTAATTTTGTGTAATGTTGAACATGTTATTCAATGTTTTCGTAAATTCGTTGTGAATGTTTTTCGTTTTAGCATCTATTTGGTTTATCATTTCTTGTTTTGTCTTAGTTTATAACTGGTTTAATTCTTTAAGTAATTCATTCTTCGTTTTAGTTTCTACGTTGTATATTTCTGTTTTCATTTCTAGGAGTTTATCCTGCAAATATTTGATTTTATCTTCATCCGTTTTAATATTTATCATTTCTTCCACGGTTTTCTTTACAGCATTTTCTAATGTGCTATCTAACTGCTTTAATTTCTCTAACAACTTATTCATTACAATGTTCTCAGTTTGTTTCGTTTTTTGATGAAGTATTCCTAGGATGTCAGCTTTAACTTTATCTTCAGCCATTCCGATATTATCATCTTTAAGTTTGGCTAGGAAATAATTTTTTAAGCGTGTCTATATCACGATCAATATTATTCGTTGTGGATGAATTTCCATAAATGTGTATGCCCATTTATAAATATTAAAGATATCGTTTCCTAAAATTTGAGTACAGTTTTAATAAACTTTGAATAACAGGAAATGAATATCCGTCCGAGTGTAGTTTAAAAACTGTAATGCAAAGATGACCACAAATAATTTGTGAAGTTTGTTGACAGTGTCGCCGCTAACAAATTTTAAAAAGTTGATTTTATTTCCCTTTAAATACTTAATTAAAGGATTTTGGCAATCCTGTTCCAAAAGAGTCGAAAACATAAGCAATTTTAGCCTGTTTCCAATAACATATCTAATGTGTTCCTATACTAGAATTAACTTCAAAATTAACTACTCCACATTCTATATCTTTTGGTTTCGATGGAAGTGTGTCTGACTTGAATGCACCTCTAAAATATTTAATCTTTTAACGTAATTCATAATATCTATATTACTCAAAGGTGAGACATTATCTTCCTAGAACCATTTTTTTAATCCGCATTCCTGACCCAGCTATCGCTACCATAGTTAATTATGACGTTTTTGCTCTTCAAGTTCCTTTTGATTCTTCTTGCTATCGAGAACTGTTTTAGCAACAGCAGCTTTTCCACCTGCAAGAAAATCTACAGCTGTTAAATCACAAATAAGCGTAGGAATCGTGAATATGAAACCGCCATATCTTATTTCAATTGAACCACGTAGTTTTGCATTTATAAACGCACTAACTGTTTTGTTAAATTCACTCAATGTCACACCCTTTCCTACTTCAGTAGGTGTAGGTTTTTTGGCTTCTATGAGTTCTCTTATTTTAAGAATGTATAATTGCAGATATTGGAAAGATGGAGCCACCATAGTGAACACCACTTCCCTTCTTTAAACTTCTGAGAAAATTTTCAATGATAAGTAACGCCGGTAGTAGATTTATGAAAGAAAAATTATGATTTTATAGACAAATAGGTGAGCCTATATTTCGTTCAATCATTCCAAAACCTAATTTACGTTTTGTCCACATTCCTCCTCTAACTAATGCAGCATCAAATTTATTACGTAACGGAGTATCAGAATCACCCTGTATTTCTTTAGCTGCTAATTGCAATTTTTTATCTGCAGCATGTCTTGAGTCTAAATCTTTGATATCTTTATAGATTACAATGTGATTTAAACATGCAGCATCCAATTTATTGATTGGTTCGTCACCTCTTGCTAATCGTTCGTTAGTTTAGTTCCAGGACCCTAGTAATTATTCTTTTTTCCTCTTGTAAAGTTGTGCATTTCTGGCATTATTCCTGAGTTCAACACTTTGTTAAAAAAACCTGAACCATACTTTCCACCTAAAATGCTTTTTGGTACACATCTAATTAAAGATCCAAGTGTATACGCAGCAATTGGATTTGTTTCCATATTCGTATCAATTGTATTAAATTGCTCAAGTAACAAGACATAAATACTTGCTATTTCAGTTTTAATTTCTGGGCTGTGATTACCAGCTTTCCATGCACCATCAAGAGTACCAATACGACTTAAAAGTTGACTGCTGTTATCCCATAGTATGTATTCTCTTTGTTTTCCTGTGCAAGCTTCTATAACTCCTTTGCCAACTCTAAATGAAGAAATAGGTGAATTTGATTTAGGTGAAGAAGGATATGAATTAGGTCTAATTTTTCCAGTTAGTTTATCCCATATTGGTTTTATGTACGTTTCATACTTCGTGCCTGAACTTGCTTTCGGTTTACTAGTTGATGGATCATTATTTCGAAAAATTAGTATTTCTTGATAGTTTAAATAATCATCTGCTTTAACTAAGCTCTCTAAAATATATTTTTTATTAGGAGGCAAAGTGAGCAAACCATGAGTTCTTTCGTATGTTTTTCCTTCACAATAATATTATCTGCATTTGGTGATATTTCCGAGTTTCCGATGTACACTTAGTTCCATCAGCTCTACTTTCGAATACTGGTTTATCAGTTTTCTTATTTAGGTATCTCCCAAATTTCTGACCAATATGAATACTACTATAGTTTGCGATTGCTTTTGGTTGAGGTGTGAAAACTTCTTCTTTATCTTGATCTTGTAATAATGGTTGTTTAGCAAATGGAATTAACTCGTTCATAATGTTTTTATTTTGTTCGACTGACTAATTCATTCTTATTTTCTATGATGGCATCTATAATAGGCTGATCTTTTCTCTTATTTAATTCATATAACATTCTGGGTTGCCTTTTCCATTGCTTGAATTCTTTTATTAATAGTTGTCTTAATTTAAGACGTTCTTTTGGATCTTTTGGTAATTGACTCATTTATAGACAAAAATATACAGCTTTCATGTTTTGACGTTATGTTAGACGTTACGTTTGACATATGTTTGACGTTTGATGTACGCTTTTAGTAAAAATTTAGGTATGTTTTACGTTATAATTTACGTTAATTTTATAAAATCTTTTATTTGTTGGCGATATTTGGCATCATTGGGTGTTCTTAACAAATCGATATGATAAAAACATGTTACACAGTTCTTCATATCTGCTCCAACAAACTTATTGTAAGAATGTTTAAGATTATTATGGTCTTTTTATATAAAAACATAAAACTGGAATTATCTCTTATGAGCTGCTTTGGAATTTTAGAATAAGTTTGACCTAAGCAAAGCATGATAATTAGTAGTAGTAGTAGTAGTAGTAGTAGTAGTAGTAGTAGTGGTGGTGGTGGTGGTGGTGGTAGTAGTAGTAGTAGTAGTAGTAGTAGTAGTAGTAGTAGTAGTAGTGGTGGTGGTAGTAGTAGTAGTAGTAGTAGTAGTAGTAGTAGTGGTAGTGGTAGTAGTAGTAGTAGTGGTGGTGGTAGTAGTAGTAGTAGTGGTAGTAGTAGTAGTAGTAGTAGTGGTGGTGGTAGTAGTAGTAGTGGTGGTAGTAGTAGTAGTAGTAGTAGTAGTGGTGGTGGTAGTAGTAGTAGTAGTAGTAGTAGTAGTAGTAGTAGTGGTGGTGGTGGTAGTAGTAGTAGTAGTGGTGGTGGTAGTAGTAGTAGTAGTAGTAGTAGTAGTAGTAGTGGTGGTGGTAGTAGTAGTAGTAGTAGTGATGGTGGTAGTAGTAGTAGTAGTACTAGTAGTAGTAGTAGTGGTGGTGGTAGTAGTAGTAGTAGTGGTGGTGGTAGTAGTAGTAGTAGTAGTGGTGGTGGTAGTAGTAGTAGTAGTGGTGGTGGTAGTAGTAGTAGTAGTAGTAGTAGTAGTGGTAGTAGTAGTAGTAGTAGTGGTGGTGGTAGTAGTAGTAGTGGTGGTGGTAGTAGTAGTAGTAGTAGTAGTGATGGTGGTAGTAGTAGTAGTAGCGGTGGTGGTGGTGGTGGTAGTAGTAGTAGTGATGGTGGTAGTAGTAGTGGTGGTGGTGGTAGTAGTAGTAGTAGTAGTAGTAGTAGTAGTGATGGTGGTAGTAGTAGTGGTGGTGGTGGTAGTAGTAGTAGTAGTAGTAGTGATGGTGGTAGTAGTAGTAGTGATGGTGGTAGTAGTAGTAGTAGTAGTGGTGGTGGTAGTAGTAGTAGTAGTAGTGGTGGTGGTAGTAGTAGTAGTAGTAGTGGTGGTAGTAGTAGTAGTGGTGGTAGTAGTAGTATTAGTAGTAGTAGTAGTAGTGGTAGTAGTAGTAGTAGTAGTAGTGGTGGTAGTAGTAGTAGTGGTGGTGGTGGTAGTAGTAGTAGTTGTGATGGTGGTAGTAGTAGTAGTAGTGGTGGTGGTAGTAGTAGTAGTAGTAGTGGTGGTGGTAGTAGTAGTAGCAGGAGGGGTGGTGGTAGTAGTAGTAGTAGTGGTGGTGGTAGTAGTAGTAGTAGTAGTAGTAGTAGTGGTGGTAGTAGTAGTAGTAGTGGTGGTGGTAGTAGTAATAGTAGTATTGTTGGTAGTAGTAGTAGTAGTAGTAGTGGTGGTGGTAGTAGTAGTAGCAGGAGGGGTGGTGGTAGTAGTAGTAGTAGTAGTAGTAGTGGTGGTGGTAGTAGTAGTAGTAGTAGTAGTAGTAGTAGTAGTGGTGGTAGTAGTAGTAGTAGTGGTGGTAGTAGTAGTAGTAGTAGTGGTAGTAGTAGTAGTAGTAGTGGTGGTGGTAGTAGTAGTAGTATTGTTGGTAGTAGTAGTAGTAGTAGTAGTATTGGTGGTGGTAGTAGTAGTAGTGGTGGTGGTAGTAGTAGTGGTGGTGGTATTAGTAGTAGTAGTAGTGGTGGTGGTAGTAGTAGTAGTAGTAGTGGTGGTGGTAGTAGTAGTGCTTAAGGGCGCACAACTGCCGAGGTTATTAGCGCCCTATGGTGAACAAAAAGCTACAAATTAAAAGGCATAAAAACAGCTAAAGCAGGAGTACCGCACAAGAAGTCATGGAGATCATAAAAGCACTACCATAACCAGATTAAAACCTAGGGACTGATAAGTCGCTAAAAATATGGAACACCGTGATAAAATTAGATCCGACTATACATTCCGCAGCGGCGAAGAAAAGTTAAAAGTCCCTCACATGCAGCAGGATTGTCGCCTAGCAGGATGGGGAGGTCAGGATGCAGGGACAGGGACGCAAGCGACACAGTAAAAAGGCGGCACTCCAATAAAAGATGACGCAGCGTCAAAAGACCCATTACACGGAGCACTTTGAGAAGCGGCTTCCTCACGTAAAGGGCACTGATGGCCAAAACGGCAATGCCCAAAACGTAGCCGCGCTAAAATCACTTCATCGCGGTGACATGCACGCGAGGAAGTAGTCCAGGGGACAGGAAGGGACTTGACATCTCTGAGTTTGTTCCCACGCACCCCGGACCATTCCGCGAACCAGCGCGAAAGAATGGCCCGGCGCAGGAGGACACGAGCATCATTGGGAGGAACAGTGGAGCTAAACAGTAGGATTTAAAATTGCAGACTTGGCAGCTGCGTCCGCTTGCTCATTCCCGCTCACACCTACGTGGCCAGGAACCCAAACAAACGACAGCTACGATCCTGAATACGCTGTATCAAAGGATGGTATGGATACAGCTCACGCAGGCCCTGTAGTGCACTGAGGGAATCGCTGCATATAACAAACTGCCTAAAATCCTGTACCCGGATAAAAAGAAGAGCTCGGTAGATACTAAAAAGTTCTGCGATAAAAACAAAACAAAGCCCCGAAAGATGAAATGTATAACTTCGCGAATTAAAAAGAAAAGCAGATCCCACACCACGGTCTTCCTTGGAATCATCTGTGTAAACAAAGCAATGGTTAGGAAACTTCCTGCAGAGATAAAAATGTGGAGCGGAAGACCGAGGACGGAGTCAGTGCCTTTGGCATGGAGGCCAACCCAAGGTGGAACAGGGAGTCGCAACGTGACCAGTGGAGACACAGGCGGTAGGCGAACATCCAAGAGCCGAAGTAGGATATGAATACGAACCCCTGCCGGAAGCAACGCAACCGCGCTGACAGCATATTAACGGTCAAGAGACTCGTCAAAGAATAACTTGAAAGACGGGTGATCTGGCAAGGCAAAGAGGCGGAGAGCATAGCTGCAAAGAAGCAGGTCACGCCTATAGCACAGCGAAGGTTCAGCAGCCTCCGTAGACAAACTAATGGCCGTGCTAGTTGGAAAAGCAACCAGCGCCAGACAAATCCCGCGATAGTGAACGGGGTTTAAACGACATAAAAAGGAAGAACATGCCGAAGGGTACACAATGCACCCGTAATCAAGTTTAGAGCGGACAAGGGAACAGTACAGCTGTAACAGCACGGTGCGATCTGCTCCCCAGGGTGTGCCACATAAAACACGTAAAATATTTAGTGAACGATCACATCTAGTTTTCAGCGAAGAGATATGGGATGACCAGCTCACCGTTTCGGCGAAGTCTAGCGGTTCCGGCCCAAGGTGCACAAAAGGCGGATCGTAACGTTTCCGACGCCAGAAGTTTACACAAACTGTCTTCTCGGAGGAAAACCGGAAACCATTTTCAACACTCCAAGCGTGTAGACGATTAAGACATGCCTGCAGGCGACGCTCCAAAAGGCAAGTGCGCCGAGAGCTGCAATAAATTGCAAAATCGTCCACGTACAAGCAGGAGGAAATACTTGCAGGAACACACTCGACATTGCGATTGATGGCGACAGCAAAGAGAGTGACCCTGAATACCGACCCTTGAGGTACGCCGTTCTTCTGAATACAAACACGAGAGCAAACAGAACCCACACGCACACGAAACACCCTGTTCATCATGAACACTGGAAGGTGGCGAGGGCAGCCCCACTTGTGCAAGGTACGCAATAAACCAGTCTTCCAACAAGTGTCATAAGCTTTCTCCAGATCGAAAAATGGGCATAGTTCCGTAGAAATTCATTCAAGATGTGAGTCGAGAGGGAGACGAGATGGTCAGTCGTGGAGCGGTATCGGCGAAAGCCGCATTGAATATTGCAAAGCAGTTTCTCAGACTCGAGCCACCATCGTAACCGTCCGTTGATCATGCCGCTCCATCACCTTGCAAACAGCACTGGTGAGGGAGATAGGACGGTAACTGGAAGAAAGTCTACGATCCTTTCCCGGCTTTAAAATGGGAACAAGGGTGGCTTCACGTCAAGCCGCAGGAAACACACCCTCTTGTCAATCACGGTTATATAGGCTCAGAAGATAGAGTTTACTATCAGAAGAGAGGTGCTGCAGCATTGCGGAGAGGTTAGATGAAGGCGGAACGTAGACATTACATACAATAATGCAGAAACCAGCAAGGGTAAGTCGGATAGCAACAGCTTGCAAGGAAGTAGTAAGCGAGACTGGCTGACCGCAGATGTTATTGCGCGTGAGGATCATAACACCCCCATAAGCAGGAGAGCCCTCGTCCGGTGTAACATCAAACCGCACAGGAAGGTATTGATGCAGAGCGAAGGCATCGCGGGGGCGAAGCTTTGTCTCCTACAAACACTGAGGTAGAGGACTGTAGGACCCCGTAGTAACAGTTGCAATTCGGTCCTATGTGTACGCATACCGCGGATATTCCACGTCAGGAGAGTCATGGAAATGGAAATGGCGTGTTATTTATGGACGCCCTTTAACTGCTGTGGTTCTCAAGTCCCATTCTAAATTGGACGTGAAAGACCGCTTAATTTTGCTGAGAGGCCTCTATCAGACTTGAAGTTCTTTTACGTGCCGTAAATCTACGAAAGAGCACCCACATCTTTACTTCCCTTCCGAAGAAAGCCATGCTAAGGATTTTTACACCCGAAAAAATCCATCGTCCTTCGCCGAATTTGAACCCGCGACCTTGGGTATACGAAGTCAGCATGGTAACCATTACACCATGGAAGGCGGCTCAGGAGAGTCATGGAGCACAGTTAGAGGCCTCAAAGGTTATCGATTAATCATACTATGATTTTGCAGCTGGGAAAATAAACGACTGGCGGAAACGAAGTAAATGAGGTTAAGGTCCGCGTTTCTTGTTCTTTACACTCTTTATACCCACAAAAGTATAGCCACTTTCGTCTGCACCATCCGCTGATATTCGGGATGCGGAAGAGCCCCTACGGCTCGTAGAAAGAGAACGGGACATGGAAGGTTTATCAGTGGCCTTGAGTTTCTTACGACTGAGCTCATGAGAAGCAGCGACAGAGTGTCGGTCTAACTAGCGGCTTACGAGCAGGTTCTGGAGAAATAGAACTTCAGGTAGTGTGTGCTGTGGATGTTGAAGACTGCAAGATTGTTATGCTCAGCGACTGCTATTTTTGAGTACACGCGTCCGCAACGGGCACGGTTTGTAGAACCACTGAGGAAGCAGGAGTGCGGCGGAACGCTGATGCGTAGCCTGAGATGGTCGCAGCTGCAATTGTTGGAAGCGACGCCGGGCTTCAGGAAAAGTTAGGCGTTCCTTAACCCGCAATTCCTGGATGGCTTTTTCATCTAGAAAACGCGGACACTGCCGGGAGCTGGATGGATGGTTCCCTTTACAATGGACGCAGCAAGGGTCCCGAGTACAAGCAGTTTCTCCATGAGCAGGTTGGCCACAACGTTCACATGTAGCGTCGAAGTTGAACCAACGTTGGTTATGACCGAACTTCTGACACCGAAAACAACGCATGGGTTTCGGTACATACGGTCTCACAGCAGCGCGTTCATAACCACAGTAAAGTGCCTCAGGTAAGGTGGTGCCTTTGAACGTTAGAAATACCGTTCGCAACGCAACCGACTGACCATGACGTTTACCTATAAGACGGTACGCCTGACATACACCCTGGTCGGAGAGATTGGAAACAGTGTCTGCAACTTAAAGACCGTCTAAGCAGGCGTTGGTCATCACGCCTCTACAAGTGTTCAAAGACTTCTGCAGAGCCACTGTTATGCGGTACGAACCTAACAAACTGGCTTTAATGAGCTTCTTTGACTGGTCCTGTTTGGTTTCCACTAGTAGTATTCATGGTATCATAGTATTTCTGGTAGTATTCATCACTTTACCGCAAATGCTGTCAATTTCTCGTTGGATATAGAAGGGACTGGTATCTCTTATTGTTTTCTTTTCGCAGGCCAAGGTCACAACTATAAATAGGTCAAAAGAAGAGGTTTTGCGCGGAGATAACATGATCGAAAGATCCCCTTCCGGAATCGTCGGCGTCAGCCTGCCATCCGGGGGTAGAGAGAAGACACCAAAATACTTTCCGGTCTGTGCCGCCAGGTAGACCCCTACCAGACCGATCTCAAGGAATGCCTCAGAAGGAGTTACCCTCCAGCCACCTCTGCTGGTCCATAGGATAAGCCCTTCACCATGTACAATCCGGCTTTAAGCCCCTACCACAGGTATAACCACCTGTGGCTCCCCTCTTTAGGCCATGCTGCGTAATGACGCAGACATGGATTCAGGGGACTTGTGGTTGACTACACCGGGTTTCCGTTAGCGGTAACACGACCGGTCAGTAGTTGTAACCCAACGAGCAGCGCTCGTCGGGAAATTAAAACGGACCGGGCCCCCAAGGAAGCTACGTGGGTGTACATAACGGTATGGACGGGCTCCGCACCTAAGACTTACACATAGGGGCAGTAGGAAGCGTCCACTCAACCTTCACGCCTGAGACCTCCGAAGAGCACACATGTTGGAAGCCGCGCTGGAACCTTGGGACAGGAACCACGGAGATAGAGTAAAGATCCCTGTTGGTGAGGCAGGAGTTAATAAATCTAAAGCCTTAACATTAAATATATAAGGAATAGGCCTAGAAGAGGAAGATGAGGCAAGTAAACGCACGCACACAATGACAAGTGCGCACCCACACCAACACGAACAGAAAACGTGGCACAGTTAGTGGCGATGGGAAGGATGAAATGGCGGTGAGCGGCTCGGGAACCCCCAGGTGCGTCAAACCCGTACCTACCATAGTAGGCCCCTTGGGGTGCACGCTAATTCCCTTATGTTTGCCTCTAAAATATATTTCTCTTACTATGTCTTGGTTTTCTATAATCCAATCGTCTATAACAACCAAAGAGTTGTCTTTCATTTCATCTAATGGTATGTCATCTTATTTATCTATAAATGTTGCTTAAAATGTAGTAATGATAGGAATCTATCCAACCTTATTTAAGAATAAAATTATCAATCGTTAAAATTGTTTTTGCACATCCTGATGGTCCTACTATTAATCCTCTAATAGTTGTAGGCAATAGCTCACCAGTTATTGTTGTTTCCCAATCAGTTTCAGGCGTAGCCTGAAGACATTTTTGTCTGTCGACTATTTATAAAACGAAAAACTTTCTCTCAATAAATGTAAATTGCATTAGAAGGAACAAGTTCGGAGTTACATCTGAGACTTTCTAAACCTATGATTATAGACGATGAACATATCTCTGTTGTAAGTTTTATGCTACTTTTCTAACACGATAAGTTAACGATTGTGGCTTTGAAAATATCGTTTTCGAAAAAGGACAATATATATTTAATGACTTGGTGACAAAACTAAGTAAAATACAAACAGTGGAAATAAAACCAAATAAAGTTGCAGATAAAATCATTTCAGTTTATCCTGAAGACGAGGAAGATGCACTTCTTCGAAACGTTTGTATCAAGCCAAGTTTTTACCTGGTTAGAAGCCCGAGAAGATATTGAATTAATACGTCGCCAGGAAAGCCTCAGTTCTTATTTTAGATAGAATCATCATTACTAACAAAGGAAACCAATATTTGGATTTCACAAATGTTGGGAAGTTGTTAGGATTTTCTAAGAATCCTGTTATTAAACCTAGCGAAACAAAAACCGGACATGATTCACCTAATTTTGAGCCTTTTAACACCATTAACATTATATGTAATTTAGTTTCAATTGTTGGATTCATCACCAAATATAATAATCGTCAACACAAACCTTATTGCCAAATTTAAACCTAACATACCCTTTAAAGACCATATAATTTATGAGCCAGCAAATCCTTACGAGTTGCCTATTGATCATCTTGATTCAGTTAGAGATATTAAAATTTCTATCACAGACAAAATGGAAATCTGATTGACTTAGGCGGGTCGAAAATTGAAATAGTTTTACGATTTCGTTAAGTTTTTTATCATTAAATGGACATCAAAAGCATCGACAAATACCAAACGAGGTCATTTGAATTGAATGACTCGACCAGATATAATTGAAACAAAACACTCAGTAATTTAGACATAGATCTAAATATTGCTGATGGTACTTATTTTTCTAGTAGAACAATTGCTTACATGCAGTTTGAGCCACGTGGGAAGGATGCAAATGGAGAATTTAATGTTGAAGACAGCATCAAACTTGTAAACAATAACTTTCCACGAACGTTTAACAAAGCATATTTAAAAAGCTTTGGTTAAGTTAAAGAAAAGGTAGATCATCCTGGTTTAGTGAGCGACGTGCTTATTGATCTATTTGCTCCAAAAAAACAAACATGCATTTATATAAAGGTGCTGGTTTTAATAATGATAAGAAACTTAATTAAGAAGTATGACGAATTTATGAAGTATCGTACCGACTAGTTTTTATATTTTGCTTCTTTAGATATAATAAACAACCTTTGTGTAATTTAGGTTTAACTGTTTCATTCAAGAGAACAGCTAATGACGATTCATGTTTTAACAGATGGAACACATTGAAAGCTAATGGATCAGTTGATAAAGCTGCTCCACATGAGGCTAAAATTGTCATAAAAGAATTTAAAATCAAAGCTCCAATCATAGGATATGAACCAAAATAAAATGGCCTGTTATTTATGAACGCTCTTTAACTGCTTTAGTTCTCAGCGTCCCATTCTATATTGGACGTAAAAGATGGCTTAATTTTGCTCAGAGGCCTCTCTTATCAGGCTTGAGGTTCTTTTACGTGCCGTAAATCTACAACACGGGACCCACAACTTTACTTCCGTTCCGAAGGAAGCCATGCTAAGGATTTTTACGCCCGTTTGAACCCGCGACCTTGGGTATATGAAGTTAGCATGGTAGCCATTACACCACGGAGGGCGATAGGATATGAACCAGATTATGCTTTAATTCAGAAACAGAAACTGCTAAAAATCCAAAATTGAAATTTAACTTCTTCATTTGGAGCGTTATGAGGACACAATTTTACTGGAAAAAGCTTGCTACAACGTCTTTCAATAATTTACAATTTGATAATCCGGATATCTGTATCACACGTTTTCAAACGAATAGGCCAAACGATCAGAAAAGAGATTCTAGTGAATATGATTATTGTCAGCTTGAGAATTGGTCTTTCAAAAATTCTAGAAATGAAGAATTTCCGATAGAACGGCAAAAATTGAAAATTATGAATCATTGTTATCAATTAGCATATTGTGCTTACGCTTCATTAGCTGAAAGATGGGCAGGAAACAAATGTGTTAGATGTAACGTAGATGAATTTGTTCTAAGACAATTCATGGCAGTTGTGGACATGACAATTAGAAAAAAATATCACATATGCAGATAAGAATCAACTAATAAATAGTTTAGAATTTGGTGCTAATGCTCCAGCTAACACAATAATTTAAGTCACAATCACTATCGATCTAAGTTTGAAAAAGGTCACAGAGGAAATATAAATGCATTAAACAACAACCAATATAGTTACCATTTTATTGTATTTACAAATGCTAATCAAACTGTAAATGGAATTACACATCTTCACAATTTTGGATACCTTAGTGTGGAACAACAGGAACTTAAAAGAATCGACGAAAAAAGTCTTACAGATGCAATTTTATTGTTTCAAGAATATTATAATTTAACAGCGGATGGTTCGCTTAATTCTGAAATATACTTTAGTTAATTCCAAAAGATGTGGAAGCATGGATAATCCTTCCGGATTCTCAGCGTTGTCACACAAATGGAAAACAAAACATTTAAGTTGGCATTATGTAGCTGCAAATGCAACTATGACAAATATTGCTGATTCTGCGTTTAAAGTATGGGAACGTTATAGTGGCTTGACCTATAAACATAATAATTTAAAACCAGACATTCTAATTTCAAATAAACGTTTACATCATAAGTTTAAAAAAAAAATGGATATTGTACTAGTAAATTTGATGATATTGGTGGCATTGTTATTCATGCATTTCATCCAGAACATGATAATTCTTTAGTGGAAATTCATATAGATGCTGATGAAAAATGGTATTTAAAAATGAATAAATTCAGTCCAAACGAAAAAACTAACTTATTTTCAGTTTAAATCCATGAAATCGGGCATTCTTTGGGATTATCCCATAGTAATGAAAAAGGTGCTGTTATGTATCCATATTATACAAGCGATGTTATTAATTTACATCATGACGATATTTTAGGAATGCAAATTCTTTATGGCCTTCCTTCTCCAATTGTTCCAGTAATACAATGTACAGTAAATACTTCAGTAGACGAAACAAAACCAAATTTATATGAGTTGGAAGACGTTCACACTTTTCTAATAAGCAATCAATTAATGTATATATTTTACAATAAGTGGTTTTGGATCAATGATTTACAAGAACAAACTTATAACAACAAACCGCAACTAGTACGTGATTGGTTACATTTCTTACCTCATGATTTCGAAAAAATAAACGCTATATACCAAAGACCAAATGGAGAGGCAGTGTTAATCATAGAAAAACAAATATACATGGTCGAATATCCAAGTCTAAATCTAGTATCTGATTATCCTAAATCTTTTTGTGATTTGGGCATATCCATTAACGTAAAAATTAATTCGATGTACAGTACGTATGCAGGTCAACCTTATATGTTTTTCAACGATGATTATTACATAGAAATTTACGAATGCACTTTTAAAGCTAAATATCACAGATTAGTAAATAAACGACTTTCTGGAGTACCAACTGCAATGGAATCAGCTTTTAGATACATTTACGGAATTATGTACCTCTTTAAAAACAACACATATTTCGAGTATAACGAATTTACAAATCACTTAATTAAAGCTGGTAAAAATAGCTTGTCTATATTTGGAATAGAATGTATTAACACATATGAAGGTTTAATTCAAACATTAAAAGCTTTGCAAGGAATTTATAATTTTTCCATAATTATTAACCTCATTCATTACAACCGACATAAAACCTTCCTAAATGGAAGACTGACCCCAAATGAAAATGTAAATCTTCATATTCCTTTGCTTTGAAAATTATATCTTGAAATTATTTTTTAAAATTTTCAGTTATTTTTTGACATTGAGGAATAATATACCAATTAACTTTGCCTTGAAATTCTCGTATAAAATCCTCAGATAAAATTTGAATTAGATTATCAACATAGTTCTTACTGAAAATTGTTATTACTATTTGTTATATTTGTTTATAATTCAATTTTTTATTTATTATATTTTTGCGTTGTTTTGTAAATTTTGTTTGTTGTAAATGAATAAAGATATCTTTTGATCTTGTTTTTACTTTTTACTAAAGTTTTAGTTTTACAAAGGATATTCCAATCCATTATTGTTCAAGTTTTTAAAAATAATACAAAACTACGTTTTGTAATATTTCTAAAACTGAAACAATATTGTTTGAAATATTTTAAAAATTAATTTATAACTATCTCTAGTGCATCTTATTTTAAAAAAATCTAAAAGAACGTTTTTTAAATATATTTTTATATATTTTATATAGAAATAAAAGTAAATGAGTAACAATATTGAAGAGTTAAAATCCAAGCTCAAAAAGATTAAAGAGAATAAAAGTTTTACAAAATTAGTTGATTTAAAAATGAATAAACCTTACATTATTTCAAACCCTGAGATTAAGAACACTAAATTTGATCAAAAAGTTGCGATAATGCAAGATAATAAATTAAAATCGCATTGCCTGACAAATACACAAAATTATTTTTGGAAGATGAAGATGATTCAGAAGGTCTTTGTGGTTTAAAATTAATTTATCGAGGTAAAATTCAAACCGGTATCATTCAATTCCAGATATTGACTTTGTTTAAATTTTATGTTTTTGGACTTAAGCTTTTAAATTTTAAGTTTAGTTTAATTTTTAATTTAAGTTTTAATTTTTCAATTTTTTAACTTTTCTGCTTAACATTTTTCAACTTTTCGTTTTTCAACTATTCAACTTTCCAACTTAATATTTTGCAACCTTTAATTTTAATTTTTAATTTTTTTGAATTTTACAATTTTTATTGCTTAATTTTTTTACAACGATGTGTTTTGTTAACTGCACTAGGATCCGGGATTTATTACTACTTTAATTAATATTTTGCACTGAAATAATTTGTCAAAAATTGTAATATAAGATAGTCAACTTAGTTCTCTTGTTATCTAAACTGCAGGGGAAAAAAAGGGGGGGGGAGAAACCATCCATGAAATTATTCTCCATTGAGAGTTAGGTAACTTGAAGTGACAAAAATATTTTATATAATTGCAAATTATTTATTCATCTTGAGCTTTGTAGCTTTAAAATATTAACTGGAACAATAAAATATGGAAATTAAATTGCATTGCTTAGACTTATTGCGCAACTACTAACACAAGGTTGTTTTCATAACAGACTTTACCATAAAAGTGGATAGATTTGTGTTCCAAAATTAATAAGTACACAACAAAATACATTAATCAGAAAAATATTTCCGCTTATTATAGAATTAATTACTGTAAGAATACAACAACTATCTCAGGCTTTTAGCAACAACTAATTTCCATATATGGTGATTCTGTTCACAGTTCAAAAACCTGAAAATGTCTTAATATAATTGACAATGTTCTAATGTAGCGCGCTTGAACAGAACACACACCATTATTTCCCCCATTGCTGCCAGTCAGGTGACCAGAATGGAAACAGCCTAATGGTAGTTGTGGAGATTGCCCTTTTTGATTGCAACGGATGCTGGAGATTGGCCTGTTTGAAACTAACATTTGATTTTAATGCACTGAAAAGATGGATTATGTTTGTTTAGAAATAAGCAAACACTACACTTCAGTAGAGGGCTAGTATCACAGTACAGTGGTACCAACATCCCAATTTCGCAAAAAAAAAAAAAAAAAAAAAAAAACTGGAGATAACTCTTTTTGATACCAATAGCCTCATAGTTAAATTCTTCATAAAGAGAAGTAGTTTTGTAACAACTATAAATGGTGCAGCATGTGCGAAACCTAATGAAAGCTAGGTAGCAGTAGCAGTAGCAGTAGTAGTAGTAGTAGTAGTAGTAGTAGTAGTAGTAGTAGTAGTAGCAGTAGTAGTAGCAGTAGCAGTAGTAATAGTAGTAGTAGTAGACGTAGTGGTCGTGGTGGTGGTAGTGGGAGTACTAGGACTTTAGGGCGCTCAACTACAATGGTTATTAGCGCCCGAGCAACAAGGGGTTAATAAGGGAGTTAAAAACGAGGCTCTAGACCCACACAATAACATTTAAAAACACAATAGAAATCTTGGTAAAACCGTGTCAGCAGCTGTGGAAAGTAAAACGTTCACAAGACTGAAATGTAGTAGCGAGCCACCGAAAAACGATACTAGAAGGCCATGGAGCTAAGAAACACAGAAGTCACAACACGTTAAAATCACACAAGATACCCACATCATGCATAAATTCCAAAACTCGTTCCACAGCAAGGAGTTTATCAGCCAGTACCCGTGAAAGAGCAGCCGGCGGACAAACGCCAGTGAGCTAAAAAGTGACACTCGATTACAACATGCTCCACAGTCAACGGCTCACGACAATGAGTACAGAGCAGTGCAAGGTCCGAGGCTAATAAATGACAGAGTCTAGCTCTTCGCGACGACACGCATGCGAGGAGGTATTCCAGGTGACAGGGAGGGACTTCACCTCCCTAAGTTTATTCCCCTGCAGATCGGCCCACTCAGCACTCCAGCGCGAAAGGATAAAATGACGAAAAACAGCGCGGAAATCCTCCGAGGTCACAGAGGAGTTAAAATCCCCGGAGGCTGAGATGGCTGCGGCATCGGCAACCTCATTACCGGGGAGGCCAACGTGGCCAGGAGCCCACACAAAGCTGCCGCAAGAGCCGGATTCGGCGAGCGAGTGGAGACAATCCTGGACACGCTGTATGAGGGGATGTGAACTGTACAGCGCCCTAAGACTCTGCAGAACACTCAAGGAATCTGAGGACACAACCCACCTATTAAACGTTTGTCCCTGAATATATAAAAAGCCTGGTAAACACTAAAAAGCTCAGCTGTAAAAATCGAGCACTGCGGTAAAAGTCGAAATCTAAAACTTTGCCGGTTATGAATAAAAGCACATCCTACTCCCGTAGCGTCCTTTGAACCATCAATATAGATAAAATTACAACAAACAAACTGCTCTTTGAGGGCTACAAAGGCGGAATGAATAGCCGAATGCGACGTCACTGACTTCGGCTTGGACAGTAACCCGAGATCCACGTGGGTCTCAGGGTTGAGCCACGGAGGAAGAAGAGCCTCCCCTCTGGGAGAGATTGTCGGTAGATCGACGTCCAAGAGCAGAAGGAGCTGCCGAAAACAAACACCAGGTGGAAGTAAGGACAGGAAGTTACTCGAGTATCGGCAATCCAAAGATTCTTAAAAAACAAAGTAAAAGACGGATGTTCGGGTAGACTGAGAAGACTACAGGCGTTACTACAAAGCAGAACATCACGTCGATATGGCAGTGGAGGTTCAACAGCATCCGTACAAAGGCTGAGAACGGGGCTGGTGGGAAAGCCGCCAATTCTCAATAGGATACCGCGATGTTGGGAAGCATTGAGACGAGCTAAAATTGGCAGTCCGGCCGAAGAATAAACAATACAATCAAAGTCAAGTTTCGACCGGACCAGAGAACAATAAAGCCGTAGAAGGGTAGACCGATCAGCCCCCCAGGATGTGCCACTTAAAGCGCGTAAAATATTAAGAGAACGGTCACACTTTGCCTTTAAATATGATATATGTAAGGACCAACTGAGTTTCCTGTCAAAAAGCAAACCTAAAAATTTCGTCTCCTTGGCGAAAGGGAGAACATCTGGACCAAGATGTAGAGAAGGCGGAGGAAACGCTTTTCTTCGTCAGAAACTAACGCACACAGTTTTCTCGGCGAAGAACTGAAAACCGTTATCCAGACTCCAATGGTAAAGGCGGTCAAGACACAGTTGGAGGCGGCGTTCTAGAAGGCAAGATCGCCGAGAACTAAGGTAAATGGTGAAATCGTCCACAAACAATGAAGACGATGAATACACCAGGCGGAACACACTCTAGAATAGAATTGATGGTAATAGCAAACAATGTCATACTAATCACCAACTCCTGCGGTACTCCGTTCACAAGACAAAGTTGAGCCTACTCGTACCCTAAAGACTCTGTCCTTCATAAACTCCTGGATAAAAAGGGGCAGGCGACCACGTATGCCCCATGGTGAAGGGTACGAAGTATACCATAAACCCAACAGGTATCATACGATTTCTCTAGATATAAAAACACCGTGACTGTTGGACTCTGCCGCAAAAAGGCATCCATGATACATGTCGATAACGAGACCAAGTGGTCCACCGTGGAACCGTAACGACGGAAGCCACATTGGAGCCTGGAAAGCAGATTATGGGATTCGAGTTACCATCACAATCGCCCTTTAATCGTGCGCACCATCACCTTGCAAAGGCAACTGGTGAGGGGGATGGGACGATAGCTGGAAGGTAGACAGCGATCCTTTCCAGGTTATAAGATTGGGACGATGATGGCCTGGCGCCAGACTGTAGGAAACACCCATCGCACCAAAAGCGGTAGTAGAACCCCAAGAGAAAGAGTTTGCCGGCAGGAGAGAGATGCTGGAGCATGGTGATATGAAGTCCATCTGGCCCTGGAGAAGAAAGCATAGAGGATTAGGTCGAGTTTTCGAGCTCATATATACTAAAATATGATTTAAAGCACTCAGTATTAAAAGATCGAAAGGCGAGTGTCTGAGATTCGACCTCGGCCTTAGTAGCAGAAAAAGCGGGATCATAGTGAGCGGAGCTAGAGACTGACGCGAATGTACTACCAAGGGCATCAGCAACAGCTACTGGATCAACGGCGGTAGCTGATCCCACGTGTAGTCCCGGAATGGAGGAGTTGGCCTGCTTACCGGCAACACGTCACAACTTCTCTCCCACACATGCGATGAAGGCTCACACCAAGGTGGGCAACAAACAAAGTTCAGGAAGCCCATTTGTTATCCTGAATAATGCGACGGACCCATGCGCGGGCTTGTTTGAAAAAGATCAAACGATCCAACGTACCACCCTTAGAGTCCTGCGCGCACGAATAGGTTCGCGGCATTCGGCATTCCACCAAGGAACCGGCAATTGCCGGGGATGGGAAGACGACCGCGGGATAGATAGTTCGGCGGCGGAGAGAACGACAGAATTAAAGTGTTCCACCATACGATCGACCGTGGCGAACTCATTGGCGCTGAAAACAGCTTTCGCTGAATAGAGGTCCCAATTCGCTTTCGCTAGCTGCCAAGTTGTCGCTCGCGAGGAAGAAACGCGGTGTGAGAGCCAAGTCAGAACACACGGGCAATGAACGCTGGAAGGGGAGTCGGAGATGACATTCCCGTGCAACCGGTGAGCAAGCTGTGCTGAACGAACAGAAAGGTCCAAATGGGAGAGCGTGACAGAAGAATCGGAAATAAAAGTGAGTTCACCAGTGTCAAAACGGCAAGCCGAAATTGGTTGAAAAGGTCTAAAGGAATCTCCCTGCTCACATACCCTAGAGAAACCCAAAAGGGGATGGTAGGCATTAAAATCACCCAGCAAAAGAATAGGTGTTGGGAGCTGAGACAGGAGAGTGACCATGTCGGCTGAACTGACGGTAGCTGAAGAAGGAGCGTAAATGTTACAGACTAAAAAGGTGAAACCAGGAAGAACAAGACGGACAGCAACAGCTTGCAAGGCAGTGGTAAGCGTTATTGGTTGACAATAGACATCATCACGCGTGAGTATCATGACACCCTCATGAGCAGGAGAGCCATCCCCCGATGTAAGATCAAAACGAACCGGGACATAATGGTGTACAACAAAAGGATCGTGAGGGCGAAGCTTCGTCTCCTGTAAACAGATGACCAAAGGCTCATACGAACTCAACAAAAGCTGCAGCTCAGTTCTATGGGAGCGAATACCGCGAGTGTTCCACGTCAGCAGAGCCAGGGGAAGACGCTACAAATGTGGGATGCACAAGGTGGAGCTAAACCAACTCTCTAAATAAGATAACTGACAGACACGGTTAAGGTGGCCGGCTAAGTTTTACGGACCGTTGCACTAGAAAAGCAGTCACTGTCTGACTCCCGGGACGCTCTACGGCTAGTAGAACGCGAACGGGACTTCGATTGCTTAACGGCCGGCTTGTATTTCTTCCGAGAATGCTCATCATAGGCGGTGACAGGTGATGGACTACGTTACGGCGGACGGACGGATTTTGAAGGAGGTTCAGCTGAAGTGGAAGCCGTCGACGGTGAAGGCCGAGGTGTGGGTCGTTCAAGCAATTCGGTAGAGCTCAGGGACAGGTCCGTTTGGGTGCACGCCTCTGCAACTAGTTTGGTTTGAAGGGCGACAGACGCCAGTAGTGTGGCAAACTGCGGAGGCTTAGCCTAAAGTGGTAGCAGGCTGAAGTTGCTGATAGCGGCGTCGGGCCTCCGCAAAAATTGGAAGTTCCTTGATTCGGAATTCCTGTATGGCTTTTTCCTCTGAAAACCGTGGGCATTGCCGTGAACTAGACGGGTGATTCCCGCAGCAGTGGACACAACAAGGATCTCGGGAACACGCACCTTCACCGTGTGCAGGTTGGCCAAAACGTTCACAGGTGGCTTCAAACGTGCACCGAGTTGGCGTATGACCGAACCGTTGACACCGAAAACAGCGCATTGGGCTCAGCACATGCGGT
This sequence comes from Hymenopus coronatus, assembly GCA_030762935.1. Taxonomy (NCBI): domain Eukaryota; kingdom Metazoa; phylum Arthropoda; class Insecta; order Mantodea; family Hymenopodidae; genus Hymenopus; species Hymenopus coronatus. The sequence continues at coordinate 1,509,484 of CM060899.1, read as the reverse complement.
CGCACAGAAACACGTTCATAACCACAATACAAAACTTCGGGTAGAGTGGTACCTCGGAGATTAAAAATATGGTACGCAGTACTACGGACAGTCTGTCACGTTTTCCCAGAAAACGTTATGTTTGGCACACGCCCTGATCGGATAAATTTGTGACAATATCCGCATGGGTAAGACCGTCTAAACAGGAGGTAGTCACCTCTACAGGTGTTCAACGACTTGTGTGGTGCCACCGTTATAGGGTAGGAACCCAACAAGGTGGCCTTCAAGAGCATTTTGGATTGATCTTCCGTATTGGTTTCTACTAGAAGCGTACTGTCTCTCGTTCTGGTGTCATTGATAACTTTACCGCATATCCTGTCTAATTCCCTTTGAATATAGAAGCGCTTAATATATTTCATAGTCTTTGTCTCGTAGGCTAAGGTCACTATCAGAAAACGATCAAAAGTGAGGATTTTGCGCTGAGATAGCATGATTAGGAGACCCCCTTCCGGAGCTGTCGGCGTCAGCCTGCCATCCGCGGGTAGAGAAAAAACACACCAAAAATACTTTCCGGTCTGTACCGCCTGGTAGACCCCTACCAGACCGATATCATGGAGTACGTCGGAAGGAGTTACCCTCCAGGTACTACTCGGGTAAGCCCTTCACCATGTACAACCATGCTTTAAGCCCCTACCACATTTATAAGCACCTGTGGCTCCCCACTTTAGGCCATGCAGGCATGGATTCAGGGGACTTGTGATTGATTACACCAGGTTTCCGTTAGCGGTAACACGACCGGTCCATGATTCTAACCCAACGAACAGCGTTCGTCGGGAGATTAAAACGGATCGGGCTCCCAAGGAAGCTACGTGGGTGTGAGTATCTGGTTATAAGTTAGCTGACCAATCGACTTCGTGCATGCTGGAGGGTATTGTGCTACAGTCAATGCCAAATATCTTTCACCGTTTATGTCAATCGTGTGCCTCCAATTCTTCCACACCTGACAGTTCTTCACTCACTGTACAAGAATTCTGAATACAAAAAGGCATATAATGTGGAGAACCTTTTGGGCCATTGTCATCACCTGATAACTCTACTTATGCGCCATTATTCTGGATGAGAATTCTTTCTGATTTTGTACAATTCCATATTTTTTTTAGTATTGAATAAAGAAGAGTGCATACTGTGCATTCCTTCATGAATCAGTTTCCTCCATTACAAAAATTTGTCAATGTTTGTCTTTGTTTACAAACATAATTTTTGATCCTGGCATGTGGTATTTTTTTATGTCCTTTAACCTGACTGGCCATATTGGACGATTAATGAAATTGGTGATTTGACCTCGGGGTCCATGGAGCTTAAATTTACTCGTAAAAATGAAATTGAAGGTTATTTATGGACGCTCTTTAACTGCTGTGGTTCTCAGCATCACATTGTAAATTGGGCGAACGACCGTTTAATTTTTCCTAGAGGCCCCTCTATCAGGTTTGAGGTTATTTTACGTGCCGTAAATCTACGACACGGGAGTTGGCTTTACTTCCCTTCCGAAGTAAGCCGTACTAAGGATTTTTATGTCCGAAAAAATCCATCGCCCTACTCTGGGTTTCAACCCGCGAACTTGGGTATATACCCTCGTATTGAAAGACCCTTTACTTGATTTTGCTTCTGCTATTCGAGAAACTACAGCCAAACACTACAGACTATCATTATATTGGTTTAAAACTTACATTCCAAATTTACTTCGTAATTGAAATTTCAACACCACAAAATCATATTTTTTGGGTGCTCATTTAGTGCACACAAGGCGTGCTGTTCTCAAAAGTGTAGTGACTAACTATGGTTGCTGCGCAATGCTTTACCGACCACAATATGTAAGGATAGAACATTTCCGATCGAATCTCTCTCTATATCTTTGGGTATCGGAACTGCTACGAATTGTATCACACACATATAGTTTTTACACTTCTCTACACGTACTATGTATATTGTGTATAAAAAAGGTATTGCATTCCACCCAAAAATTCGATACCGAGATTTCACTCGATAACGTGTTTTGGCGACTGCATGTAAGGAACCTCTATACGTCGGGGAGCAGTATACTATGTTGTATATTATAATACTGTTTTACAGGTAATTTAATGTCTTTGTTGATAGTGCAAGCAAGATTGAAATATCTCTTACTTCAAATGGATTAGATGACGTTTTGCAATTCATACAGAAAAACTCTGCACATCTATCTACGGCAATAACACATACTTGCAAACATCGAATATTTAAATGTCTTGCTGTCGACAAACTTATGCAAGCAATTAATCAGAGACTCGTGACACTGTTTTAGGCCGTGTGAAAAAGAAAGTGAAGACAGTGTTTGGAAAACAGTTGGATTTTTAATAATGTGTGAAATACGAAGTGTGCTACAAGGTGTTGCTACGGAAATAATTGTTGATGGAGCATCTCACCCAATAGTCGATGATGAGTCCTATTTCCAATTGCTCCAATCACATCTTGTGATGTGGACCAAAGCTTTTTACGAGCCAGTCGAAGAGGATTCACATTTAAGGCGTTATGAATGTATATTGTTGTGCATTGTAATCTATGTATCTTGAGAGAAACTGGAACGATTGCTGACTTGTTGCACAACAGCAATTGAATATATGAAAATATTAAAATTGTTACTTTCCGTAAATCAGTGATACTTGTGTTTACCACCCACCCAAACTCAATCGCCTTCCACTGCTAGTGAAAACATCACAGTCTTCCACTGCCCCATTTTCCTTCTATTGTACTCACTACATTGACAACACATCACCATCCTGCGCTAACTTCGGTTCTGTCCCGCTATCCGTCCCCAAGATGCTACCCCTAGTGATAAAAAATGAAACAGTGAGCATAAAGCCAGCAAAAAAAAAAAAAAAAAAAAAAAAAAGAGCAATTTCTATTGTAATTATGAAAAAATTAAGAATCCAACAAAACTGATTTAAGGAAAACTCCACAAAGATAAATTAAAGAAATCAAGAAGGAAATAAACGATCAAATCCATCTATTTCTTTGAGCCGGTCTCCCTTGCGCTTTGAAGTGACGTGGAGATATTTTCACACTGAGCGATAATGATGTTGGGGTCTTCTGGAGGCTCGTTGCTATGAAAACCTGTGAAGTGCCGTGGAGATGTTTTCACATTGAGCGATAATGCTGTTGAGGTCTTTTAGAGGCTGGTTGTTATGAAAACCTGTGAAGTCACGTGGAGATGTTTTCACATTGAGCGATAATGCTGTTGAGGTCTTTTAGAGACTGGTTGCTATGAAAACCTGTGAAGTGACGTGGAGATATTTTCACATTGAGCGGCAGTGATGTTGAGGTCTTTTAGAGGCTGGTTGCTATGAAAACCTGTGAAGTGACGTGGAGATATTTTCACATTGAGCGATAATGCTCTTGAGGTCTTTTAGAGGCTGGTTGCTATGAAAACCTGTGAAGTGACGTGGAGATATTTTCACATTGAGCAACAGTGATATTGAGGTCTTTTAGAGGCTGGTTGCTATGAAAACCTGAGAAGTGACGTGGAGATATTTTCACATTGAGCGGCAGTGATGCTGTGGTCTTTTAGAGGCTGGTTGCTATGAAAACCTGTGAAGTGACGTGGAGATATTTTCACATTGAGCGATAATGCTCTTGAGGTCTTTTAGAGACTGGTTGCTATGAAAAACTGTGAAGTAACGTGGAGATATTTTCACATTGAGCGGCAGTGATGTTGAGGTCTTTTAGAGGCTGGTTGCTATGAAAACCTGTGAAGTGACGTGGAGATATTTTCACATTGAACGATAATGCTCTTGAGGTCTTTTAGAGGCTGGTTGCTATGAAAACCTGTGAAGTGACGTGGAGATATTTTCACATTGAGCAACAGTGATATTGAGGACTTTTAGAGGCTGGTTGCTATGAAAACCTGAGAAATGACGTGGAGATATTTTCACATTGAGCGGCAGTGATGCTGAGGTCTTTTAGAGGCTGGTTGCTATGAAAACCTGTGAAGTGACGTGGAGATATTTTCACATTGAGCGGCAGTGATGTTGAGGTCTTTTAGAGGCTGGTTGCTATGAAAAACTGTGAAGTAACGTGGAGATATTTTCACATTAAGCGATAGTGATGTTGAGGTCTTTTAGAGGCTGGTTGCTATGAAAAACTGTGAAGTATCGAGCAGATATTTTCACATTGAGCAATAGTGATGTTGAGGTCTTTTAGAGGCTGGTTGCTATGAAAAACTGTGAAGTATCGAGCAGATATTTTCACATAGAGCAATAGTGATGTTGAGGTCTTTTAGAGGCTGGTTGCTATGAAAACCTGTGAAGTGACGTTGAGATGTTTTCACATTGAGCGGCAGTGATGTTGAGGTCTTTTAGAGGCTGGTTGCTATGAAAAACTGTGAAGTATCGAGCAGATATTTTCACATAGAGCAATAGTGATGTTGAGGTCTTTTAGAGGCTGGTTGCTATGAAAACCTGTGAAGTGACGTTGAGATGTTGTCACATTGAGCGACAGTGATGTTGAGGTCTTTTAGAGGCTGGTTGCTATGAAAAACTGTGAAGTATCGAGCAGATATTTTCACATTGAGCAATAGTGATGTTGAGGGCTTTTAGAGGCTGGTTGCTATGAAAACCTGTGAAGTGACGTTGAGATGTTTTCACATTGAGCGGCAGTGATGTTTAGGTCTTTTAGAGGCAGGTTGCTATGAAAAACGGTGAAGTATCGAGCAGATATTTTTACATTGAGCAATAGTAATGTTGAGGTCTTTTAGAGGCTGGATGCTATGAAAACCTGTGAAGAGACGTTGACATATTTGCACATTGAGCAACAGTAATGTTGAGGTCTTTTAGAGGCTGGATGCTATGAAAACCTGTGAAGAACAAGAAATCTTGTTCTACAATAATGTAGATTTTTAAAATTGAAACCAATAACAAGAAATATCTCGGAAATTGTTAACTCTACAAATATTGCATTAGACATAAATTGTGTGTTTTAACAAGATATATACTGTTTACGTGTTTTCTAAACAGAAAGTTTAGAAAGATTGATGCAGGTTAAATAGGTATTCAAAGTTATTCCGAGAAAATTCAATATATAGGTTTATTCGTCATGTATATATCTTAAAACTAAAAGACTTTAATCAAAGCCGTTAGAGGCATTTTCTAGAAAAACAAAAATTTCAAAATGTTTTCAAGTAATGGATAGTTGGGGTATGGGAGATTTTTTTTTAAAATCATCGTGTCTCATTCTTGGAAGATATTGAAGTTAAATATAAATTTGCTATTAAATAAACTTTTCCTTTTGCCCTCACACAGACTCACACACATTCAAACAGACACACACAGTCAGACACACAGACACTCACACTCACAGACACACACGCATACACACAGACACACACTCAGTCTCACACACATTCACACAGACACACACAGACAGACACACAGACACACACGCATAAACACAGACACACACTGACTCACACACATACACACACAGACACACACAGACACATACAGACACACAACCAGACACATACAGACACACAGACGCATATACACAGACTCACACACAGACACAGACACACACACATACAGACACACACACAGACTCACACACATTCACACAGACACACACAGACAGACACACAGACACACACACACTCACAGACACACATGCATACACACAGACACACACAGACTCACACACATTCACACAGACACACACAGACACACACACTCAATGACACACACGCCTACACACGGACACACACACAGACGCATATACACAGACTCACACACAGACACAGACACACACACATACACACATACAGACACACACACAGACTCACACACATTCACACAGACACACAGAGACAGACACACAGACACACACACTCACAGACACACATGCATACACACAGACACACACAGACTCACGCACATTCACACAGACACACACACTCAATGACACACACGCCTACACACGGACACACACACAGACTCACAAAAAACACACAAACACATACAGACACGCACACAGACAACCACATTCACAGACACACACGCATACACACAGACACACACATTCATACAGACACACAGACACACACATGACACATACAGACACTCACAGACACACACAGACACACAGACACACACACATAGACACAGACATACAGACACACACACAGACACACACATACAAACAGCCACACACAGACATACACAGACACACACAGACACACAGACACATACACACATTCACACACACTCACACACATACACACCTACACATACACACATACACACTCACACACATACACAGTCTCACACATACACCCTCACACACATACACACATATACAAACATACACACTCACACACATACACACATATACACAGATACACACACATATACACTCACACACATACACACTCACACACATACACACATTTACACACATAAATACTTACACACATCCACACTCACACACATACACACATACACACTAACACACTCACACACATACACACTCACACACATTTATACACACATACACACTCACACTCACACACATACTATCATACACATACATATACCACATACGCACTCGCACACACTCAGATACACACATACACACTCACACACATACACACAAACATAAACACACATACACTCACAGACACACATTCACACTCACACACACATAATCACGCAAACACATACACACATACACACTCACACACACAAACAAACACACACACATACACACTCACACACACTCACACACATACACACTCACACACACGTACACACTCACACACAATTACACACTCACACACAATACATACACACTCACACACATACACACTCACAAACATACACACTCACACATACACACACTCACACCTACACTCATGCACCTACACATATACACACATACACACAAAATCACTCCCACACTCACACACACTCATAAACATGCACACAAACACGAACACACTCACACTCATACACACAAACATACACACAATTACACACACTTTCACTCACACACATACACACATACACTCAGACACACTCACACCCTCACATAAACACACACAGACTCACTCACACACTCACACACACACTCACACACTCACCAACACACACTCACACACCCACACACACACTCTCACACTCACACACACAAACACACAAACACACTCACACACATACACACAACCTCACAACCACACAGTCACACACATACTCACACACTCACACACACAAAAACACACACAAAAACACACACATGCATAAACTCACACTCACTCACACACTCACACACACTCACACACTCACACACTCACACACACATACACATATACACACTCACATTCACACACACAATCACACACATACATTCACACATACACACTCACAAACGCAAACAAACACACACACACTTACACACTGACACACACTAACACACAAACACACACTCACTTACGAAAACAAACACTCACACGCTCACACATTCACACACACACACTCACATACACACACTCAGACTCATAGACACACACACACACACACTCAAACACAATCACACACATACATACACACATACACACACAATCACTCTCACACACATACACTCACAAACATACACAAATATGCACATACATACAAAAACACACTCATACACATATACACGCACACATATACACACATGCACAAGCGCATACACACACTTACACTCACACACATACACACACAATCACTCACACACATACACTCACACACAGCAACACCCACACATAAACACACACATACACACACTCACACACACAAACACACACATACACACACTCACACACTCACAATCTCATAAACACACACTCACACAACCACATATTCACACAACCACACACTCACACACATACTCACACACTCATATACACATACACACTCACAAACATACACATTCACACAAACACATACGCACTCACACAAACACATACACACATACACACTCCTACACACATACATACTCACAAACACATACACACACACATACACACACTTACACATATACACACACATTCACACACAATCACACTCACACTACCACTCACACATACACACACATACAAAAACACACTCACACATACACTCACACACATACACATACACACATAAACACACAAATTCACTCGCACACATACACACACATACACACACCCACACATAATCTCACACATACACACACTCACAAATATACACAAATTCACACTCACTCACACACTCACACACACACTCGCAAACTCACACACTCACACACATACACACTCACACACATACACTCTCACACACATACACATTCACACACACATACACACTCACAAACATACATACTCACACACATACACACTCACACACATACTCACAGATATACACACTTACACACATACACACTCTCACTATCATACACACATACACACACACTCACACTCACAAACACTCACACTCACACCCACACTCACACACAAACTCACACACTCTCACACGCAAACACACACAAACTCACACAAACACACTCCCATTCACACATTCATAACACAATCACACACTCACACACACACCCTCCCACTCACACACTCACGCACAAACATATATACACACTGACATTAACACAAACATACATTAACACTCACAAACACTCACACTCAGTCAGTCACTCACACACACTCATACACACACCCAGACACGCACTCTCTCACACAAACACACTAACACACACTCACAAACTCACAAACACTAACACACACTCACACACATACACACACCTACACACATACACACTCACACACATAAACACACTCATACACACACACTCACACACTCACTCTCTCACACGCTCACACACACTCACACTCACACACACACTAACACACTCTCACAAACACATACACACTTACACACATACACATTCATACACATACACACACATACACACACTCACACACATACAAACTCACACACAAACACACCCATACACACATACACACTCACACACACATACACACTCACACACACATACACACAAACACACACATACACACTCACACACAAACCTACACACACACTCACTCACACTCACAAAACACATACACATACATACACACTCACACACAAACGCACAAAAACATACATTCACACACACTTACACACACATACACTCACACACACAAACACACTTTCTAATACATTCACACACACATACACTCACACACACACTCACGCACTCATACACACATTCACACAAATCCACTAACACATTCACTCACACACACTCACACACAAAACGCTCGCACATACTCTCACACACATAATCACAGACACACTCACACACACTCACACCCACACTCACACACTTCCACTCGCACTCACACACATACTCACACTCAAACACTCACTCCCACATATACACTCACACACACACACACTCACACACTCCTACACTCACACACACACTCACATTCACACTTTCAGACACACTCACACACTGACACTCTAACTCACTCTCGCTCACAGTCACACACATCACACACACAAACAAACATATACACTCACACTAACTCACACTCACACACTCGCTCACGCAGACACTTACACACAATCATACACACACATTCACAAACACACATAATCAAACACAAACTCACACACACACACACTCTCTCATACACTCACACACAATCACACACACACTCACAAAATCTAGCACACACTCACACACATACACATTAACACACATACACACTCACACACAGACACACAAATACACACTCACACACAAATACACACTCACACACAAATACATACTCACACACACATACACACTCACACACACCCATACACACTCACACACATACACACTCACACTCACACACATAGACACACACTCACACACTCACTCACATACACATACACATACACACATACATACACACTCACACACACTCACACACATACACACATACAGACAATCACACACATACACACATACACACATACACACACACACAAGCACACATTAATACACTGTCACACACATACACAGTCACACAACAACTCACACACACAACACAAACACACACTCACACACACACATATTCACAGACACACACTCGCAATCACACACACACTCACACACTTACACTCACAATCACACATTCACTCACACTCTCACACACACACACACTCACACACTCACACACTTACTCACACACACACTCACACACACTCACACACAGATTCACACACTCACACACTCACATACGCACACTCTCACAGTCACACACTCACATACGCACACTCTCACACTCACACACACAACACTCACACTCACACATTCCCAATACACACTCACACACTCACACACCCACACTAGCACACTCACTCACTCACACTCGCAGACTCACACTCAAACTCACACACTCTTACTCACTTTCACTCTCAGTTACATTCACACACACACACACTTACACACACTCACTCACACACACACTCACACTGACACTCACTCTCACTTACATTCACACACATACACATACACACTCACACACATATACACCCGTACACCCATACACACTCACACACATACACATTCACACACATACTAACTCACACAGATACACACATACACACTCTCTCACACAAACACACTCTCTCACACAAACACACTCACACACTCACACATACTCACACACACACACTCATACACACTTACACAAGCACACTCTTATTCGCACATTCACAAACCCACAATCACACACTCAGACACTCACACACTCACACTCACCTACTCACACACGCACACACTCACTCTCACTCACATTCTCACACTCATACACACACAAACACACATACACACTCACACACACAAACACACATACACACTCGCACACACACTCACTCACACTCATACGCACACACTCAGACACACACTCACACACGCACTCTCTCACACACACTAACACACACACACTCACACACACACTCACAAACACTAACACACACTCACACATACATAATCACACACATACACACACTAACACTCACATACCCACACACTCACACACATACACACTCACACATACAAACTTAAACACACATACACACCCATACATACTCACACACATACATGTTCACACTCACACACATACACACATACTCACAGTAACATACTAGCACCCAAACACACACTCAAAACACACACTGACACACTCACTCACACTCACATTCAAACACACACACTCACACTCACACACTCACATAAACAGTCACAAACTTGCACTCACACACTTACTCACACACACACTTACACACACACTCACACACTGATACAATCACTCACACCCTCACACACTCCCACACTCACACACTGACACAATCGCATACTCACAAACACACACTCACACATTCACACAGCCTCACTCACACACCCACACTCATACATCCACACTCATACACCCTCACTCACACACTCACACACATAGTCACACACTCACACACACGCACTCATACACACACTCACACAAATACACACATACACACACTCACATACACACTCACACTCACACACACTGACTCACACACACTCACACAATCACACACTCACACACTCAAACACTCACAAACTCACACACACACTCACACACTCACTCACACACACTCACACACACACTCACACACAAACACACTCACACACATACACACACCCTCACACACCCCTACACACACTCAAACACACACTCACACACTCACACACACTTACACACACTCACAAACACACACTCACGCAAACTCACACTCACACCCATACACCCACACACAAACACACTCACACACACTCACACACACACTCACAAACACACACTCACTCACGCAAACACACACTCACACACAAGCACACACACACACACACTCACTTTTCCACAAATGCTTTTCTCAATTCAGAGGGTCCTAAAACATGTATTTTCGGTAAAATGTCGGTGTTGAATTTTTTGGTGCAACCAATAGTGAGAATTCACCGGAAAGACACGTTTTTGGGTCCTCGGTATACAAAAAAAAAAGCATTTTCAGAAAAATACGGTCAAATATCAAATTTGGTATTTAAGTGCTATATTCCAGGGATGCAACACGAATATTTTGAGAAAAAAAACATCCTAAACTGCTCTTTACATAGAAAAAATTTCGAAAATGTTGATTTTCGGAAAAATCGCTCTAACGATTTTGATCAAAGTACGGTATATGAGAGCTATTTACATGATGAATAAAATTTATATTTTGATTTTTCGGGGATTAGCCTCCGAAGACTACTTTATTCTGGATGAATTTTACCCATTTTTGCATAACTGCTAAACCGTAAGAAATGGACAGAATCTTACCACAGAGAAAATATAGAGCACATTGAAACAAACAATTTATGTTATATACATTTTTTCTAACTTCATATACCCAAGGTCGCGGGTTCAAACCCGGCGGAGGACGATGGATTTTTTCGGGCGTAAAATCCTTAGAATGGCTTCCTTCGGAAGGGAAGTAAAGCCGTGGGTCCCGTGTCGTAGATTTACGGCACGCAAAAGAACCTCAAGCCTGATAAGAGAGGCCCCTGAGCAAAATTAAGCGATTTTCACGCCCAATATAGAATGGGACGCTGAGGATCAAAGCAGTTAAAGAGCGTCCATAAATAGCACGCCATATACATTTTTTCGTGGACTTGATTGTTTGTAAGATATTCCTTGTGTGTAGTTTCAGCTTTGAAAAACTTATACTTGTCTCTTACAGGAAGTTGTCAACTTCTGTCTATACAAAGTAACTTAAGTCACATAGCAGCCAGCTTTTGACTATCACTTTAACCTATGGTACTCCCTTATTTGGCTTCTGCCTACAAGGAAGCAAGTAACAAGACTATTTCTGCTGATGTTTTCTCAATTAGCATGAAGTAAATAGAAGCCTAAGCTGTTTATAAATAATTTATTGCAGAGATGTAGAGAAAGTTATGTGAATGGAAGACGTCACATGATTTATTTTCAAAATAAAAAAAAAAAATATTTTCCAAAGATTTTCCATCTAAAGGGTAGTTTGGAGTGGGGGATTTTCTTGAAAATGTTCGTGTCGCACCCTCGGAAGGTACCAAAATTAAATACCGAGTTTGGTTTTTCTCCGTCTTTTCATTTTTTATTTATGATGCCCACAGACACACACATACACGGACAGTTTTCTAAAAATGCTTTTTTTTTTTTGGATTCAAGGGAACTCAAAACATATATTTCCTATGAAATCTCGGTATTGAATTTTTGGGTCCAATACAAACCTTCTGTATACACTATGTACGTAGTACGTATAGAGAAAGTGAAAAGGATTTTTAGAAAAAATGACCATGTATGTGTGTTTGTGGGCAGCATAGCTCATAGACGAAAAGTCCGGTAAATATCAAACTTAATATTTAAGTGCAATATCTTCCAAGGATGGGACACGAACATTTACAAGCTAATACCCCAAACACATCTACCCTTTAAATGAAACATTTTTTGAATATTTTGTTTTTATAAAAAATGGCTCTAACAATTTTGAATAAAATACCGTATATTAAAGCTATCCATATCAGAAGTAAAATATATATCCTGAATTTTCTGGGAATAGGTTCTGAAGACCTGTTCATTCTGGATACATTTTGCTGAATTTTGCATAACTGGTAAGCTGTAAGAGATAGACAAAAGCTTATTACACAATAAATGTAGGTCTCGTAAATCGCATAATATTATGTCATATATACATTTGTGCAGAGTTGACTGTTTCCGAGATATTTCTTTGTTATTTGTTTCAGTTTTAAACTACGCACGTTCTCAAACGGATCCCCTTTCCTTTCATTCCTCTTTTGTTTTTTCTGGAAGTGCAAAGCGAACTTCAGCTGTTCACATATCGATCGGCTTTTAAAAGTATTGCTTTAGCCTGGAATAGTCCATCATTTCCTTTCTGCTTATAAGGTACTAACTAGTAAGATCAATTGCTTTAATATTTATCTCGTATGTCATGATATAGATAGAAGAAAAATATTTTGTAAGAATAGTTTGTTTGCAGAATAGGTAGAGAAATTCATGTGAATGCAACGCATTAGTTTTTTTTTTTTTAACCTTGAAGCATGGGCATGCTCGGTTAAACAGCATTAAGAGGAAGCGGTCCTGTGAATTTCAAAATTTAAGTGCGGGGAATTTACATTTAATTTTTACAGTTGAATTTATAATAGTATAGTTTACTTAAATAAGAGCACATTAAAAGAGAGAAAAAAAGGAGAGAAAACCTGTGATCTACAAGGGGACATGCCTCTCCAAAAGCAACTAGTAAACCAACTTCGTCTGGTATCACCTAATCAGCAACCTACATGATTACTTCTCTGCGCATTTGCATTGGTGCCGCCAGATGGCAATGCTGCTGGTTCTGCTCGCGAAATTACCGATTCTCGTAGTACAGTTTTAGACTGGGCCTTTCCTTTTAGTTACTGAAGAAAATATGCTGCGGGTCAGCTAGACTTACAGGGGTGTGGCAAAAGAACTTGGCGGCTCTTCTTTCCAATATGTGACGCGGATGATGCAGGATTTTCTTGTGTTCTAAATATTCTTTGAAAAACGAATATGAGGCGAGTGGAGACTTTAGCGAGGCATTGGGGACGACAGATTTCGAGATTTTGTCGCGGTTAGGTTACATTAGGTTTGGTTAGGTGTGTGTAAATGAACTGGGTCGAAATAAGGGGTAAAAATGAAGTTTCAGAAATCGGTTCATCTTTCCAGAAAATCCCGCGTCACCCGTATAACATATTGGGAAGAAGAACCCCCAAGTTCTTTTACCACATCACCCTGTGAGATCAGCTGTCACGCAAACACATTGTCTTAGTAACCAATAGGAAAGCTCAGTCTAAAACTGAACTAGAATCTGCAATCTCGCGTCCTGCAGGAGAAGAGGAAAGTTCTGCTGGTAGAGATTTGAGCTCGCTTGCTGACTGAGAGAGAAGTTAATTCCGGTATGTCCGACTCCTGAGGACGAACCATATTTATCGATAGTAGTGTTAGCCGGACAACCTTAAGGTAACATACAATGGGCAAATTTGTGTGGCAATTGCATTTCGGTAAGTCCAAATTACTTTATCTTATCTTAACCTATCCGGAAGGATGATAATGGTGATGAATGGGCTTTAAGGGCGCTCAACAGCTAGGTTATCAGCGCCTTAACATAAAACCTGAGCTACAGTATGCTAAAAAGGATCTGTATCAATAGAGCTAAAGTATAGATAAAAATCAGTATAAACAACTAAAACTAAGATAAAATAACTTTCCAGCCCTGAATCCAGAGCTGGCGATAAAACTATGACTCTAAAACTACTAAAACAAGAGGAAACATAAAACAATAGTGACTAAAAGTTTCAAGGGTGATAAAAGATTTAAAGAAACCTCACGTATATTTCAAGTATCTGCACCAAATCTATAACAGCAAAAGCAAAACGTAAGGCGTATGCCACTTTAGATAAACATTTAAAAACGTTCTCCACCACTCCGAGATTATCGGTCAGGACCTCCGAAAGCCTGGCCGGAAGTCGTAGAGTGGCTCGTAATGGTGCTAGACGAACACAGTCTACAAGCACGTGCCAGACTGAAAACGTTTCACCACAGAGCGGGCAGACAGGTGGAGGTTTCCTCTGAAATATGTGACTATGACTAAAAATACAGTGACCAATGCTAAAATAACTTCCTCGCGACGAGAGCGACGTGAGGAAGTCACCCAGTGTAGAGGCAGCTCCTTCACCTCCCGAAGTTTGTTGCCGCAAAGAGCGGACCACTCTTCATGCCAGCCCGAAATTACGGCTCTGCGGACAAGTCTAAAATCTTCGGCCGTCACAAAGTTAGTGGTAACACTGGACGCAGATAATGCCTTCTTTGCCGCAAAATCCGCCAGTTCATTCCCCGGCACGCCAACGTGTCCAGGAACCCAATCGCTCTCCACATTTACACCCGAAGTGAGCAAAATGTGGAGGATGTTCTGAATGCGCTGTACTAGAGGATGGTAAACGTACAGCTTACGAAGGCGCTGAAGTGCACTAAGGGAATCACTCCCAAGAAGCCAGTCATCCAAGTTTCGACGGCGAAAATATAAAACGGCTCGGCAAATAGCATACAGCTCTGCAGAATAAATTGATGAGCTACTCGGCAAACGGAAAGCAAATGGTTCGTTTCCAGTGACAAAGGCACATCCAACTCCATCGGCGCACTTACTGCCACTGTATTTTGATAAAAACTCTAAAAAACAAGAACGGATATTAAACACAGGCGTAAAAGATTTCCCAAAGGCCGTCATCCCGAGATCTATGTGGGAGGAAGCATGTAACCAAGGTGGGTGAACCCTCTCCCCCTGGGGAAACAGGTCAGGCATTTCAAGCAGCTACCGGAAGCGAAATCCTGCAGGTGTTGGACTACGTAAGAGGTTTTTATAACGGTCGTCCAATCCGGAATCAAAAAAGGGAGTAAGCGATGGATGCGCGGGTATGCACTTCAGGCTTCAGCCATAGTTAGATAGAAGAACATCCCGCCGACAACGCAGAAGGGGCTCAGCAGATTCGGCATAGAGGCTCACAACAGGGCTAGTTGGAAACGCTCCAACAGCCACACGGATGCCCCGATTGTGGACAGTATCTAAATTCTTCAGCACAGATGGGCGTGCTGAGGCATAACCAATACATCCATAGTCTAACTTTGATCGGATCAGTGCACGATAAAGACGCAGCAGTACTGTCCTATCTGCTCCCCAAGATTTGCCGCTAATATCCGTAAAATATTCAGAGAACGGTCACACCGCGCTTTAAGATATGCTATATAAGATGACCAGCATAGTTTTCGATCGAATATCAGCCCCAGGAATCTCACCTCATCTGCGAAGGGAAGGATATCTGGCCCGACATGAAGAGAAGGTGACATTCGTTATCTTCTACGCCAGAAATTAACGCAGATTGTCTTTTCAGGTGAAAAACGAAAGCCGCTTTTCGAGCTCCAATCATACAGATTGACCAAACTCCGTTGGAGACGCCGTTCCAAAAACGGCGTACGCTGAGAAGTGCAGAAGATGGTAAAGTCGTTTACGAACAAACAGCACGAGACACCTGGGGGAACGCATTCCAATATGGATATAATCGCTATAGCAAACAGCGTCACGCTTAGAACCGAGCCCTGCGGCACCCCGTTCTCTTGAATAAAATGAGCAGAAAAAACCAAGCCGACCCTTACACGGAAAATGCGGTCCCTCAGAAATTCCTGAATAAACAACGGCACACGTCCACGTATGTTCCAGCTGTGGAGGGAACGTAATCTCCCTACCCTCCAACACGTGTCGTAAGCCTTCTCGAGGTCAAAAAATATCCCAACCGTCTGACAATTCTGAAGAAAGGCGTTCATGATCTGCGTCGATAGTGACAAGGTGGTCAACCGCTGAACGATGGCTTCGAAAACCACATTGGATGTTGGTGAGAAGATTATGGGATTCTAGCCACCACACCCGCCGTTCATTGATAATGCGTTCCATCACCTTGCAAACGCAGCTGGAGAGGGAAATAGGACGGTAACTGGAAGGAAGATGGCGGTCCTTTTCAGGTTTCAAAATAGGTATGATGGTGGCCTTCCGTCACAGAGCTGGAAAAGAGGCGTTCATCCAAATACGGTTATAGACTTCGAACAGGAGAGCCTTACCTTCAGGAGAGAGATGTTCCAACATTTGGACGTGGATGCCATCTGGCCCTGGTGCTGAGTTTCGCGAAGATGAAAATGCATGGTCTACTTCCGCCATGGTGAAAAGGCAATTGTAGACTTCAAGGTTTCCAGAGCGGAAGGCAAACCCTTGCGATTCCACCTGGGCCTTAGAAGAAACTCAGGGGGAATAGTTGTGTGAGCTAGACACTAGAGCGAAAGCACTGCCAAGAGTATTAGCCACGTCCAACGGATCAGTCACAGTGCCGGCAAGGTCTTCAGACCGGCTATCGGCAAGTGGATCGCTTTTCCGGCCACACGCCTTAACTTCTCCCATACAACAGAGGAAGGGGTATGTCGAGTAAAATATGCTAAAAAGCTGTTCCATGATGTCTTCATGCACGAATGACATTCCGGCTTTCATCTGTCCACCAAGGGACAGGGAATCGGCGGGGGCGTCCTGCCGACCGCGGAGTAGAAAGCTCAGAAGCGCAAATAATAGTCCCATTGAGGTGCTGGACTAAACAATCCACCGAGTTATGCTCGTTGTACTGAAAAACGGCCAAGTTTGAATAAAGGTTCCAGTTGGCTCGTTCTAAGCGCCATCTAGGTGCGCTTGTGGAACATAAGTCCTGAGCTAAGAGACAAATAAGAAAAGGAAAGTGGTCACTAGAATGTAGGTCAGAGATCATATTCCATTACAAGGATACTGCCAGCTGTGGAGAACAAATTGATATATCGAGGTGAGAAAAACTATTGTAGGCTTCAGAAAGAAATGTAGGCTCCCCGGTGTTCAGGAGAGAGAGAGAGAGAGAGAGAGAGAGAGAGAGAGAGAGAGAGATTAAGAGAATCCACGAAAGCGGCAAGCAGTTATCCTCTCGCACAAGATCGAGGGGAGCCCCAAAGTGGGCGGTGGGCACTCACATCCCCTACCAGCAGAAAAGGTGTTGGTAGCTGGGAGACCAGATATGCCATATCAGCGTGCGAGAGGTCGTCGGATGGAGGTACTTAAATACAGCATATGGTGAAGCAAATCGAAGGTAGCTTAATCCTTACAGCAATGGACTGTATGTCAGAGCGAATTCGTACAGAGTCGGCGAATACGTCATTTCTGATAAGAATCATACTGGCTCCATGTGCAGGTACTCCATCTGCTGGTAAAATATAACACCGGACAGAAGCGTACTGCTTTATTGTAAGGTGGTCTTGGGGGCGGAGATTAGTCTCTTGCAAGCATACGACTAAAGGCTGATTCTGATTTAGCAACAATTCCAGGTCTGGTCGATATGATCGGATTCCACGTATGTTCCATTGAAGGATAGCCAAGGGATTGGTATAGGATAAGTTTTAAATGGAAGGGCGTTTCTGCAAATTCGGAGGCGCTGGTCGGTATTGTTTGTTTTTCTTGGCCATTGGACTAATAATTTTTTCAGGAGCACGATCCTGCCGCTTACGCACTGGCCGTCTTGCAGGGAGGGCAGAATCCTCCAGGTCCATTTCCTCCATCTGAACCTCTAACCGATTGGAGGTGCTGATCGGCGAACATGTTCGTCGCGTATCGGTACTCCTCCCAGAAGATTTCTCAGAGGAGGATCTGCGAGGAGCAGCACGTGGACTTCTCCTTCTCGTAGATATTTTAGGGGAGGGCTTGGCATTATTCTTCAGAAAGTCATTTCGCACATAGCTGATCTTACAGGTCTTTAAAGGTGCAGAATAACTTAGGGTGTAGCGGTGTTTTTGCCCGAGGTAGGCGGGTTGGGTGACGCTGCTGCCGGAGAGCTTTTCACGATGGTAGATGCAGCCGATCTAGATGTAGTGGGCTTCGTTATTGGACTGACAACGGTAATACCTCTCTGATATAGTGGCCCCCTTTATATCGTTGGTTTGAGTCGCGATGTCCCGGCTCGGTACCGGTTTAGTTGCAACCAAGCTATAGGTACCAGAGCCCGGGACTGCGAGTTGCCGTAGATGCAGGAGCCTATGGGCTTCGTTATTGGACTGACAACGACAATCCTCTCTGCAATAGTGGCCCCGTTTATATCGCTGGTTTGAGTCGCGATGTCAGGCTCGGTACCGGTTTAGTTGCAACCGAGCTGTAGGTACCAGAGCGCGGGACAAAGGGTTTCCGTAGGCGCAGGAGCCTATCGACTTCGTTATTGGAATGACAACGATAATCCTCTCTGCAAAAGTGGCCCGTTTATATCGCTGGTTTGAGTCGCGATGTCACGGCTCGGTACCGGTTTAGCTGCAACCGAGCTATAGGTACCAGAGCGCGGGACAGAGGATTGCTGTAAGCGCAGGAGCTTATGGGCTTCGTTATTGGACTGACAACGATAATCCTCTCTGCAATAGTGACCCCGTTTATATCGCCGGTTTGAGTCGCCATGTCCCGGCTTGGTACCGGTTTAGTTGCAACCGAGCTAAAGGTACCAGAGCGCGGGACTGAGAGTTGGTGTAGGCGCAGGAGACTATGGGTTTCGTTATTGGACTGACAACAATATCCCTCTCTGCAAAAGTGGCCCCGTTTATATCGGTGGTTTGAGTCGCGATGTCCCGGCTCGGTACCGGTTTAGTTGCAACCGAGTTATAGGTACCACAGCGCGGGACAGAGGGTTGCCGTAGACGAAGGAGCCTATGGGCTTCGTTATTGGACTGACAACGATAATCCTCTCTGCAATAGTGACCCCGTTTATATCGCCGGTTTGAGTCGCAATGTCCCGGCTCGGTACCGGTTTGGTTACAACCGATCTATAGGTACCAGAGCGCGGGACAGAGAGCTGGTGTAGTCGCAGGAGCCTATGGGCTTCGTTGTTGGACTGACAACGATAATCCTCTCTGCAATAGTGGCCCCGTTTATATCGCTGGTTTGAGTCGCGATGTCCCGGCTCGATACGAGGTTTAGTTGCAACTGAGCTATAGGTACTACAGCGCGGGACTGAGAGATAGTGTAGGCGCAGGAGCCTATGTGCTTCGTTATTGGACTGACAACGATAAACCTCTCTGCAATAGTGGCCCCGTTTATATCGCTGGTTTGAGTCGTGATGTCCCGGCTCGGTACCGGTTTAGTTTAACCGAGCTAGTGGTACCAGAGCACGGGACAGAGGGTTGCCGTTGACGCAGGAGCCTATGCGCTTCGTTATTTCACAGACAACGATAATCCTCTCTACAATAGTGGCCCCGTTTATATCGCTGGTTTGAGTCGCGATGTCCGGGCTCGGTACCGGTTTAGTTGCAGCCGAGTTTAAGGTACCGGAGCGCGGGAAAGAGGGCTGCCGTAGGCGCAGGGGCCTGTGGGCTTCGTTATTGGACTGACAACGATATTCCTCTCTGCAATAGTTGCTCCGTTTATATCCCTGGTTTGAGTCGCAATGCCTCGCTCGGTACCGGTTTAGTTGCCATCGAGCTATAGGTGCCAGAAGGCGGGACAGGGTGATGCCGTAGGCGCAGGAGCCTAGGGGCTACGTTATTTACTAACAACGATAATCCTGTCTGCAATAGTGGACCCGTTTATATCGCTGGTTTGAGTCGCGATGTCCCGGCTCGGTACTGGTTTAATTGCAACCGAGCTATAGGTACCAGAGCGCGGGACTGAGAGTTGGAGTATTCGCAGGAGCCTATGGGCTTCGTTATTGGACTGACAACGATAAACCTCTCTGCAATAGTGGCCCCGTTATATCGCTGGTTTGAGTCGCGAAGTACCGGCTCGGTACCGATTTAGTTGCAACCGAGCTATAGGTACCAGAGCGCGGGACAGAGGGTTGTCGTAGGCGCAGGAGCCTATGTACTTCGTTATTGGTCTGACAACGGATAATCCTCTCTGCATTAGTGGCCCCGTTTATACTGCTGACTTGAGACGCGATGTACCGGCTCGGTACCGGTTTAGTTGCAACCGAGCTATAGGTGCCAGAGCGCGGGACAGAGGGTTGCCGTATGTGCAGGAGCCTATGGGCTTCCTTATTGGACTGACAACGTTAAATCTCTCTGCAATATTGGCCCCGTTTATATCACTTGTATGAGTCGGGATGTCCCGGCTCGGTATCGGTTTAGTTGCAACCGAGCTTGAGGTGTCAGAGCGCGGGACAGTAGGTTGCCGTAGGCGCAGGAGCCTATGGGCTTAGTTATTGGACTGACAACGAAAATCCTCCCTGCAATAGTGACCACGTTTATATCGCTGGTTTGAGTTTGCGATGTCCCGTCTCGGTACCGGTTTAGTTGCAACCGAGCTATAGGTGCCAGAGCACGGGACACAAGGTTACCGTAGGCGCAGGAGCCTATGGGCTTCGTTATTGGGCTGTCAATGATAATCCTCTCTGCAATAGTGGCCCCGTTTATATCGCTGGTTTGAGTCGCGATGTCCCGGCTCAGTACTGGTTTAGTTGCCACCGAGGCATAGGTACCAAAGTACGGGACAGAGGGTTGGTGTAGGCGTAAGAGCTTATGGGCTTCGTTATAGGACTGACTACGATAATCCTCTCTGAAA
Organism: Hymenopus coronatus; assembly: GCA_030762935.1. Classification (NCBI taxonomy): domain Eukaryota; kingdom Metazoa; phylum Arthropoda; class Insecta; order Mantodea; family Hymenopodidae; genus Hymenopus; species Hymenopus coronatus. The sequence goes on along the minus strand of CM060899.1, from coordinate 1,487,228 downwards.
CAGTGGCCCCGTTTATATCGCTGGTTTCAGTCGCGATGTCCCGGCTCGGTACCGGTTGAGTTGCAACGGAGTTATAGGTACCAGAGCGCGGGAAATAGTGCTGCCGTAGGCGCAGGAGCCTATGGGCTTCGTTATTGGACTGACAACGATATTCCTCTCTGCAAAAGTGGCCCCGTTTATATCCCTGGTTTGAGTCGCGATTACCCGGCTCGGTACCGGTTTAGTTGCAAACGAGCTATAGGTGCCAGAGCGCTGAACAGGGGGATGCCGTAGGCGCAGGAGCCTATGGCATCGTTTTTTACTAACAACGATAATCCTCTCCGCAATAGTGGACCCGTTTATATCGCTGGTCTGAGTCACGATGTCCCAGCTCGATACCGGTTTAGTTGCAACCGAGCCATAGGTACCAGAGCGAGGGACAGAAGGTAGCCGTAGGCGCACGAGCCTATGACCTTTGTTATTGGACTGACAACGATAATCCTCTCTGCAATAGAGGCCCCGTTAAATCGCTGGTTTGAGTCGCGATGGCCTGGCTCGGTACCGGTTTACTTGCAACCGAGCTATAGGTACCAGAGCTCGGGACAGAAGGTAGCCGTAGGCGCACGAGCTTATGGGCTTCGTTATTGTACTGACAACGATAAAACTCTCTGCAAATGTGGCCCCGTATATATCGCTGGTTTGAGTCGCGATGTCCCAGCTAGGTACCGACTTAGTTGCAACCGAGCTATAGGTACCAAGGCGCGGGACAGAGAGTTGGTGTAGGCGCAGGAGCTTATGGGCTTCGTTATTGGACTGACAACGATAATCCTCTCTGGAATAGTGGCCCCGTTTATATCGCTGGTTTGAGTCGCTAGGTCCCGGCTTAGTTGCAACCGAGCTAAAGGTACCAGAGCGCGGGAAAGAGGGTTGCCCTAGGCGTAGGAGCCTATGGGCTACGTTATTGGACTGACAACGATAATCCTCTCTGTAATATTGGCCCCGTTTATATCGCTGGTTTCAGTCGCGATGTCCCGGCTCGGTACTGGTTTTGTTGCAACCGAGCTATAGGAACCAGAGCGCGGGACTGAGAGTTGGAGTATTCGCAGGAGCCTATGGGCTTCGTTATTTAATTGGCAACGATAATCCTCTCTGCAATATTGGACCCGTTTTTAAAGCTGGTTTGAGTCGCGATGTCCCGGCTCGGTAACGGATTAGTTGCAACCGAGCTGTAGGTGCCAGAGCGCGGGACCGAGGGTTGCCGTAGGTGCAGGAGCCTATGGGCTTCTTTATTGGACTGACAACCATAATCCTCTCTGCAATAGTGGCCCCGTTTATATCGCTGGTTTGAGTCGCGATCTCCCGGCTCGGTACCGGTTTAGTTGCATACGAGCTTGAGGTGTCAGAGCGCGGGACAGAAGGTGGCCGTTGGCGCAGGCTCCTATGGGCTTCGTTATTGGACTGACAACGATAATCCTCTCTGCAATCGTGGCCCCGTTTATATCGCTGGTTTGAGTCTGTGATGTTCCGGGTCGGTACCGGTTTAGTTGCAACCAAGTTATAGGTGCCAGAGCGCGGGACAGAGGGTTGCAGTAGGTGCAGGAGCCAATGGGCTTCGTTATTGGACTGACAAACATAATCCCCTCTGCAATAGTGGTCCCGTTTATATCGCTGGTATGAGTCGCGATGTCCCGGCTCGGCACCAATTTAGTTGCAACCGAGCTTGAGGTGTCAGAGCGCTGGACAGAAGGTTGCCGTAGGCGCAGGAGCCTATGGGCTTCGTTATTGGCCTGACAACGATAATCCTCTCTGCAATAATGGCCCTATTTATATCGCTGGTTTGAGTCTGTGATGTCCCGGGTCGGTACCGGTTTAGTTGCAACCGAGCTATAAGTACCAGAGCGCGGGACTGAGAGTTGGTTTATTCGCAAAGGCCTATGGGCTTCGTTATTGGATTGGCAACGATAATCCTCTCTGCAAAATTGGCCCCGTTTATATAGCTGGTTTGAGTCGCGATGTCCCGGCTCGGTACCGGTTTAGTTGCAACCAAGCTGTAGGTGCCAGAGCGAGAGACAGAAGGTTGCCGCAGACGTAGGAGCCAATGGACTTCGTTATTGCACTGACAACAATAGTCCTCTCTGCAATAAAGGCCCCGTTTATATCGCTGATTTGAGTCGCGATGTGCCGGCTCGGTACAGGTTAAGTTGCAACCGAGCTATAGGTACCAGATGGCCCGACAGAGGGTTGCCGTAGGCAAAATAGCCTATGGGCTTCGTTATTGGACTGACAACGATAATCTTCTCTGCAATAGTGGCTCCGTTTATTTCGCTGGTTTGAGTCGCGATGTCCCGGCTCGGTACCGTTTTAGTTGCAACCGAGCTATAGGTACCAGAGCGCGGGACAGAGGGTTACCGTAGGCGCAGGAGCCTATGTACTTCGTTATTGGACTGACAACGGATAATCCTCTCTGCAATAGTGGCCCCGTTTATATTGCTGGTTTGAGTCGGCATGTCCTGGCTGGGTACCGATTTAGTTGCAACCGAGCTATAGGTACCAGAGCGCGAGACAGAGAGTTAGTGTAGGTGCCGGAGTCTATGGGCTTCGTTATTGGACTGACAACGATAATCCTCTCCGAATTATTGGCCCCGTTTATATCGCTGGTTTGAGTCGCGATGGCCCGGCTCGGTACCGGTTTACTTGCAACCGAGCTATAGGTACCAGAGCTCGGGACAGAAGGTAGCCGTAGGCGCATAGCTTATGGGCCTCGTTATTGTACTGACAACGATAAAACTCTAAGCAAATGTGGCCCCGTTTATATCGCTGGTTTGAGTCGCGATGTCCCAGCTAGGTACCGGCTTATTTGTAACCGAGCTATAGGTACCAGAGCGCGGGACAGAGAGTTGGTGTAGGCGCAGGAGCTTATGGGCTTCGTTATTGGACTGACAACGATAATCCTCTCTGGAATGGTGGCCCCGTTTATATCGCTGGTTTGTGTCGCAAAGTCCCGGCTCGGTACCGGTTTGATTGCAACCGAGGTTTAGGTACCAGAGCGCGGGAAAGAAGGTAGCTGTTGACGCAGGAGCCTACGGGCTTCGTTATTGGCCTGACAACGATAATCCTCTCTGCAATAGAGATCCCGAATATATAGCTGGTTTGAGTCGCGGTGTCCCGGCTTGGTACTGGCTTAGTTGCCACCGAGGTATAGGTACCAAAGTGCGGCACAGAGGTTTGGTGTAGGCGCAAGGGCCTATGGGCTTCGTTATTGGACTGACAACGATAAACCTCTCTGAAATAGTGGTTCCGTTTATATCGCTGGTTTGAGTCGCGATATTCCGGCTCGGTACCGGTTTAGTTGCAACTGAGCTATAGGTACCAGAGCGCGGTAAAAGGGGTTGCCGTAGGCGCAGTAGCCTATGGGCTTCGTTATTACACTGACAACGATATTCCTCTCTGCAATATTGGCCCCATTTATATCGCTGGTTTGAGTCGAATTGTCCCGGCTCTGTACCGGTTTAGTTGCAATCGAGCTTCAGGTGTCAGAGCGCGGGACAGAAGGTTGCCGTAGGCGCAGGAGCCTAAGGGTTTCGTTATTGGACTGATAGCGATATTCCTCTGTGCAATATTGGCCCCATTTATATCGCTGGTTTGAGTCGCGATGTCGGGGCTCGCTACCGGTTTTGTTGCAACCGAGCTATAGGTGCCAGAGCGCGGGACAGAGCGTTGCCGTAGGTGCTGGAGCCTATGGGCCTCGTTATTGGACTAACAACCATAATCCTCTCTGCAATAGTGGCCCCGTTTATATCGCTGGTTTGAGTCTGCGATGTCCCGGGTCGGTACCGGTTTAGTTCCAACCGAGGTATAGGTACCAGAGCGCGGGAGCCTATGGGCTTCGTTATTGGACTGACAACGATAATCCTCTCTGCAATAGTGGCCCCGTTTATATCGCTGGTTTGAGTCTGCGATGTCCCGTCTCGGTACCGGTTTAATTGCAACCGAGCTATAGGTACCAGAGCGCGGGACAGAGAGTTGGTGTAGGCGCAGGAGCCTATGGGCTTCGTTATTGGACTGATAACGAAAATCCTCTCTGCAATAGTGGCCCCGTTTATATCGCTGGTTTGAGTCGCAATGTCCGGGCTCGGTACCGGTTTAGTTGCAACCAAGTTATAGGTACCGGAGCGCGGGAAAGAGGACTGCCGTAGGCGCAGGAGCCTATACGCATCGTTATTGGACTGACAACGATATTCCTCTCTGCAATAGTGGCCCCGTTTATATCCCTGGTTTGTGTCGCGATGCCCCGGCTCGGTACCAGTTTAGTTGCAAGCGAGCAATAGGTGCCAGAGCACGGGACAGGGGGATGCCGTAGGCGCAGGAGCCTATGGGCTTCGTTATTTACTAACAACGATAATCCTCTCTGCAATAGTGGACCCGTTTATATAGCTGGTTTGTGTCCCCATGTCCCAGCTCGATGCCGGTTTAGTTGCAACCGAGCTATTGGTACCAGAGTGCGGGACAGAAGGTAGCCGTAGGCGCAGGAGCCTATGACCTTCGTTATTGGTCTGACAACGATAATCCTCTCTGCAAAAGAGGCCCCGTTTATATCGCAGGTTTGATTCCCGATGTCCCGGCTCGGTACCGGTTTAGTTGCAACCGAGCTATAGGTACCAGAGCGCGGGACAGAAGGTAGCCGTAGGCGCAGGAGCCTATGACCTTCGTTATTGGTCTGACAACGATAATCCTCTCTGCTAAAGAGGCCCCGTTTATATCGCAGGTTTGATTCCCGATGTCCCGGCTCGGTACCGGTTTAGATGCAACCGAGCTATAGGTACCAGAGCGCCTCACAGAGGGTTGCCGTAGCCGCAGGAGCCTATGGGCTTCTTTATTTGACTGACAACGATATTCCTTTCTGCAATAGTGGCCCCGTTTATATCGCTGGTTTGAGTCGCCATGTACCGGCTCGGTACTGGTTTAGTTGCAACCGAGCTATAGGTACCAGAGCACGGGACTAAGAGTTGGAGTATTCGCAGGAGCCATGGGCTTCGTTATTGGATTGGCAACGATAATCCTCTCTGCAATAGTGGCCCCGTTTATATCGCTGGTTTGAGTCGCCATGTCCCGGCTCGGTACTGGTTTAGTTACAACAAGGCTATAGGTACCAGAGCACGGGACTAAATGTTGGAGTATTCGCAGGAGCCATGGGCTTCGTTATTGGACTGACAACGATAATCCTATCTGCAATAGTGGCCCCGTTATATCGCTGCTTTGAGTCGCGATGTCCCGGCTCGGTAACGGTTTAGTTGCAACCGAGCTATAGGTAGCACAGCGCGGGACAAAGGTTTGCCGCAGGCGTAGGAGCCAATAGACTTCGTTATAGCACTGACAACAATAGTCCTCCCTGCAATAAAGGCACCGTTTATTTCGCTGCTTTGAGTCGCGATGACGCGGTTCGGTACCGGTTTAGTTGCAACTGAGCTATAGGTACCAGAGCGCGGGATAGGGGGTTGCCGTAGGTGCAGGAGCCTATGGGCTTCATTATTGGACTGACAACCATAATCCTCTCTGCAATAGAGGTCCGGAATATATCGCTGGTTTGAGGTGCGATGTCCCGGCTCGGTACCGGTTTAGTTGCAACCGAGCTATATGGTGCCAGAGCGCTGAACAGGGGGATGCTGTAGGCGCAGGAGCCTATGGGCATCGTTATTTACTAACAACGATAATCCTCTCTGCAATAGTGGACCCGTTTATATCGCTGGTCTGAGTCACGATGTCCCAGCTCGATACCGGTTTAGGTTCAACCGAGCCATAGGTACCAGAGCGCGGGACAGAAGGTAGCCGTAGGGGCACGGGCCTATGACCTTTGTTATTGGACTGACAACGATAATCCTATCTGCAATAGAGGCCCCGTTAAGTCGCTGGTTTGAGTCGCGATGGCCCGGCTCGGTACCGGTTTACTTGCAACCGAGCTATAGGTACCAGAGCTCGGGACAGAAGGTAGTCGTATGCGCAGTAGCCTATGGGCTTCGTTATTGGACTGACAACGATAATCCTCTCTGCAATAGTGGCCCCGTTTATATCGCTGGTATGAGTCGCGATGTCCGGGCTCGGTACCGGTTTAGTTGCAACCAAGTTATAGGTGCCAGAGCGCGGGTCAGAGGGTTGCCGTAGGTGCAGGAGCCAATGGGCTTCGTTATTGGACTGACAACCATAATCCCCTCTGCATTAGTGGCCCCGTTTATATCGCTGGTATGAGTCGCGATGTTCCGGCTCGGCACCAATTTAGTTGCAACCGAGCTTGAGGTGTCAGAGCGCTGGACAGAAGGTTGCCGTAGGCGCAGGAGCCTATGGGTTTCGTTATTGGACTGACAAAGATAATCCTATCTGCAATAGTGGTCTCGTTATATCGCTGGTTTGAGTCGAAATGTCCCGGCTCGGTACAGGTTTAATTGCAACCGAGCTGTAGGTGCCAGAGCGCGAGACAGAAGATTGCTGTAGGTGCAGGAGCCTAAGGGATTCGTTAATGGACTGACAACGATAATCATATCTGCAATAGTGGCCCCGATATATCGCTGGTTTGAGTCGCGATGACGCGGCTCGGTACCGGTTTAGTTGCAACTGAGCTATAGGTACCAGAGCGCGGGATAGAGGGTTGCCGTAGGTGCAGGAGCCTATGGGCTTCATTATTGGACTGACAACCATAATCCTCTCTGCAATAGTGGCCCCGTTTATATCGCTGGTTTGAGTCGTGAAATCCCGGCTCGGTACCGGTTTAGGTGCAACCGAGCTTGAGGTGTCAAAGCGCGGGCGAGAAGGTTGCCGTAGGCGCAGGAGCCTATGGGCTTCGTTATTGGACTGACAACGATAGTCCACTCTGGAATAGTGGCCCCGTTTATATCGCTGGTTTGAGTCGCAAAGTCCCGGCTCGGTACCGGTTTAGTTGCAACCGAGCTATAGGTACCAGAGCGCGGGAAAGAATGTAGCCGTAGGCGCAGGAGCCTATGGGTTTCGTTATTGAACTGACAACGATAATCCTCTCCGCAATAGAGGTCCGGAATATATCGCTGGTTTGAGGTGCGATGTCCCGGCTCGGTACCGGTTTTGTTGCAACCGAGCTATAGGTGCCAGAGCGCGGGACAGAGGGTTGCCATAGTTGCAGGAACCTATGGGCTTCGTTATTGGACTGACAACCATAATCCTTTCTGCAATAGTGGCCCCGTTTATATCGCTGGTTTAAGTCTGCGGTGTCCCGGCTCGGTACAGGTTTAGTTGCAACCGAGCTATAGGTGCCAGAGTGCGGGACATAGGGTTGCTGTAGGCGCAAGAGCCTATGGGCTTTGTTATTGGACTGACAACGATAATCCTCCTTGAAATAATAGCCCCGTTTATATCGCTGGTTTGAGTCGCGATGTCCCAGCTCGTTACCGGCTTAGTTGCAACCGAGCTATAGATACCAGAGCGCGGGACAGAGAGTTGGTGTAGGCGCTGGAGCTTATGGGCTTCGTTATTAAACTGACAACGATAGACTTCTCTGGAATAGTGGCCCCGTTTATATCGCTCATTTGAGTCGCTAGGTCCCGGCTCGGTAACGGTTTAGTTGAAACCGAGCTAAAGGTACCAGAGCGCGGGAAAGAGGGTTGCCGTAGGCTTAGGAGCCTATGGGCTTCGTTATTGGACTGACAACGATAATCCTCTCTGCAATAGTGGCCCCGTTTACATCGCTGGTTTGAGTCCCGATGTCCCGGCTCGATACCGGTTTAGATGCAACTGAGCTATAGGTACCAGAGCGCCAGACAGAGGGTTGCCGTAGCCGGAGGAGTCTATGGGCTTCGTTGTTTGACTGACAACGATATTCCTTTCTGTAATAGTGGCCCCGTTTATATCGCTGTTTTGAGTCGCGATGTCCCGGCTCGGTACTGGTTTAGTTGCAACCGAGCTATAGGTACCAGAGCGCGGGACTGAGAGTTGGAGTATTCGCAGGAGCCATGGGCTTCGTTATTGGATTGGCAACGATAATCCTCTCTGCAATAGTGGCTCCGTTTATATCGCTGGGTTGAGTCGAGATGTCCCGGCTCGGTACCGGTTTAGTTGCAACCAACCTATAGGTACCAGAGCGCGGGACAGAGGATTGCCTTTGGTGCAGGAGCCTATGGGCTTCGTTACTGGACTGACAACGATAATCCTCCCTGCAACAGTGGCCCCGTTTATATCGCTGGTTTGAGTCTGCGATGACCCGGGTCGGTAGCGGTTTAGTTGCAACCGAGCTATAGGTACCAGAGCGCGGGACAAAAGGTAGCCGTAGACGCAGGAGCCTATGTGGTTTTTTTTGGACTGAAAACGATAATCCTGTCTGCAATAGAGGCCCCGTTTATATCGCTGGTTTGAGTCGCGATGTCCCGGCTCGGTAGCGGTTTAGTTGCAACCGAGCTTGAGGTGTCAGAGCGCGGGACAGAAGGTTGCCGTAGGCGCAGGAGCCTATGGACTTCGTTATTGGACTGACAACGATAATCCTCTATGCAATAGTGTCCCCTTTTATATCGCTGGTTTGAGTCGCGATGGTTTGGCTCGGTACCGGTTTAGTTGCAACCGAGCTATAGGTACGAGAGCTCCTGACAAAGGGTTTCCGTAGCCTCAAGAGCCTATGGGCTTCGTTATTTGACTGACAACGATAAATCTCTCTGCAATAGTGACCCCGTTTGTATCGCTGGTTTGAGTCGCGATGACCCGGCTCGGTACCGGTTTAGTTGCAACTTAGCTATAGGTACCAGAGCGCGGGACATAGTGTTGGTGTATTCGCAGGAGCCTATTTACTTCGTTATTGGACTGATAACGGATAATCCTCTCTGCAATAGTGGCCCCGTTTAAATTGCTGGTTTGAGACGCGATGTCCTGGCAGGGTACCGATTTAGTTGCAACCGACATATAGGTACCAGAGCGCGGGACAGAAAGTATCCGTAGGCGCAGGAGCCTATGGGCTTCGTTATTGGACTGACAACGCAAATCCTCTGTGCAATAGAGGCCCCGTTTATATCGCTGGTTTGAGTCGCGATGTCCCGGCTCGGTACCGGTTTAGTTGCAACCGAGCTATAGGTGTCAGAGCGCGGGACAGAAGGTTGCCTTAGGCGCAGGAGCCTATGGACTTCGTTATTGGGCTGTCAATGATAATCCTCTCTGCAATAGTGGCCCCGTTTATATCGGTGGTTTGAGTCGCGATGTCCCGGCTCGGTACCGGTTTAGTTGCAACCGAGCTATAGGTACCAGAGCGCGGGACAGAGGGTTGCCGTAGGCGCAGGAGCCTATGGGCTTCGATATTGGACTGACAACGATAATCCTCTCTGCAATAATGCCCCGTTTTATCGCTGGTTTGAGTCGCGATGTCCTGGCTCGGTACCGGTTTAGATGCAACCGAGCTATAGGTACGAGAGCTCCTGACAGAGGGTTGCCGTAGCCGCAAGAGCTTATGGGCTTCGTTATTTGACTGACAACGATAAATCTCTCTGCAATAGTGACCCCGTTTATATTGCTGGTTTGAGTCGCGATGTCCCGGCTCGGTACCGGTTTAGTTGCAACCGAGCTATAGGTACCAGAGCGCGGGACATAGAATTGGTGTATTCGCAGGAGCCTATGGACTTCGTTATTGGACTGGCAACGATAATCCTCTCTGCAATAGAGGCACCGTTTATATCGCTGGTTTGAGCCGCGATGTCCCGGCTCGGTACCGGTTTAGTTGCAACCGAGCTATAGGTACCAGAGCGCGGGACAGAGGGTTGGGGTAGGCGCAGGAGCCTATGGGCTTCGTTATTGGACTGACAACGATAATCCTCTCTGAAATATTGGCCCCGTTTATATGGCTGGTTTGAGTCACGATGTCCCGGCTCGGTACCGTTTTAGTTGCAACCAGCTATAGGTACGCGAGCGCGGGACAGAGAGTAGGTGCAAGCGCAGTAGCCTATGGGCCTCGTTATTGGACTGATAACGATAATCCTCTCTGCAATTGTGGCCCCGTTTATATCGCTGGTTTGAGTCGCGATGTCCGGGCTCGGTACCGATTTAGTTGCAACCGAGCTATAGGTACTAGAGCGCGGGACAAAGGGTTGCCGTAGGCGCAGAAGCCTATGGACTTCGGAGAAGGACACCTTCTCCCTCACTCGTATGTCCTCTGTGAAACGGGAACTAGTTGGATGTTCCCCACTGCAATTTACACAAGATTGAGTGGTAGTACAGCTTCCATCGTGCGATGCTGCTCCACAGATAGAGTTCACGATTTCCGAGATGCTTGTTATTGCTTTCACCTTTAAAAAACCTTATACTTTTCTCAGACGGGAATTTGTCAACTCCTGTTTCTACAAACAAAGGAACTTCAGTCACATAGCAACCAGGTTTTGACTAATACTTTAGCCTATGGTTCTCCCTTATTTCCCTTCTACTTAAATGGAAGCAAATAATAGTACTATTTCTGCTAATTTTTTTCATGAAGTAAAAAGAAGCATAAGCTTTTTAACAATATTTTATTGCAGAGATATAGAGAAAGTCATGTGAATGGAACACATCGGTGTTTTTTTCTACATGTGTACATACGAGCTAGAGAAGATAAGCAAGTATTTGACCGGATCTATATTTATTATATACCAACATTTTGTCTCTGTGTTATGGTTTACCAGATGTGTGAAATCATTCGATATACAGACTTCAGCGGCTTTTCTCCAGAAATTTAGGATGCTATATCTGGATCTTCAGCATACGGCATTTTTAGCAAAATCGATTGAACTACTTTTTAGAAAATCGAAATTTTCGAAGGATGTTTTAAATAAAGGGTAGTTTGGGAAGGAGGATTTTCCAGAAAATCTTTTTGTCGCATTCCTGGAAGATGCTGAATTCAAATACTAAGTTTGGTTTTTATAACGAAATTTCGTTTCTGGGTTGTTGTGTTCACGGACACACATACACACACATACAATTTTGTTAAAAAGTGTTTTTTTGTTTAGGGGTCTCTAAAACGTGTATTTCCTATGAAAGCTCGGTTTCGAATTTTTATATTGGTATGCAATTCTTTCTGTGTCAATATGAAGAAGATAGAGGAAGAGAGAGAGGGAGAGAGAGAAAGAGAGGTGAGAGGGATCAGAGGAGAGGGGGAGAGGGGGGAGAGGGGGAGAGGGAAAGAGGTTTGGGAGGCATTAGAGGGAGGAGGAGAGGAAGGGAGAGAGAGAGGGAGAGAGGGAAAGAGGGGTGAGAGGCATTAGAGGGAGGAGAGGAAGAGAGAGAGAGGGGAGAGTGAGGGAGAGAGAGGGAAAGAGGTGTGAGAGGAATCAGAGGGAGGAGGAGAGGGACGGAGACACAGAGGAGGAGAGGGAAGGAAAGAAAGCGAGAGAGAGAGAGAGAGGGAACATTACAAAAATACTGTCACCATGAAAAATAACAAAATGGCCATGACTGACAACAGAACTTTGTCACATTGACGTTTCAGGTCGAACCGGATTTTTACTTTTTCTAGCCCGTATCTACAATGTACATGTGGATAGAGAAGGTGTTGTATTCCACCCAACAATTCGATACCGTATTTCACTGGAAATATATGTTTTGAGGTCTCCTTAGACCGAATTTTTTTTTTAGGAAAAGGTCTGCGCGCGTTTGTGTGTGTGTGTGTGTCTGTCTGTCTGGTCATGTATCTTTAAATACTATAGTTAAAAAATGAAAAGGCCGTTAAAGTCCAAACTTGTTATTTAAGTTGAGTATCTTGTAAGGATGCACATGAAGAGTATCAAGAAAATCCCTCCACCTCCAACTACACTCTACATGGAACTTTTTCAAAAGGATTGATTTTATCAGAAATGCCTCTTACGACTTTGATTAAAATTACATCACAAAATACTGTACACTTTGAATTTTCTGAGAATAACCTCTTAAGACCTCTTAAATCTGGTTGAGTTTTGCAGAATTTTGCATAAATGGTAAACCGTAAGAAATAGCCAAAAATGAAGATCTCATTAAAACACAAAATTTATGAAATACAAGTTTTTCTTGTAGAGCTGACCATTTTCGAGAAATTCGATGTTATTTTTTCCAATTTTAAACTATTGGGAGCATGCAAACCCAACCGAACCTCAATTGCTTCACATAGCAACCAGCTTTTAAAAGATTTAACTATCGCTTTAGCGTAATGCATTCGCTAATTCCCCTTCTACTTATAAGGAAGCAAGTAATAAGATCATTTCTGCTAATTATCTAGATTAGCGTGAAGTAGAAAAAAAATTCATTTGTGACAAAGATTTGTTTGTGGAAGAGCTAGAGAAAGTCATGTGAATGCAACACATCAGATTTTGCTGACATGATAGTAAATCGAAAATACAAAATGTACGAGGGCCTTTTTTTTTTCAACCTCGGATAAGCTATAACTAAAAGATAAGTTCATAGAAAACAATTATTTTATTACTAAAAGTTTTGAACACTTATGGTTACTTTTCAACGTAATCAGCGAAAAGATTGAGACATTTATCGTACCTGTGCACAAGCTTTGCAATATCCGCTCCAAAAATGTTGCCGCCAATGTTGGTGTCAAGCCAAGTTTTTACCTGGCTAGAAGCCCGAGAAGATTTTGAATTAACACGTCGCCAGGAAAGCTTTAGTTCTTATTTTAAAATAATTGTTTTCTATGAACTTGTGTATTGTTTATAGCCTTTCGGAGGTTGAAGAGGAAAAAAAAAAAAAAAAAAACGGCCTTCATATGATGTGTAACAAATTATTGTTAATAAAAAGCTTACTCTCTATGTACATCAGGATAATTTAGATAAATTAGTCTTGTTGCTAGCTTCCTTGTAAATAGAAGAGAAATAAGAAAATACACAAGCTAAAGCGATAGTCTCGACCTTTAAAAGCCGGTCGCTATGTGAAGCAATTGAAATTCCAAACTCTTTGCTAGCCATGACTAAACAAACGAGAAATGAGAAGAAAGATGTCTTCCGGTTTGAGAAAAGTTTAAGTGGCTTAAAATTGAAACCAATAATCCGAAATATCTCGAAAACTCTACATAAAAAAATGTATATGACGTAAGTTGTGTGTAGTAATGAGATCTACATTTTTTGTGGTGTATGTCTGTTGCGGTTTGGCAGCTATAAAAAGCTATCCAGAAGTCTTCTGAGATTATTTCCAGAAAATTCAAAATATACATTTCCTTTGTTCTAAAAATGTCTTAAACACACGACATTTCAATCAAAATCGTTACAGCCATTTTTGAGAAAATACATGTAAAGAGTAGTGGGTGTGGGAGGATTTTCTTTGGGTCGCATCCTTGGAAGATACTCAACTTAAAAACCAAATTTGGTATTTAACCGACTTTTCATTTTTGGGCTATACTGTCCAAAGATAGACACACACACACACAGGGACCTTTTTCTAGAATTTTTTTTTAAATTCAAGGGACTTTAAAACATATATTTCCGGTGAAATCTCGGTATTGAATTTTTGGGGTTCAATTTTATACTTTCTCTATACACTATGTAGATAATATCTACATACGTGTAGAGGAAGTAAGAACGTTATGTAGTTAGTTTAAAATTGAAACGAATAACAAGGATTATATTGGAAAGGGACAATTCTACAACAACAATGTGGTCGAGTGGACAGCGAGCTGACTTCTCACCCGGAGGTCCCGGGTTCGATTCCCGGCTGGGGCGGGGAATTTTCGCTATCCCCCACGGAGTCTGGAAGTATAAATTTGAGAGTGAATGTGCGTGTGTATTAGTAATATAATAATGATTAACCTAATGTTCTAACCTACAGTAAAACGAGTAGTTTAACAAGTGAAAGCTCCTGATATGACCATTGAAGTTAAAGGGGGCTATACAAATGAAACAAAAAAAAATTTTTATAACAAAAACTGTGTGTTTTAACATTTTTCTTCTAGTCAGTTTTTGTTTATTTCTTACGGTTTACCAGTTATGCAAAGTTCAGCAAAATGAATTCAGAATAAACAGGTCCTCAGAAGCTATTTCTAGAAAATTCAATATATACTTTTTTTTTCGTATAAGTATCTTTAATATACAGTATGTAAACCAAAATCGTTGCAACCATTTTTGAGAAAATTGACATTGAAAAAGAATCCATTTGGAGTAGGAAGGTTTTCTTGGAAGTGTTTCGGCGGAACTAAACTTAAATTCCAAGTTTGGTATTTAACGGAGTTTTCATTTTAGAGTTATGCTGTCCTCAGAAACACATACACACACAGACTGAAGCATGTTTTGAGCATCGTTTCACCGATCCATTCATAGGTCGTGAGTTCAATTCTCGCTTAGGGTGAGATACCCGGATAACGTTTTTCTGGCTCTTCGGTGTTTTCCTTATCGTTAGAAGATGGAAGGACTTTAGATTCCATGGACCCCGACATCAGTTCATTTACTGTCCGATATGACAACCAGCTAGCTTCGAGGACATTAAGCTACACCAAAATAAATAATTAATAAATACATAATAATAATAATAATAATAATAATAATAATAATAATAATAATAATAATAATAATAATAACAATAAAGACCAGGGTGAGTTACCCAGATGAGGTTTTTACTTTCCCTACACGTATTATGCACACAGTGTAGAGAGAAGGTATTGTATTCCACCCAAACTTTCAATACCGAGATTTCACTGGAAATACATGTTTTGGGTCCTCCTGAATGCAAAAAAAAAAAAAAAAAACATGTTTAGAAAAAGTCCGCGCGCAAGCGTGCGTGTGTCTGTGGTTAGCGTAGCTCAAAAGCGAAAAGAGACCATTAAATACCAAATTTGGTATTTTAGCTTAGTATCTTTCAAGGATGCGACACGAAGATTTTTAAGAAAATCCCCCCACCGCCAACCCTTAATATGGAACAGTTTTCGGCATTTTAATTTTCGTAAAAGCGGCCTTAAGATTTTGATTTAAATACCGTATGTTTAAGATATTTTTAGGACAAACGGAAATATATCTTGGGTTTTCTGGGAATTGCCTCTGAAGATGTCTTCATTCCGGATGGCTTGTGTATCAGTTATGTAACCGTAACTTTACTACACAAAAAATGTAGATCTCATTAAAACACACAATTTATGTTATATTTATTTCTTTTTGGGTAGAGTTAACTGTGATTCAATTTTAAGCAGTTAACCCTTTCTCAAACGGGAAGAAATCTTTCTTCTCGTTTCTCGTTTATTTACTCCTAGAAAAAAAAAACAGACTGGAATTTCAATTGTTTCACATAGCGATCGGCTATCTCTTTAGCGTGTGCATTATCTTATTTCCCTTTCTACGTACAAGGAAGCTAATAATAAGACTAATTCTGCTACTGATTATCTTGATATAATGATGTAGATAAAATATATATATGTTTTGGATAACATGTTTGTTTACCGAACACTTAGAGGACATCATGAGAATGGGACACATTATATCTTTACTTTCTCTACACGAATTATGTACATAGTGTATGGTGAAGGTATTGTGTTGCACCGTAAAATTAGATACCGATTTTTCACCGGAAATACATGTTTTGAGATCCCTTGAACCCCAAAAAATTATGTTTAGAAAAAATATCCTGTGTGTGTGTTTGTGGAAGCATAGCTGAAAAGTGAAAAAACCGTTAATACCAAATTCCAAGGATGCGACACGAAGATTTTGACGAAAATCTGCCCACGCCCAACTAACCTTTACATGGACAAATTTTCCCAAAATTGGCCCTAACGTTTTGATTAAAATGCCAGGCATTAAAGGTGTTAAAATAACATATATATCTTGAATTTTCTGGAACAGCCTCTGGATGAATTTAGCGCAACTGGTAAACCGTAAAAGATAGACAAAAAGTTACTACACAAAAAATGTAGAAAATAACTCCAGGGAAAATATGTTATACACATATTTTCCCTGGAGTTGAGCATTTTCGAGGTGTTCCTTGTTATTGATTTTAGTTTTAAAATAGTTAAACTTTTCTCATACGGGAACTTAACCCCTGGTCATGCAAACCAACGAATTCCATCTCATGACAACCTCATATTAAAACATATGACTGTCGGTTTAGGTTAGCGTATTCCCTTATTTCCCTTCTACTTATAAGGAACTAAGTAATAAGACCGTTTCTGTTACTGTTTAGCATGAATTAGATAGAAGAATAACAATAATCTGTTGCAGAAATGTAGAGAAAGTCATGTGAATCGAACACATGAGATTTTTTCCCCTTCTAATTACTAGGAAGCAAGTAATAATACTACTTTGTTAATGTTTATCTCGATTAGCATGAAGCAGATACAAAAAGAACCCTCTGTAACGGTGTATATATACAGGGTGTTAATGAATTACACAGAAATAATGTGCGAGGTTGTGCACGTGACTAATATGAGTAATTTGAGATCGGCGATGCATGATAAACATAGCGTTAAACGTGTGGGTATCAGGTGCCGATAAATCCGCGTTAAAGCAAAGCGGATTGAAAAAAATGTCTATAAAACTGCTGCCCGAGTATAGAAATATCGAGTTTTAGCAGCTCGTTAATTTAATGTCGCAAAAATATGTAAAGTCTCGAACTAATCACTTGTCAGTGCAACACTGAGCATTCATTAACTACGTTCTTGAGTTATGTGCAGGCGTTTTCTCAACTGCTGTGGTGGCTTAATGCGTAACGTGAGATGCTGCTATCCCAAAAGTCATGAGTTCGTTTCCTGTCATAAAATATTTTTTGTATCATTATTTTTTTCATTCGTGAACGAGACCCGAACTCGGAATCTATCTTTCACTTGAAAGACAGCTAGAGAGGTACGCTGTAACACTCGTATGTCCCTTCATTTTTCGTGTTATGCTCTCGAATGGTTGATAAATTAGCCAGTGGCGTACTGGCACTTCAGAAACTTATAGCCGTTACTTTGAAATTTCAATAAACAGGCCGTAAGTCTATCTCAAAATCCTTATTTAAGGAATCCACACATTGTGTGAAAATATTTCGGTATAGTTCATTAACACCTGTATATATATAATGTAATAAGAACTGTAAGTTATTTTTATGAGGCCAAGAATGCATATTGGAAATACGAAGCTTGCAGGGCCTAGAGCTGATAAGTAACTTACAGTTCATGGTTAGCCAATTGCTTTTTGAAATACTTGAAAAAACATCTAATGCGTTCCATTCACATGACTTTCTCTATATCTCTGTAACAAATCATTTTTAATAAGCTTATTCTTTTATTTATTTCATGCTAATCGAGACAAATTAGCAGAAATAGTCTTATTTCTTTCTTTATTGTAAGTAGAAGCAAAATAAGGGAGTACTATAGGTTAAAGTGGAAGCCAAAAGCTTTTTGCTATGTGATTGAAGTTCGTTTGTTTATATGGACACGAGTTGGCAAGTTCCTGTTTGAGAAAAGTATAAGTTTTTCAAAGCTGAAACCAAAAACAAGAAATATTTAAATAACGATCAACTTCATGAAAAAAATGTATATAACATAAATTGTGCATTTTAACGTGCTCTACATTTTTTGTGTGTTAAGTTTTTGTCCCTCTCTTACGGTTTAGTATTTATGCAAAATTCATTCAGCATAAAATAGTATTCAGAGGCTATTCCCAGAAAATTCAAGATATACATTTTATTTTTCAGATAAATATCTTTAATATACGATATTTGAATCAAAATCGTTACAGCCATTTTTGATAAAATCAAAATTTTCGAAAAAAGTTCCATGTAAAGCGTAGTTGGGAGTGGGGGGACTTTCTTGAAAATCTTCGTGTCGCATCCTTGGAAGATACCAAACCTAAATATCAAGTTTGCTTTTTAACGGACTTTTGGTTTTTGAGCTATGCTGCCCAGACACACACACATACACACAGTCATACACACACACAGACAGACACACACATGGATGTTTTTCAAAAAATGTTTTTTTTTTTATTCAGAAGGTCTCAAAACATGTATTTCCGGTGAAATATCGGTATCGAATTTTTGGGTGCATTACAATACCTTCTGTATACACTATGTACATAGCACGTATAGAGAAAGTAATAATAAATCAAAATTGAGTTTCAGTTCTTTATAGAGCGTTAAGAAAAACCGAATCTCGATGTGAACAAATGAAAAGCTGCATCTAAATTATACGGAGAAATCCTTCTCATTCATTCTTTTATTAAACAATTTTGCAATAGATTGTTTACTTGAAGTAGCACATGTCTTGAGTGTTACGTCATTCCCTAATTGTACTGTAATATTAATGAGCCTATCAAATTCTTACTGTAAGTACTATAGTGCTTGTTGGCATGGCGGTTAATAAATGCATTGCAAATTTAGCTTACATTACCAAATATGTGTACAGAATATTTAACTTACATAAAAAAAATCTTATGTGTTGCATTCATATGACTTTCTCTACATCTCAAACTTATGCTTCCATTTATTTCATGTTAATCAAGAATAAATAAGCAGAAATAGTCTTATTACTTACTTCCTTGTACGTAGAAGCGAAATAAGAGAGTAGCATAGGTTAAAGTGACAGTCAAAAGCTGGTTGCTATGTGACTGAAGTTCCTTTGTTTGTATGGACAGGAGTTGACAAATTCCTGTATGAGAAAAGTATAAGTTTTTTTAAAGCTGAAACCAATAACAAAGAATATCTCATAAACGATTAACTCCACGAAAAAAATGTATATGAATTAAACTGTGTTTCTTATTGTGATCTACATTTTTGTGCAGTAAGTTATGTCTATCTCTTACGGTTTACCAGTTATGTTAAATTTAATAAAAGTCATCCACACACTATTCCCAGAAAATTCAAAATATACATTTTATTTGGCATGTAAATATCTTATATAAAAGATGTTTTAACCAAAATCGTTAGAGCTGTTTTTGAGAAAATCAAAATTATCGATTGTTTTCCCATATAAAAGGTAGCTTAGGGTGGGAGCATTTTCTTGAAAATCTTCGTGTCGCATCCTTGGAAAATACCAAACTTAAATACCAAGTTTGGTATTTAACGGTCTTTTTGATTTTGAGCTCTGATGTCCACAGACACACATATACACACCCACACGACCTTTTTCCAAAAATTCTTTTTTTTTTGGAATCAGGGGGACTGAAAACCATATTTCCGGTGAAATCTCGGTATGGAATTTTTGGGTGCAATACAATAGTTTCTCGACACAGTACGTGTAGAGAAAGTAAAACTAGTTTGTATATTGAACAAATAATATTTTTACCTTTGAAATTGGTTGGAGAGCGCCAATTCGTTGGTCGAGAGAATCAGAGCAGAGCGGTCACTTCTCAACCAGACTGCATCCTTCTTTCACAGGCTTGCCAACAGTCCTAATTGCAATTAGAGTAGGCAAGTGGACCCACTTCTTTCACAGGGCCAATGCCGTTCTTCACGCTGAGCTTAACTGCCGCGCGTTTCCTCTTCGCCAAGCAAAACATTGATAACAGAACATAATAACTCTCAAAAAATCCCATGTGTTCCATTCACATGACTTTCTCTATATCTCTGCAACAAATTATTGTTAAAAAACATATGCTTCTATTTGCTTCATACTAATCCAGAAAAAATCAGCAGAAATGGTCTTATTACTTGCTTCCTTGTAAGTAGAAGCGAAATAAGGGAGTACTATTGGTTAAAGTGAAAGCCAAAAGTGTCGTATCAATGGAAGGTACTAAACTTAAATACCAACTTTGGTATTTTACCCACATTTCGTTTTGAGCTATCGTGTTCACAGACACACGGACACACACAAGCACATTTTTTCTGAAAATGCTTTTTTACTTTCTCTATACGAACCTTGTACTGTATTGTACCCAAAAATTCGATACCGAGATTTCACCGGAAATACATGTTTTCAGACTCCCTGAATAAAAAACACATTTTTAGAAAAACGTCCGTGTGTGTCTGTTTGTCTGGTTGTCTGAGTGTATGTGTGTGTGTCTGTAGGGCAGCATAGCTCAAAAACGAAAAGAACTTCATAGTCCAAACTTGGTATTTAACTTTGCTATCTTCCAAGGATGCGACAAGAAGATATTCAAGAAAATCTGTCCACCCCAAACTACCGTTTACATGGAAAAGATGTCCAAAGTTTTGATTTTCTTTAAAACGACCCCAGCGATTTTGATTGAATTCTCGTAAATTTAAGGTATTTACTTGAAAAATAAAATGTTTATCTTGAATTTTCTGGGAATAGCCTCTGAAGACTACTTTATTCTGGATGAATTTTACGGATTTTTGCATAACTGCTGAACCGTAAGAGATGGACAAAAACTTACCACACAGTAAACGTAGAGCACATTAAATCACACAATTTATGCTATATATATTTTTTTCGTGGAGTTGGTCGTTTTTAAGATATCCTTTGTTTTTGTTTTCGGTTATGAAAAACTTATACTTTTCTCATACAAGAATTGTCAGCTCCTGTCCATACAAACAAAGGAACTTCAGTCACTTAGCAACCAGCTTTTGGCTATCACTTTAACCTGTGGCACTCTCTTATTTCGCTTCTGCTTACAAGGAAACAAGTAATAAGACTATTTCTGTAAATTTTTTCTAGATTAGCATGAAGTAAATAGAAGTAAGAGTTTTTTAACAATAATTTGTTGCAGATATGTAGAGAAAGTCATGTGAATGGAACACATCGATTTTTTTTTTTTTTAGAATGATTTGATGTATCGCTTTTGGTTTATCCGTTATTCAAAATCGCACTTTTTTTTTTTTTTTTCAGAATGAAGAGGACTTCTTAGCCAACCCTTAGAACATTCAAAACAGTTACTATTATTGGTCACATAAATATCTTAGATATATGGACTTTTAATGTAAATCATTCTGCGAAAATAAAAGATATCAGCATTGTCTCCATATGCAGGAGAGGGTGGGGGAAAATCTCCAATATTTTTGCGTTACAACTTTGGAAGGTACTAAATTTAAATACAAAATTTGGTATATATTCAACATTTACTGTGCAACAGATAATAATGTTGGATGTATACCACCTGTTTACAGAAGCGCGGTACGCGGTACTACGGAAATGCGCACACACACACTATTTTATAAAAATACTAATTTTTACTTTCTCTACTATGTACATAATGTATAAACAAGGTATTGCATTCCATCCAAAAATTCGATACTGATATTTCACCGGAAATACAAGTTTTGGGTCCCCCTGAATCCAAAAAAAGCATTTTCAGAAAAAGGTGCGTGTGTGTGCTTGTGGATGTGTCAGTGTGCCTGTCTGTGTGTGCGTCTGTGGACAGCACACCTCAAAAACGAAAAGACCGTTAAAAACCAAACTTGGTATTTGAGATTGGTAGTTTCCAAGGATGCGACATGAAGATTTTCAAGAACCCCCCCACCCCCAACTACGCTTTACATGGATTTTTTTTTCGAACATTTTGATTTTCTCAAAAATTACTCTAACGACTTTGAGTAAAATATCGTATATTAAACATATTTACCTGACAAATAAAATTTATAACTTGAATTTTCTGGGACTTGCCTCTGAAGACTACTTTATTCTGGATCAAGTTTACGGAATTTTGCATAACTGCTACGCCGTAAGAGATGAACAAAAACTTGCCACACAAAAAACGTAGAGCACTTTAAAACACACAATTTATGTTATATACATTTTTTCGTGGAGTTGATCGGTTTTTAGATATTCCTTGTTTTTGGTTTCAGCTTGGAGAAACTTATATTTTTCTCATACAGGAATTTGTCAACTCCTGTCCATACTAACAAAGGAACTTCAGTCACATAGCAACCAGCTTTTGACTACCACTTTAACCTATGGCACTCCCTTATTTCGCTTCTACTTACAAGGAAGCAAGTAATAAGATTGCTCCTGCTAATCTTTTCTAGATTAGCATGCAGTAAATGGAAGCAAAAACGTTTTAAGAATAATTTGTTGCAGAAATGTAGAGAAAGACATGCGAATGGAATACATCAGATTTTTTTACTTTCTCTACTCGAACTACGTACATAGCGTATAGAGAAGATATTTTATTGCACCCAAAAATTCGATACCGAGATTTCACCGGAAATACTTATTTTGAGACTCCCTGAATCCAAAAAAGCATTTTTAGAAAAATGTCCGTGTCTGTCTGTCTATCTGTTTGTCTGTGTCTAGGTATGTGTGTGTCTGTGGGCAGCATAGCTCAAAAACGAAAAGACCGTTAAAGCTCAAGCTTGGTATTTAAGTTTGGTATCTTCCAAGGATGCGACACGAAGATTTGCAAGAAAATACCCCCACCCCAAACTACCCTTTACATGGAAAACATTTCGAAAAGTTTTCATTTTCTTAAAAAAGGTTTCAACGATTGTGATTAAAATATCATATATTAAGGATATTTGCCTCACAAATAAAATGTATATTTTGAACTTTCTGGGAATAGCCTCTGAAGACTACTTCATTCTGGATGCATTTGACGGAATTGTGCATAAATGCTAAACCGTGAGAGATGGACAAAAACTTACTACACAGAAATATAGAGCACATTAAAACACTTAATTTATGTCTATACATTTTTTCTTGGAGTTGATCGTTCTTAAGATATTCCTGGCTTTTTGTTTCACCTTTGAAAAACTTACACTTTTCTCATACTTTTCTCCTGTCCACACAAACAAAGGAACTTCAGTCACATAGCAACCAGCTATTGACTATCACTTTAACCTATGGTATTCCCTTATTTCCCTTTTACTTACAAGGAAGCAAGTAATAAGACTATTTCTGTTTTTGTTTTTTTCTCGATTAGCGTGAAGTGAATAGAAGCATAAGCCTTCTAATAATAAATTGTTGCAGAGATTTTGAGAAAGTCATGTGAATGGAACACATTAGACTCTTTTGGACACAGGGGACCCTACAACATATATTTCCGGTGAAATCTCGGTATCGAATATATTGGTGGAGTGCAATACCTTCTCTATACACTATGTGTATAGTACGTATAGAGAAAGAAATAAAAATATAAAAACTGGAGTAGTATATTGAATACTAAAAACTGTAAGTTATACTTATCAGGTCGAAAATGCATATTGGGAGTACAAGATCTGATAAGTAACTTACAGTTCGTGGTTAACCAATTACTTTTTAAAATACTTGGAAAAACTGTTAAACAAAAAGAAAAAAAAATCTGATATGATCAATTCATATGACTTTCTCTACTTCTGTGTAATTTGTTAATAAGCTTATTCTTCTATTTACTTCATGCTAATCGAGAAAAAATTAACAGAAATAGCCTTATTTCTTGCTTTATTGTAAGTAGAAGCGAAATATGGTAGTACCATAGGTTAAACTGAAGTCAAAAGCTGGTTACTAGGTGACTAACTTTGTTTGTATGGACACGAGTTGACAAATTCCTGTTTGAGAAAAGTACAAGTTTTTCAAAGCTGAAACCAAAAACAAGGAATATCTCAAAAACGATCAACTCCTCGAAAAATATTGATACAACATAAATTGTGTGTTTTAATGAGCTCTACATTTTTGTGTGGTAAGTTTTTGCACATTTCATACGGTTTAAGAGTATTGCAAAATTTCGTAAAATTCATCCATAATGAAGTAATCTTCAGGGACTATTCCCAGAAAATTCAATATAAACATATTATTTCCCAGGTAAATATCTTTAATATACGATATTTTAATCAAAATCGTTAGAGACATTTTTAGAAAATCAAAATTTTCGAAAAAAGTTTCATTTAAAGGGTAGTTGGTGGTGGGGGATTTTCTTGAAAATCTTCGTGTTGTATCCTTGGAAGATATACTTAAATACCAAGTTTGGTATTTAAGACACACACATGCACACACATACACACGGACCTTTTTCCAAAACTGTTTTTTTTTTGATTCAGGGGGATCCAAAACATGTACTTCCGGTGAAATCTCGGTATCGAATTTTTAGGGCAATAAAATACCTTGTCTATACACTATGTACACAGTGCGTGTAGAGAAAGTAAAAAAACAACAAAACAATAATACACCCAAATTGCTTTTCAGTATGTTATTGAACATTAAGGAAAACATCTTATGTATTACATTCACATGAGTTTCTCTACATCTCTGTAACAAATTATTTTGATTTATAAATGTTGTATGTTTAACGTTCTTTAACCTGTTTGGTGATTTTGAACGATGAATGAAGTTGGCGAAATGATATCGGGGTCCATGGAGCTTCAAGTTACCTGATGTTCACCTTCTCAACATAAGGGAAAACCCCGAAAAAAATTATCCGGGTAGCTCATCCTAAGCGAGATTGGAACTCGCGACCTGTTGAATATGAGGCCGACACGCCAGGTGGGCTTAACACATTATTGTTAAAAAACTATTCTTCTATCTACTTTACGCCAATCGAGATGAAACAGAAATAGTCTTTATTACTTGCTTCCTTGTAAGTAGAAGGGAAATAAGGGAATAAACTAGGCTAAAGTGATTGTGAAATCTTTTAAAAGCTGTTTGCCATGTAGTTGAAATCCGTTCCTTTGCACCACCAGG
Source organism: Hymenopus coronatus (assembly GCA_030762935.1). Taxonomy (NCBI): domain Eukaryota; kingdom Metazoa; phylum Arthropoda; class Insecta; order Mantodea; family Hymenopodidae; genus Hymenopus; species Hymenopus coronatus. Next base: position 1,462,804 of record CM060899.1, on the reverse strand, counting down.
GGTTGACAAATTCCTATACGAGAAACGTATAAGTATTTTGAATTTGAAACCAGTAAAAAAGAATATCTCAAAAACTGTCAATTTCGCGAAAAAAGGCTATATGAAATAAATTGTGTGTTTAACGTGGTCTACCTTTTGTGTAGTAGGTTTTTGTCTATCTATTTCGGTTTGCCAATTATGCAAAATTCAATAAAATCATCTAGCATAAAGAGATCTCAGGGGATATTCCCAGAAAATTCGTCAAGATATACATTTCATTAATAATGTAAATATCTTAATTATAAGATGTTTCAATCAAAATCGTTAGAGCCGTTTTTGGAAAAGTTTTTCAGTGAAGGGTAATTTGGGGTGGGGGAGTTTTCCTCAAAATCTTTATTTCGTATCCTTGGAAGACACTAAACTTACATACCAAGTTTGGTATTTTAGCGATTTTTCGTTTTTGAGCTATAGTGTTCAAAGACACATGGGGATACGCACACACACACACACACACTCACATACAGGTACCATTTTCTAAATGTTTTTTTTTATATATATATATATATATATATATATATATATATATATATACAGGGGACCCTAAAACCTCTATTTCCGCTGAAATCCAGGTATCGAATTTTTGGGTGGAATGCAATAACTTCTGTATACGCCATATACATAATACGTGTAGAGAAAGTAAAATGGATTCTCGATGTGAAAAAATGAAATTATACGGACAAAGCCTTCTTATACACTATTTTGTTAATGAATTTTGCAATAGACTCTTTACTTGAAGTAGCACATGTCTTGAGTGTTACGCCATTTTCTAATTGTGCTGAAAGCATTAGTGACCTCTCAAGTACTTACAGTGCTTGTTGGCATGGCAATTAATAAATGAATTCTATATTTAGCTTACATTGTGTTCAGAATGATTAACTTGCATATCAAATATATCAAGAGCAATATTAATACAATAAATATTAATTGAAGTAGCATTAATTGAGGTGGCAGCAAAATAAAAAATCTGGTGTGTTCCATTCGCATGACTTTGTAGAAGTTCCGTAACAAAGCCTTTATTCATCGGTCCCATTTACAATACTTTTAGTTTTTTTATACTCCTCATAGGTTCCATTTTTATGAAGATTAAAAAAAAAATATTAATCTTTTTTCTAAATCATGCTAAAAGAGATAAACATAAGCAGAATTGGTCTTATTACTAATGTCCTTGTAATTAGAAGGGAAATAAGTGGAAGCACAGGCTAAAGCGATAGTCAAATGTTTTAAAAGCCATGTAAAACAATTGAAATTCCATTCTCTTTGCTTGTCAGGAGTAAACGAATGAAAATGGAAAAGAAAGATATCTTCCAGATTGAGAAAAGGTAAAGTGGCTTAAAATTGATACAAAAAAAAAACCCCGGAATATCTCGAGAACGGTAACTGTACAACAAATGTTAGAGAAGACCGTTTACGAGATATTCCTTGTTATTGGTATCAATACCTATACTTTTCTCAGACAGGCAATATCGTTTTTCTTTTGTTCTACTCCTGGCCAAGCAAAGAAGCGACTTGCAATGACAATCGCATAACGACAGATTTTAAAACACTTGACTATCACTTTAGCATAGCGCATTCCTTTAGTTCCCTTCTACTTATAAGGAACTAAGTAATAAGAACATTCTGCCAATGATTATCTCGATTAGCATTGTGTAGAAAGAAGAATAATGTTTTGAAAGACATTTATAGAGCCACTAGAGAAAGTCATGTGAGTGTAACACACCAGATTTTTATAAAAAGATCCGTATGTGTGTACATGTCGGCAACGCATTTTCAAAAAACGAAAAGTCCGTTAAATACAAAACTTGATATTTAAGTTCAGTATCTTCCAAGGCTGCGATACAAAAATTTTCAAGAAAATCCCCCAGCCCCCACTACCCCTTTACATGCAAAAAATTTCGAAAATTTTTGTTTTCTCATAAACAGCTCTAGTTGATTAAGATATTTACATGAAAAATAAAGTGCATATATTGAATATTTTGGGGATAGCCTCTAAATACCTCTTTATAATAGGTGAATTTTGCGTAATGTTGCATTTCTAGAAAACCGTAAGATAGACAAATACTAATAACACAAAAATTTAGAGCTCCTTAAAACGCACAATTAATGTCATATGGATTTTTTCCTGCAGTTGACCGTTTTGGACATATTCCTTGTTATTGGTTTCAATTTTAAAATATTTATACTTTTCTCATACGGGAACGTTCCAACTCCTGGCCGCGCAAAGAAAGGGATTTCAATCCCATACCAACCAATTTTAAAATATCTGACTGTCGTTTATCCTTGCGTATTCCTTTATTCCCCTTCTACTTATAAGTAATAAGAGCGAGTGTTTATCTCGATAGCATGAAGTAAATAGAAGAATAAGCTTATTAACAACAATTTGTTACAGGATGTAGAGAAAACGTTCAGATTTTTGATGAAATGCAATACTTGCGATATATCTCATGTCCGTAAAGTTATAAAACTCTGTAAGCATCGCTTTTCTGTATTAAAAAAAAGTGATGTGTTACAACCAGATGACTTTCTCTATTAAAAGGCTTCTTCTTTTATGTACAGCATGATAAACATTAGTAGCAATTGTCTTTTATTTGTAAGCAGAAGGGAAAATCTAATGTGTTCCATTCACAGCTGTTCGGTAAACAAACATTTTATTCATAACATTATCTTTTTATCTACATCAAAATAAACATTAGCAGAAATAGTCTTATTACAGCTTCCTTGAAACAAATAAGAAAATGCACGGGGTAAAGCGATAGTCTCATCCTTTAAAAGCCGGTCCCTATGTGAAACAATTGAAATTGCAATATCTTTGCCAGAAGGAAACAAACGAGAAACGAGAAGAAAGATGTCTTCCCGTTTGAGAAAAGTTTATATGCCTAAACTTGAAACTAACAATCTGGAATATCTAAAAAAAAATTACCCCCTCCCCCAAAGTATATGCTATAAATTGTGTGTTTTAATGAAATCTACATTTTGTTTAGTAGGTTTTTGTATATCTCTTACAGTTTGCCAGTTATGCAAAAGTCATCCAGAATAAAGAGGTCTTCAGAGGCTATTTCCAGAAAATTCAAGATAGACATTTCGTTTGAGCTAATATTACCTTAAACATAAGGTATTTTAGTCAAATTCGTTCAGGCCATTTTTGAGAAAACCAATTTTTTTACAAATGTTCTATGTAAAGGGTAGATGGGGTAGAGGGATTTTCTTGAAATTCTTCGTGACGCATCCTTGGAAGATAGCGAAACTAAATACTAAGTTTGGTATTTTTTTGGCTATGCTGCCCCAAAATACACAGACACATACTCGAACCTTTTTCTAATATAATTTTAGACTGAAGGGACCTCAAAACATATATTTCTGGTTATATCTCGGTATCGAAGTACAATACCTTCTCCGTACACTATGCACATAGTACGTGTAAAGAAAGTAATAAATAAGCACACAGTTTAATATGAAATGAGGTTATCGCTTACCTTGGCGTATTTGTACACTGTTCACAAGTTTTCACGCTAGGAGACAAAATATTTCTAACTTTTCTAACATAAAAACGGAAGCGTGACCTAAAACGATCGATAGATGTCTATTGAACGTTCCTTTGCCCGACTTAATGTTATTTCCATGTTCCGAGCTTCTACTCCATTCGTTGCTATGGCAACTCACAAACAAAATGTTTCCCGTTCTAGATACCTACATATTAAAATAATGGGACGCTTAAAACAGACGACAGGCGACACGCGATGCGACTTATTATCGTTGTGTCTTTGTTTTCGAATCTCTTTCACGCCAAAATTATGTACAGATTGCAAATGAAAACATCTTATGTGTTCTATTCACATGACTTTCTCTACATCTCTGTGACAAATTATTGTTAATAGTTTGTTCTACTATTATTACTTAGTTTCTTATAAGTAGAAAGGAAATAAGGGAATAAACTAGACTAAACCGACTGCCAAATTTTTTAAAATGTGGTTGCTATGGGATTCAAATCTGTTGCTTTCCGCGGACAGGAGTTGAAAAGTTCCCGTATGAGAAATGTTGAAGTATTTTAAAACTGAAACCAATAACAAGGAGCATCTCGAAAAGGGACAACTGTAGGAAAAAATGAACTGATATGTTCCATTCACATGACTTTCTCTACATCTCTGCAGCAAATTATTGTTAAAAAGCTGATGCTTCTATTTACTTCATACTAATCGACAAAAAATAGCAGAAATAGTCTTATTACTTGCTTCCTTGTAAGTAGAAGCAAAATAAGGGAGTACCATAGAATAAAACCGTAGTCAAGAGCTGGTTATGTTATTGAAGTTCCTTTATCTGTATGGATAGGAGTTGACAAATTCCTGTGTGAGAAAAGTATAAGCTTTGCTAAGTTAAAACTAGAAACAAGGACTATCTAAAAAACGATCACCTCCACGAAAAAAATGTATATAACATAAATTGCGTATTTTAATATGCTCTACATTTTTTGTGTGGTAAGGTTTTGTCCATCTCTTACGGTTTAACAGTTATGCAAAATTCCGTAAAATTCATTCAGAGTACAGTAATCTCAGAGGCTATTCCCAGAAAATTCAATATACACATTTTATTTGTAATAGAAATGTCTTTAACGTGGGGTATTTTAATCTAAATTGTTACAGCCCATTTTAAGAAAAACAAATTTTCGAAAAAAATTGAGTTTGAAGTGGGAGAATTTTCTTGAATATCTTCGTGTCGCATCCTTGGAAGATACCAAACTTAAGTACCAAGTTTGTATTCAGCGGTATTTTCGTTTTTGAGCTATGCTGCCCACAGACACACACACATACAGACAGACACACGGACATTTTTCTAAAAATGCGTTTTTTTCAATCAGGGGGTCTCAAAACATATATTTCCGGTAAAATCTTGGTATCGAATTTTTGGGTGTGTTTCAATACTTTCTCTATACACTATATACATAGTGCGAGCAGAGAAAGTAAAAATGTATATGATTTAAATTGTGCGTTTTAAGGATCTCTACATACTTTGTGTAGTAGCTTCTACTCCATCTCTTACGGTTTAACAGTTATGCAAAATCCATTCAGAATAAAGTAGTCTTCGGAGGCTATTCCCAGAAAATTCAAATTATACATTTTAATTTGCGTGCAAATATCTTAAATATCAGACAGTTTAATCAAAATAGTTAGAGGCATTTTTGAGAAAATCATAATTTTCAAAACTTTTCCTAGGTAAAGGGTAGTTGAGGGTGGGATGAGGGGAGTTGCTAGAAACTCTTCGTGTCGCGTCTTCGGAAGATAATAAACTGAAATACCACGTTTGGTATTTAACGGTGTTTTAGGTTTTGAGGTATGCTGTCCACAGACACAAATACACCCACAGACACAGAGATCACACGGACCTGTTTCCAGAAATCTTTTTTTTTTTTTTTTGGACTCAGCAGGAACCAAACTTGCATTTCCGGTAAAATCTCGGTATCGAATGTTTGAGTGCAATAATTTATCTTCTGTATACATGATGTGTAGATAAAGTAATAAAAAGTGATGGCAGCACCTCCCTCTAGTGCTTCTAGTGTTACTGGGATTCCTTGTTATTTATGAACTGACAATACGTTATCTTCTGTATACATGATGTGTAGATAAAGTAATAAAAAGGGATGGCAGCACCTCCCTCTAGAGCTTCTAGTGTTACTGCGATTCCTTGTTATTTATGAATTGACAATACGGTATCTTCTGTATACATGAAGTGTAGATAAAGTAATAAAAAGGGATGGCAGCACCTCCCTCTAGAGCTTCTAGTGTTAATGCGATTCCTTTTTATTAATTAACTGACAATACGTTATGTTCTGTATACTTGATAAAGTAGATAATGTAATAAAATGGGATGGCAACACCTCCCTCTAGTGTTTTCAGTGTTACTGCGATTCCTTGTAATTTATGAACTTTCAATACGTTATCTTCTGTATGCATAATGTGTAGATAAAGTAATAAAAACGGATTGCAGCACCTCCCTCTAATGCTTCTAGTGTTGCTGCGATTCATTGTTATTTATAAACTGACAATACGTTATCTTCTGTACATGGTACGAGTAGATAAAGTAATGAAAAGGGATGGCAGCACCTCCCTCTAGTGCTTCTAGTGTTACTGCGATTCCTTGTTATTTATGAACTGACAATACGTTATCTTCTGTATACATGATGTGTAGATAAAGTAATAAAAAGGGATGGCATAAACTCTCTCTGGTGCTTCTAGTGTTACAGCAATTCCTTGTTATTTATGAACTGACAATACGTTATGTTCTGTATACGTGATGTGTAGATAAAGTAATAAAATGGGATGGCAGCACCTCCCTCTAGTGCTTCTAGTGTTACTGCATTTCCTTGTTATATATGAACTGACAATACGTTATCTTCTGTATACATGATGTGTAGATAAAGTACTAAAAAAGGATGGCAGCACCTCCCTCTAGAGCTTCTAGTGTTACTGCGATTCCTTGTTATTTATGAACTGACAATACGTTATCTTCTGTATACATAATGTATAGATAAAGTAATAAAAAGGGATGGCATAAACTCCCTCTAGTGCTTCTAGTGTTACAGCAATTCCTTGTTATTTATGAACTGACAATACGTTATGTTCTGTATACGTGATGTGTAGATAAAGTAATAAAATGGGATGGCAGCACCTCCCTCTAGTGCTTCTAGTGTTACTCCGATTCCCTGTAATTTATGAACTGACAATACGTTATCTTCTGTACATGGTACCTGTAGATAAAGTAATAGAAGGATGGCAGCACCTCCCTCTAGTGCTTCTAGTGTTACTGCGATTCCTTGTTATTTATGAACTGACAATACGTTATCTTCTGTATATATGATGTGTAGATAAAGTAATAAAAAGGGATGGCAGCACCTCCCTATAGTGCTTCTAGTGTTTCTGCATTTCCTTGTTATTTATGAACTGACAAAACGTTATCTTCTATATACATGATGTGTAGATAAAGTAATAAAAAGGGATGGCAGCACCTCCATCTAGTGTTTCTAGTATTACTGCGATTCCTTGTAATTTATGAACTGACAATACGTTACCTTCTGTATACATAATGTGTAAATAAAGTAATAAAAAGGGATGGCAACACATCCCTCTAGAGCTTCTAGTGTTAATGCGATTCCTTGTTATTTATGAACTGACAATACGTTATCTTCTGTATACATGATGTGTAGTTAAAGTAATAAAAAGGGATGGCAGCACCTCCCTCTAGTGCTTCTAATGTTACTGCGATTCCTTGTTATTTATGAACTGACAACACATTATCTTCTGTATACATGATGTGTAGTTAAAGTAATAAAAAGGTATGGCAGCACCTCCCTCTAGTGCTTCTAGTGTTATTGCGAGTCCTTGTTATTTATGATCTGACAATACGTTATCTTCTGTATACATGATGTGTAGATAAAGTAACAAATAGGGATGGCAGCACCTCCCTCTAGTGCTTCTAGTGTTACTGAGGTTCCATGCTATTTATGAACTGACAATACATTATCTTCTGTATATATGATGTGTAGATAAAGTAATAAAAAGGGATGGCAGCACCTCCCTCCAATACTTCTAGTGTAACCGCGATTCCTTGATATTTATGAACTGACAATACGTTAACTTCTGTATACATGATGTGTAGATAAAGTAATAAAAAGGGATGGCAGCACCTCCCTCTAGTGCTTCTTGTGTTACAGCGATTCCTTGTTATTTATGAACTGACAATACGTTATCTTCTATATACATGATGTGTAGATAAAGTAACAAACATGGATGGCAGCACCTCCCTCTAGTGCTTCTAGTGTTACTGCGGTTCCATGCTATTTATGAACTGACAATACATTATCTTCTGTATATATGATGTGTAGATAAAGTAATAAAAAGGGATGGCAGCACCTCCCTCTAGTACTTCTAGTGTAACCGCGATTCCTTGATATTTATGAACTGACAATACGTTAACTTCTGTATACATGATGTGTAGATAAAGTAATAAAAAGGGATGGCAGCACCTCCCTCTAGTGCTTCTTGTGTTACAGAGATTCCTTGTTATTTATGAACCAACAATACGTTATCTTCTGTACATGGTATGTGTAGATAAAGTAATAAAAAAGATGGCAGCACCTCCCTCTAGTGCTTCCAGTGTTACTGCGATTCCTTGTTATTTATGAACTGACAATACGTTATCTTCTGTATACATGATGTGTAGATTAAGTAATAAACAGGGATGGCATAAACTCCCTCTAGTGCTTCTAGTGTTACAGCAATTCCTTGTTACTTATGAACTGACAATACGTTATGTTCTGTATACGTGATGTGTAGATAAAGTAATAAAATGGGATGGCAGCAGCTCCCTCTAGTGCTTCTAGTGTTACTGCATTTCCTTGTTATTTACGAACTGAATATATGTTACCTTCTGTATACATGATGTGTAGATAAAGTAATAATAAGGGATGGCAGCACCTCCATCTAGCGCTACTAGTGTTACTCCGATTCCTAGTAATTTATGAACTGACAATACGTTATCTTCTGTATATGGTACGTGTAGATAAGGTAATAGAAGGATGGCAGCACCTCCCTCTACTGCTTCTAGTGTTACTACGATTCCTTGTTATTTATGAACTGACAATACGTTATCTTCTGTATATATGATGTGTAGATAAGTTAAAAAAATGGGATGGCAGCACCTCCCTATAGTGCTTCTAGTGTTACTGCATTTCCATGTTATTTATGAACTGACAAAATGTTATCTTCTATATACATTATGTGTTGATAAAGTAATAAAAAGGGATGGCAGCCCCCCATCTAGTGTTTCTAGTGTTACTGCGTATCCTTGTAATTTATGAACTGAAAATACGTTATCTTCTGTATACATAATGTGTAAATAAAGTAATAAAAAGGGATGGCAACACATCCCTCTAGAGCTTCTAGTGTTAATGCGATTCTTTGTTATTTATGAACTGACAATACGTTATCTTATGTATACATGATGTGTAGTTAAAGTAATAAAAAGGGATGGCAGCACCTCCCTCTAGTGCTTCTAATGTTACTGCGATTCCTCGTTATTTATGAACTGACAACACATTATCTTCTGTATACATGATGTGTAGTTAAAGTAACAAACAGGGATGGCAGCTCCTCCCTCTAGTGCTTCTAGTGTTACTGCGGTTCCATGTTATTTAACAACTGACAATACATTATCTTCTGTAAATATGATGTGTAGATAAAGTAATAAAAAGGGATGGCAGCACCTCCCTCTAGTGCTTCTAATGTTACTGCGATTCCTTGTTATTTATGAACTGACAATACGTTATCTTCTGTATACATGATGTGTAGATAAAGTAACAAACAGGGATGGCAGCACCTCCCTCTAGTGCTTCTAGTGTTACTGCGGTTCCATGTTATTTAACAACTGACAATACATTATCTTCTGTAAATATGATGTGTAGATAAAGTAATAAAAAGGGATGGCAGCACCTCCCTCTAGTACTTCTAGTGTAACCGCGATTCCTTGATATTTATGAACTGACAAAACGTTAACTTCTGTATACATGATGTGTAGATAAAGTAATAAAAACGGATGGCAGCATCTCCCTCTAGTGCTTCTTGTGTTACAGCGATTCCTTTTTATTTATGAACAGACAATACGTTATGTTCTGTATACTTGATAAAGTAGATATAGTAATAAAATGGGATGGCAGCAGCTCCCTCTAGTGTTTTCAGTGTTACTGCGATTCCTTGTAATTTATGAACTTTCAATACGATATCTTCTGTATGCATAATGTGTAGATAAAGTAATAAAAACGGATTGCAGCACCTCCCTCTAGTGCTTCTAGTGTTACTGAGATTCCTTGTTATTTATAAACTGACAATACGTTATCTTCTGTACATGGTACGAGTAGATAAAGTAATGAAAAGGGATGGCAGCACCTCCCTCTAGTGCTTCTAGTGTTACTGCGATTCCTTGTTATTTATGAACTGACAATACGTTATCTTCTGTATACATGATGTGTAGATAAAGTAATAAAAAGGGATGGCATAAACTCTCTCTTGTGCTTCTATTGTTACAGCAATTCCTTGTTATTTATGAACTGACAATACGTTATCTTCTGTATACATGATGTGTAGATAAAGTAACAAACAGGGATGGCAGCACCTCCCTCTAGTGCTTCTAGTGTTACTGCGATTCCTTGTTATTTATGAACTGACAACATTATTTTCTGTATATATGATGTGTAGATAAAGTAGTAAAAAGGGATGGCAGCACCTCCCTCTAGTGCTTCTATGGTTACTGCGATTCCTTGATATTTATGAACTGACAATACCTTAACTTCTGTATACATGATGTGTAGATAAAGTAATAAACAGGGATGGCAGCACCTACCTCGAGTGCTTCTAGTGTTACTGCGATTGCTTGATATTTATGAAGTGACAATACATTATCTTCTGTATATATGATGTGTAGATAAAGTAATAAAAAGTGATGGCAGCACCTCCCTCTAGTGCTTCTAGTGTTACTGCGATTCCTTGATATTTATGAACTGACAATACGTTAACTTCTGTATACATGATGTGAAGATAAAGTAATAAAAAGGGATGGCAGCACATCCCTCTAGTGCTTCTAGTGTTACTGCGATTCCTTGTTATTTATGAACTGACTATACGTTATTTTCTGTGTACATGATGTGTAGATAAAGTAATAAAAAGAGATGGCAGCACCTCCCTCTAGTGCTTCCAATGTTACTGAGAGTCCTTGTTATTTATTAACTGACAACACATTATCTTCTGTATACTTTGATGTGTAGATAAAGTAATAAAAAGTGATGGTAGAACCTCCCTCTAGTGCTTCTAGTGTTATTTCGATTCCTTGTTATTTATGAACTGACAATACGTTATCTTCTGTATACATGATGTGTAGATAAAGTAATAAAAAGGGATGGCAGCACCTCCCTCTAGAGCTTCTAGTGTTACTGCGATTCCTTGTTAGTTATGAATTGACAATACGGTATCTTATGTATACATGAAGTGTAAATAAAGTAATAAAAAGGATGGCAGCACCTCCCTCTAGAGCTTCTTGTGTTAATGCGATTCCTTTTTATTAATGAACTGACAATACGTTATCTTCTGTATACATAATGTGTAGATAAAGTAATAAAAAGGGATGGCAGCACCTCCCTCTAGTGCTTCAAGTGTTACTGCGATTCTTTGTTGTTTATAAACTGACAATACGTTATCTTCTGTATACATGATGTGTAGATAAAGTAATAAAAAGGGATGGCAGCACCTCCATCTAGTGTTTCTAGTGTTACTGCGTATCCTTGTAATTTATGAACTGACAATACGTTATCGTCTGTATACATAAAGTGTAAATAAAGTAATAAAAAGGGATGGCAGCACCTCCCTCTAGTGCTTCTAGTGTTACTGCGATTCCTTGATATTTATGAAGTGACAATACATTATCTTCTGTATATATGATGTGTACATAAAGTAATAAAAAGGGATGGCAGCACCTCCCTCTAGAGCTTCTAGTGTTAATGCGATTCCTTTTTATTAATAAACTGACAATACGTTATCTTCTGTATATATGATGTGTAGTTAAAGTAATAAAAAGGGATGGCAGCACCTCCCTCTAGTGCTTCTAATGTTACTGCGATTCCTCGTTATTTATGAACTGACAACACATTATCTTCTGTATACATGATGTGTAGTTAAAGTAATAAAAAGGTATGGCAGCACCTCCCTCTAGTGCTTCTAGTGTTACTGCGAGTCCTTGTTATTTATGAACTGACAATACGTTATATTCTGTATACATGATGTGTAGATAAAGTAAAAAACAGGGATGGCAGCACCTCCCTCTAGTGCTTCTAGTGTTACTGCGGTTCCATGTTATTTATGAACTGACAATACATTATCTTCTGTATATATGATGTGTAGATAAAGTAATAAAAAGGGATGGCAGCACCTCCCTCTAGTACTTCTAGTGTAACCGCGATTCCTTGATATTTATGAACTGACAATACGTTATCTTCTGTATACATGATGTGTAGATAAAGTAATAAAAAGGGATGGCAGCACCTCCCTCTAGTGCTCCTAGTGTTACTGCGATTCCTTGTTATTTATGAACCAACAATACGTTATCTTATGTACATGGTATGTGTAGATAAAGTAATAAAAAAGATGGCAGCACCTCCCTCTAGTGCTTCCAGTGTTACTGAGATTCCTTGTTATTTATGAACTGACAACACATTATATTCTGTATACTTTGATGTGTAGATAAAGTAATAAAAAGTGATGGCAGCACCTCCCTCTAGTGCTTCTAATATTACTGCGATTCCTTGTTATATATGAACTGACAATACGTTATGTTCTGTATACGTGATGTGTAGATAAAGTAATAAAATGGGATGGCAACACCTCCCTCTAGTGTTTTCAGTGTTACTGCTATTCCTTGTAATTTATGAACTTTGAATACGTTATCTTCTGTATGCATAATGTGTAGATAAAGTAACAAAAACGGATTGCAGCACCTCCCTCTAGTGCTTCTAGGGTTACTGCGATTCCTTGTTATTTATAAACTGACAATACGTTATCTTCTGTACATGGTACGAGTAGATAAAGTAATGAAAAGGGATGGCAGCACCTCCCTCTAGTGCTTCTAGTGTTACTAAGATTCCTTGTTATTTATGAACTGACAATACGTTATCTTCTCTATACATGATGTGTAGATAAAGTAATAAAAAGGGATGGCAGCACCTCCCTCTAGTACTTCTAGTGTTACAGCAATTCCTTGTTTTTTATGAACTGACAATACGTTATGTTCTGTATACGTGATGTGTAGATAAAGTAATAAAATGGGATGGCAGCACCTCCCTCTAGTGCTTCTAGTGTTACTGCGATTCCTTGTTATTTATGAACTGACAATACGTTATCTTCTGTATACATGATGTGTAGATAAAGTAATAAAAAGCATGGCAGCACCTCCCTCTAGTGCTTTCCAGTGTCACTGCGATTCCTTGTTATTTATCTACTGACAATACCTTAACTTCTGTATACATGATGTGTAGATAAAGTAATAAACAGGGATGGCAGCACCTCTCTCTAGTGCTTCTAGTGTTACTGCGATTCCTTGATATTTATGAAGTGACAATACATTATCTTCTGTATATATGATGTGTAGATAAAGTAATAAAAAGGGATGGCAGCACCTCCCTCTAGTGCCTCTAGTTTTACTGCGATTCCTTGATATTTATGAACTGACAATACGTTAACTTCTGTATACATGATGTGTGGATAAAGTAATAAAAAGGGATGGCAGCACCTCCCTCTAGTGCTTCTAGTGTTACTGCGATTCCTTGTTATTTATGAACCAACAATACGTTATCTTCTGTACATGGTACGTGTAGATAAAGTAATAAAAAGTGATCTCAGCACCTCCCTCCAGTGCTTCTAGTGTTACTGCGATTCCTTGTTATTTATGAACTGACAATACGTTATCTTCTGTATACATGATGTGTAGATAAAGTAATAAAAAGGGATGGCAGCACCTCCCTCTAGAGCTTCTAGTGTTACTGCGATTCCTTGTTATTTATGAATTGACAATACGTTATCTTCTGTATACATGATGTGTAGTTAAAGTAATATAAAGGGATGGCAGCACCTCCCTCTAGTGCTTCTAATGTTACTGCGATTCCTTGTTATTTATGAACTGACAACACATTATCTTCTGTATACATGATGTGTAGTTAAAGTAATAAAAAGGTATGGCAGCACCTCCCTATAGTGCTTCGAGTGTTATTGCGAGTCCTTGTTATTTATGATCTGACAATACGTTATCTTCTGTATACATGATGTGTAGATAAAGTAACAAACAGGGATGGCAGCACCTCCCTCTAGTGCTTCTAGTGTTACTGAGGTTCCATGCTATTTATGAACTGACAATACATTATCTTCTGTATATATGATGTGTAGATAAAGTAATAAAAAGGGATGGCAGCACCTCCCTCTAGTACTTCTAGTGTAACCGCGATTCCTTGATATTTATGAACTGACAATACGTTAACTTCTGTATACATGATGTGTAGATAAAGTAATAAAAACGGATGGCAGCACCTCCCTCTAGTGCTTCTTGTGTTACAGCGATTCCTTGTTATTTATGAACTGACAATACGTTATCTTCTATATACATGATGTGTAGATAAAGTAACAAACATGGATGGCAGCACCTCCCTCTAGTGCTTCTAGTGTTACTGCGGTTCCATGCTATTTATGAACTGACAAAACATTATCTTCTGTATATATGATGTGTAGATAAAGTAATAAAAAGGGATGGCAGCACCTCCCTCTAGTACTTCTAGTGTAACCGCGATTCCTTGATATTTATGAACTGACAATACGTTAACTTCTGTATACATGATGTGTAGATAAAGTAATAAAAAGGGATGGCAGCACCTCCCTCTAGTGCTTCTTGTGTTACAGAGATTCCTTGTTATTTATGAACCAACAATACGTTATCTTCTGTACATGGTATGTGTAGATAAAGTAATAACAAAGATGGCAGCACCTCCCTCTAGTGCTTCCAGTGTTACTGCGATTCCTTGTTATTTATGAACTGACAATACGTTATCTTCTGTATACATGATGTGTAGATAAAGTAATAAACAGGGATGGCATAAACTCCCTCTAGTGCTTCTAGTGTTACAGCAATTCCTTGTTACTTATGAACTGACAATACGTTATGTTCTGTATACGTGATGTGTAGATAAAGTAATAAAATGGGATGGCAGCAGCTGCCTCTAGTGCTTCTAGTGTTACTGCATTTCCTTGTTATTTACGAACTGAATATATGTTACCTTCTGTATACATGATGTGTAGATAAAGTAATAATAAGGAATGGCAGCACCTCCATCTAGCGCTTATAGTGTTACTCCGATTCCTAGTAATTTATGAACTGACAATACGTTATCTTCTGTACATGGTACGTGTAGATAAAGTAATAGAAGGATGGCAGCACCTCCCTCTAGTGCTTCTAGTGTTACTACGATTCCTTGCTATTTATGAACTGACAATACGTTATCTTCTGTATATATGATGTGTAGATAAGTTAAAAAAATGGGATGGCAGCACCTCCCTATAGTGCTTCTAGTGTTACTGCATTTCCATGTTATTTATGAACTGACAAAATGTTATCTTCTATATACATTATGTGTTGATAAAGTAATAAAAAGGGATGGCAGCCCCCCATCTAGTGTTTCTAGTGTTACTGCGTATCCTTGTAATTTATGAACTGAAAATACGTTATCTTCTGTATACATAATGTGTAAATAAAGTAATAAAAAGGGATGGCAACACATCCCTCTAGAGCTTCTAGTGTTAATGCGATTCTTTGTTATTTATGAACTGACAATACGTTATCTTATGTATACATGATGTGTAGTTAAAGTAATAAAAAGGGATGGCAGCACCTCCCTCTAGTGCTTCTAATGTTACTGCGATTCCTCGTTATTTATGAACTGACAACACATTATCTTCTGTATACATGATGTGTAGTTAAAGTAACAAACAGGGATGGCAGCTCCTCCCTCTAGTGCTTCTAGTGTTACTGCGGTTCCATGTTATTTAACAACTGACAATACATTATCTTCTGTAAATATGATGTGTAGATAAAGTAATAAAAAGGGATGGCAGCACCTCCCTCTAGTGCTTCTAATGTTACTGCGATTCCTTGTTATTTATGAACTGACAATACGTTATCTTCTGTATACATGATGTGTAGATAAAGTAACAAACAGGGATGGCAGCACCTCCCTCTAGTGCTTCTAGTGTTACTGCGGTTCCATGTTATTTAACAACTGACAATACATTATCTTCTGTAAATATGATGTGTAGATAAAGTAATAAAAAGGGATGGCAGCACCTCCCTCTAGTACTTCTAGTGTAACCGCGATTCCTTGATATTTATGAACTGACAAAACGTTAACTTCTGTATACATGATGTGTAGATAAAGTAATAAAAACGGATGGCAGCATCTCCCTCTAGTGCTTCTTGTGTTACAGCGATTCCTTTTTATTTATGAACAGACAATACGTTATGTTCTGTATACTTGATAAAGTAGATATAGTAATAAAATGGGATGGCAGCAGCTCCCTCTAGTGTTTTCAGTGTTACTGCGATTCCTTGTAATTTATGAACTTTCAATACGATATCTTCTGTATGCATAATGTGTAGATAAAGTAATAAAAACGGATTGCAGCACCTCCCTCTAGTGCTTCTAGTGTTACTGAGATTCCTTGTTATTTATAAACTGACAATACGTTATCTTCTGTACATGGTACGAGTAGATAAAGTAATGAAAAGGGATGGCAGCACCTCCCTCTAGTGCTTCTAGTGTTACTGCGATTCCTTGTTATTTATGAACTGACAATACGTTATCTTCTGTATACATGATGTGTAGATAAAGTAATAAAAAGGGATGGCATAAACTCTCTCTTGTGCTTCTATTGTTACAGCAATTCCTTGTTATTTATGAACTGACAATACGTTATCTTCTGTATACATGATGTGTAGATAAAGTAACAAACAGGGATGGCAGCACCTCCCTCTAGTGCTTCTAGTGTTACTGCGATTCCTTGTTATTTATGAACTGACAACATTATTTTCTGTATATATGATGTGTAGATAAAGTAGTAAAAAGGGATGGCAGCACCTCCCTCTAGTGCTTCTATGGTTACTGCGATTCCTTGATATTTATGAACTGACAATACCTTAACTTCTGTATACATGATGTGTAGATAAAGTAATAAACAGGGATGGCAGCACCTACCTCGAGTGCTTCTAGTGTTACTGCGATTGCTTGATATTTATGAAGTGACAATACATTATCTTCTGTATATATGATGTGTAGATAAAGTAATAAAAAGTGATGGCAGCACCTCCCTCTAGTGCTTCTAGTGTTACTGCGATTCCTTGATATTTATGAACTGACAATACGTTAACTTCTGTATACATGATGTGAAGATAAAGTAATAAAAAGGGATGGCAGCACATCCCTCTAGTGCTTCTAGTGTTACTGCGATTCCTTGTTATTTATGAACTGACTATACGTTATTTTCTGTGTACATGATGTGTAGATAAAGTAATAAAAAGAGATGGCAGCACCTCCCTCTAGTGCTTCCAATGTTACTGAGAGTCCTTGTTATTTATTAACTGACAACACATTATCTTCTGTATACTTTGATGTGTAGATAAAGTAATAAAAAGTGATGGTAGAACCTCCCTCTAGTGCTTCTAGTGTTATTTCGATTCCTTGTTATTTATGAACTGACAATACGTTATCTTCTGTATACATGATGTGTAGATAAAGTAATAAAAAGGGATGGCAGCACCTCCCTCTAGAGCTTCTAGTGTTACTGCGATTCCTTGTTAGTTATGAATTGACAATACGGTATCTTATGTATACATGAAGTGTAAATAAAGTAATAAAAAGGATGGCAGCACCTCCCTCTAGAGCTTCTTGTGTTAATGCGATTCCTTTTTATTAATGAACTGACAATACGTTATCTTCTGTATACATAATGTGTAGATAAAGTAATAAAAAGGGATGGCAGCACCTCCCTCTAGTGCTTCAAGTGTTACTGCGATTCTTTGTTGTTTATAAACTGACAATACGTTATCTTCTGTATACATGATGTGTAGATAAAGTAATAAAAAGGGATGGCAGCACCTCCATCTAGTGTTTCTAGTGTTACTGCGTATCCTTGTAATTTATGAACTGACAATACGTTATCGTCTGTATACATAAAGTGTAAATAAAGTAATAAAAAGGGATGGCAGCACCTCCCTCTAGTGCTTCTAGTGTTACTGCGATTCCTTGATATTTATGAAGTGACAATACATTATCTTCTGTATATATGATGTGTACATAAAGTAATAAAAAGGGATGGCAGCACCTCCCTCTAGAGCTTCTAGTGTTAATGCGATTCCTTTTTATTAATAAACTGACAATACGTTATCTTCTGTATATATGATGTGTAGTTAAAGTAATAAAAAGGGATGGCAGCACCTCCCTCTAGTGCTTCTAATGTTACTGCGATTCCTCGTTATTTATGAACTGACAACACATTATCTTCTGTATACATGATGTGTAGTTAAAGTAATAAAAAGGTATGGCAGCACCTCCCTCTAGTGCTTCTAGTGTTACTGCGAGTCCTTGTTATTTATGAACTGACAATACGTTATATTCTGTATACATGATGTGTAGATAAAGTAAAAAACAGGGATGGCAGCACCTCCCTCTAGTGCTTCTAGTGTTACTGCGGTTCCATGTTATTTATGAACTGACAATACATTATCTTCTGTATATATGATGTGTAGATAAAGTAATAAAAAGGGATGGCAGCACCTCCCTCTAGTACTTCTAGTGTAACCGCGATTCCTTGATATTTATGAACTGACAATACGTTATCTTCTGTATACATGATGTGTAGATAAAGTAATAAAAAGGGATGGCAGCACCTCCCTCTAGTGCTCCTAGTGTTACTGCGATTCCTTGTTATTTATGAACCAACAATACGTTATCTTATGTACATGGTATGTGTAGATAAAGTAATAAAAAAGATGGCAGCACCTCCCTCTAGTGCTTCCAGTGTTACTGAGATTCCTTGTTATTTATGAACTGACAACACATTATATTCTGTATACTTTGATGTGTAGATAAAGTAATAAAAAGTGATGGCAGCACCTCCCTCTAGTGCTTCTAATATTACAGCGATTCCTTGTTATATATGAACTGACAATACGTTATGTTCTGTATACGTGATGTGTAGATAAAGTAATAAAATGGGATGGCAACACCTCCCTCTAGTGTTTTCAGTGTTACTGCTATTCCTTGTAATTTATGAACTTTGAATACGTTATCTTCTGTATGCATAATGTGTAGATAAAGTAACAAAAACGGATTGCAGCACCTCCCTCTAGTGCTTCTAGGGTTACTGCGATTCCTTGTTATTTATAAACTGACAATACGTTATCTTCTGTACATGGTACGAGTAGATAAAGTAATGAAAAGGGATGGCAGCACCTCCCTCTAGTGCTTCTAGTGTTACTAAGATTCCTTGTTATTTATGAACTGACAATACGTTATCTTCTCTATACATGATGTGTAGATAAAGTAATAAAAAGGGATGGCAGCACCTCCCTCTAGTACTTCTAGTGTTACAGCAATTCCTTGTTTTTTATGAACTGACAATACGTTATGTTCTGTATACGTGATGTGTAGATAAAGTAATAAAATGGGATGGCAGCACCTCCCTCTAGTGCTTCTAGTGTTACTGCGATTCCTTGTTATTTATGAACTGACAATACGTTATCTTCTGTATACATGATGTGTAGATAAAGTAATAAAAAGCATGGCAGCACCTCCCTCTAGTGCTTTCCAGTGTCACTGCGATTCCTTGTTATTTATCTACTGACAATACCTTAACTTCTGTATACATGATGTGTAGATAAAGTAATAAACAGGGATGGCAGCACCTCTCTCTAGTGCTTCTAGTGTTACTGCGATTCCTTGATATTTATGAAGTGACAATACATTATCTTCTGTATATATGATGTGTAGATAAAGTAATAAAAAGGGATGGCAGCACCTCCCTCTAGTGCCTCTAGTTTTACTGCGATTCCTTGATATTTATGAACTGACAATACGTTAACTTCTGTATACATGATGTGTGGATAAAGTAATAAAAAGGGATGGCAGCACCTCCCTCTAGTGCTTCTAGTGTTACTGCGATTCCTTGTTATTTATGAACCAACAATACGTTATCTTCTGTACATGGTACGTGTAGATAAAGTAATAAAAAGTGATCTCAGCACCTCCCTCCAGTGCTTCTAGTGTTACTGCGATTCCTTGTTATTTATGAACTGACAATACGTTATCTTCTGTATACATGATGTGTAGATAAAGTAATAAAAAGGGATGGCAGCACCTCCCTCTAGAGCTTCTAGTGTTACTGCGATTCCTTGTTATTTATGAATTGACAATACGTTATCTTCTGTATACATGATGTGTAGTTAAAGTAATATAAAGGGATGGCAGCACCTCCCTCTAGTGCTTCTAATGTTACTGCGATTCCTTGTTATTTATGAACTGACAACACATTATCTTCTGTATACATGATGTGTAGTTAAAGTAATAAAAAGGTATGGCAGCACCTCCCTATAGTGCTTCGAGTGTTATTGCGAGTCCTTGTTATTTATGATCTGACAATACGTTATCTTCTGTATACATGATGTGTAGATAAAGTAACAAACAGGGATGGCAGCACCTCCCTCTAGTGCTTCTAGTGTTACTGAGGTTCCATGCTATTTATGAACTGACAATACATTATCTTCTGTATATATGATGTGTAGATAAAGTAATAAAAAGGGATGGCAGCACCTCCCTCTAGTACTTCTAGTGTAACCGCGATTCCTTGATATTTATGAACTGACAATACGTTAACTTCTGTATACATGATGTGTAGATAAAGTAATAAAAACGGATGGCAGCACCTCCCTCTAGTGCTTCTTGTGTTACAGCGATTCCTTGTTATTTATGAACTGACAATACGTTATCTTCTATATACATGATGTGTAGATAAAGTAACAAACATGGATGGCAGCACCTCCCTCTAGTGCTTCTAGTGTTACTGCGGTTCCATGCTATTTATGAACTGACAAAACATTATCTTCTGTATATATGATGTGTAGATAAAGTAATAAAAAGGGATGGCAGCACCTCCCTCTAGTACTTCTAGTGTAACCGCGATTCCTTGATATTTATGAACTGACAATACGTTAACTTCTGTATACATGATGTGTAGATAAAGTAATAAAAAGGGATGGCAGCACCTCCCTCTAGTGCTTCTTGTGTTACAGAGATTCCTTGTTATTTATGAACCAACAATACGTTATCTTCTGTACATGGTATGTGTAGATAAAGTAATAACAAAGATGGCAGCACCTCCCTCTAGTGCTTCCAGTGTTACTGCGATTCCTTGTTATTTATGAACTGACAATACGTTATCTTCTGTATACATGATGTGTAGATAAAGTAATAAACAGGGATGGCATAAACTCCCTCTAGTGCTTCTAGTGTTACAGCAATTCCTTGTTACTTATGAACTGACAATACGTTATGTTCTGTATACGTGATGTGTAGATAAAGTAATAAAATGGGATGGCAGCAGCTGCCTCTAGTGCTTCTAGTGTTACTGCATTTCCTTGTTATTTACGAACTGAATATATGTTACCTTCTGTATACATGATGTGTAGATAAAGTAATAATAAGGAATGGCAGCACCTCCATCTAGCGCTTATAGTGTTACTCCGATTCCTAGTAATTTATGAACTGACAATACGTTATCTTCTGTACATGGTACGTGTAGATAAAGTAATAGAAGGATGGCAGCACCTCCCTCTAGTGCTTCTAGTGTTACTACGATTCCTTGCTATTTATGAACTGACAATACGTTATCTTCTGTATATATGATGTGTAGATAAGTTAAAAAAAATGGGATGGCAGCACCTCCCTATAGTGCTTCTAGTGTTACTGCATTTCCATGTTATTTATGAACTGACAAAATGTTATCTTCTATATACATTATGTGTTGATAAAGTAATAAAAAGGGATGGCAGTCCCTCATCTAGTGTTTCTAGTGTTACTGCGTATCCTTGTAATTTATGAACTGACAATACGTTATCTTCTGTATACATAATGTGTAAATAAAGTAATAAAAAGGGATGGCAACACATCCCTCTAGAGCTTCTAGTGTTAATGCGATTCCTTGTTATTTATGAACTGACAATACGTTATCTTCTGTATACATGATGTGTAGTTAAAGTAATAAAAAGGGATGGCAGCACCTCCCTCTAGTGCTTCTAATGTTACTGCGATTCCTCGTTATTTATGAACTGACAACACATTATCTTCTGTATACATGATGTGTAGTTAAAGTAACAAACAGGGATGGCAGCACCTCCCTCTAGTGCTTCTAGTGTTACTGCGGTTCCATGTTATTTAACAACTGACAATACATTATCTTCTGTAAATATGATGTGTAGATAAAGTAATAAAAAGGGATGGCAGCACCTCCCTCTAGTGCTTCTAATGTTACTGCGATTCCTTGTTATTTATGAACTGACAATACGTTATCTTCTGTATACATGATGTGTAGATAAAGTAACAAACAGGGATGGCAGCACCTCCCTCTAGTGCTTCTAGTGTTACTGCGGTTCCATGTTATTTAACAACTGACAATACATTATCTTCTGTAAATATGATGTGTAGATAAAGTAATAAAAAGGGATGGCAGCACCTCCCTCTATTACTTCTAGTGTAACCGCGATTCCTTGATATTTATGAACTGACAAAACGTTAACTTCTGTATACATGATGTGTAGATAAAGTAATAAAAACGGATGGCAGCATCTCCCTCTAGTGCTTCTTGTGTTACAGCGATTCCTTTTTATTTATGAACAGACAATACGTTATCTTCTGTATACATGATGTGTAGATAACGTAATAAAAAGGGATGGCAGCACCTCCCTCTAGTGCTCCTAGTGTTACTGCGATTCCTTGTTATATATGAACTGACAATACGTTATGTTCTGTATACTTGATAAAGTAGAGATAGTAATAAAATGGCATGGCAACAGCTCCCTCTAGTGTTTTCAGTGTTACTGCGATTCCTTGTAATTTATGAACTTTCAATACCTTATCTTCTGTATGCATAATGTGTAGATAAAGTAATAAAAACGGATTGCAGCACCTCCCTCTAATGCTTCTAGTGTTACTGAGATTCCTTGTTATTTATAAACTGACAATACGTTATCTTCTGTACATGGTACGAGTAGATAAAGTAATGAAAAGGGATGGCAGCACCTCCCTCTAGTGCTTCTAGTGTTACTGCGGAACCTTGTTATTTATGAACTGACAATACGTTATCTTCTGTATACATGATGTGTAGATAAAGTAATAAAAAGGGATGGCATAAACTCTCTCTTGTGCTTCTAGTGTTACAGCAATTTCTTGTTATTTATGAACTGACAATACGTTATCTTCTGTATACATGATGTGTAGATAAAGTAACAAACAGGGAAGGCAGCACCTCCCTCTAGTGCTTCTAGTGTTACTGCGATTCCTTGTTATTTATGAACTGACAACATTATTTTCTGTATATATGATGTGTAGATAAAGTAGTAAAAAGGGATGGCAGCACCTCCCTCTAGTGCTTCTATGGTTACTGCGATTCCTTGATATTTATGAACTGACAATACCTTAACTTTTGTATACATGATGTGTAGATAAAGTAATAAACAGGGATGGCAGCACCTACCTCGAGTGCTTCTAGTGCTACTGCGATTGCTTGATATTTATGAAGTGACAATACATTATCTTCTGTATATATGATGTGTAGATAAAGTAATAAAAAGTGATGGCAGCACCCCCCTCTAGTGCTTCTAGTGTTACTGCGATTCCTTGATATTTATGAACTGACAATACGTTAACTTCTGTATACATGATGTGAAGATAATGTAATAAAAAGGGATGGCAGCACATCCCTCTAGTGCTTCTAGTGTTACTGCGATTCCTTGTTATTTATGAACTGACTATACGTTATTTTCTGTGTACATGATGTGTAGATAAAGTAATAAAAAGAGATGGCAGCACCTCCCTCTAGTGCTTCCAATGTTACTGAGAGTCCTTGTTATTTATGAACTGACAACACATTATCTTCTGTATACTTTGATGTGTAGATAAAGTAATAAAAAGTGATGGCAGAACCTCCTTCTAGTGCTTCTAGTGTTATTTCGATTCCTTGTTATTTATGAACTGACACTACGTTATCATCTGTATACATGATGTGTAGATAAAGTAATAAAAAGGGATGGCAGCACCTCCCTCTAGAGCTTCTAGTGTTACTGCGATTCCTTTTTAGTTATGAATTGACAATACGGTATCTTATGTATACATGAAGTGTAAATAAAGTAATAAAAAGGATGGCAGCACCTCCCTCTAGAGCTTCTTGTGTTAATGTGATTCCTTTTTATTAATGAACTGACAATACGTTATCTTCTGTATACATAATGTGTAGATAAAGTAATAAAAAGGGATGGCAGCACCTCCCTCTAGTGCTTCAAGTGTTACTGCGATTCCTTGTTGTTTATGAACTGACAATACGTTATCTTCTGTATACATGATGTGTAGATAAAGTAATAAAAAGGGATGGCAGCACCTCCATCTAGTGTTTCTAGTGTTACTGCGTATCCTTGTAATTTATGAACTGACAATACGTTATCGTCTGTATACATAAAGTGTAAATAAAGTAATAAAAAGGGATGGCAGCACCTCCCTCTAGTGCTTCTAGTGTTACTGCGATTCCTTGATATTTATGAAGTGACAATACATTATCTTCTGTATATATGATGTGTACATAAAGTAATAAAAAGGGATGGCAGCACCTCCCTCTAGAGCTTCTAGTGTTAATGCTATTCCTTTTTATTAATAAACTGACAATACGTTATCTTCTGTATATATGATGTGTAGTTAAAGTAATAAAAAGGGATGGCAGCACCTCCCTCTAGTGCTTCTAATGTTACTGCGATTCCTCGTTATTTATGAACTGACAACACATTATCTTCTGTATACATGATGTGTAGTTAAAGTAATAAAAAGGTATGGCAGCACCTCCCTCTAGTGCTTCTAGTGTTACTGCGAGTCCTTGTTATTTATGAACTGACAATACGTTATATTCTGTATACATGATGTGTAGATAAAGTAAAAAACAGGGATGGCAGCACCTCCCTCTAGTGCTTCTAGTGTTACTGCGGTTCCATGTTATTTATGAACTAACAATACATTATATTCTGTATATATGATGTGTAGATAAAGTAATAAAAAGGGATGGCAGCACCTCCCTCTAGTACTTCTAGTGTAACCGCGATTCCTTGATATTTATGAACTGACAATACGTTATCTTCTGTATACATGATGTGTAGATAAAGTAATAAAAAGGGATGGCAGCACCTCCCTCTAGTGCTCCTAGTGTTACTGCGATTCCTTGTTATTTATGAACCAACAATACGTTATCTTATGTACATAGTATGTGTAGATAAAGTAATAAAAAAGATGGCAGCACCTCCCTCTAGTGCTTCCAGTGTTACTGAGATTCCTTGTTATTTATGAACTGACAACACATTATATTCTGTATACTTTGATGTGTAGATAAAGTAATAAAAAGTGATGGCAGCACCTCCCTCTAGTGCTTCTAATGTTACTGCGATTCCTTGTTATATATGAACTGACAATACGTTATGTTCTGTATACGTGATGTGTAGATAAAGTAATAAAATGGGATGGCAACACCTCCCTCTAGTGTTTTCAGTGTTACTGCTATTCCTTGTAATTTATGAACCTTGAATACGTTATCTTCTGTATGCATAATGTGTAGATAAAGTAACAAAAACGGATTGCAGCACCTCCCTCTAGTGCTTCTAGGGTTACTGCGATTCCTTGTTATTTATAAACTGACAATACGTTATCTTCTGTACATGGTACGAGTAGATAAAGTAATGAAAAGGGATGGCAGCACCTCCCTCTAGTGCTTCTAGTGTTACTAAGATTCCTTGTTATTTATGAACTGACAATACGTTATCTTCTCTATACATGATGTGTAGATAAAGTAATAAAAAGGGATGGCATAAACTCCCTCTAGTGCTTCTAGTGTTACAGCAATTCCTTGTTATTTATGAACTGACAATACGTTATGTTCTGTATACGTGATGTGTAGATAAAGTAATAAAATGGGATGGCAGCACCTCCCTCTAGTGCTTCTAGTGTTACTGCGATTCCTTGTTATTTATGAACTGACAATACGTTATCTTCTGTATACATGATGTGTAGATAAAGTAATAAAAAGCATGGCAGCACCTCCCTCTAGTGCTTTCCAGTGTCACTGCGATTCCTTGTTATTTATGAACTGACAATACCTTAACTTCTGTATACATGATGTGTAGATAAAGTAATAAACAGGGATGGCAGCACCTCTCTCTAGTGCTTCTAGTGTTACTGCGATTCCTTGATATTTATGAAGTGACAATACATTATCTTCTGTATATATGATGTGTAGATAAAGTAATAAAAAGGGATGGCAGCACCTCCCTCTAGTGCCTCTAGTGTTACTGCGATTCCTTGATATTTATGAACTGACAATACGTTAACTTCTGTATACATGATGTGTGGATAAAGTAATAAAAAGGGATGGCAGCACCTCCCTCTAGTGCTTCTAGTGTTACTGCGATTCCTTGTTATTTATGAACCAACAATACGTTATCTTCTGTACGTGTAGATAAAGTAATAAAAAGTGATCTCAGCACCTCCCTCCAGTGCTTCTAGTGTTACTGCGATTCCTTGTTATTTATGAACTGACAATACGTTATCTTCTGTATACATGATTTGTAGATAAAGTAATAAAAAGGGATGGCAACACCTTCCTTTAGTGCTCCTAGTGTTACTGCGCTTCCTTGTTATTTATGAACCAACAATACGTTATCTTCTGTACATGGTACGTGTAGATAAAGTAATAAAAAGAGATGGCAGCACCTCCCTCTAGTGCTTCAAGTGTTACTGCGATTCCTTGTTGTTTATGAACTGACAATACGTTATCTTCTGTATACATGATGTGTAGATAAAGTAATAAAAAGGGATGGCAGCACCTCCATCTAGTGTTTCTAGTTTTACTGCGTGTCCTTGTAATTTATGAACTGACAATACGTTATCTTCTGTATACATAATGTGTAAATAAAGTAATAAAAAGGGATGGCGGCACCTCCCTCTAGTGCTTCTAGTGTTAATGCGATTCCTTTTTATTAATGAACTGACAATACGTTATCTTCTGTATACATAATGTGTAGATAAAGTAATAAAAAGGGATGGCAGCACCACTCTCTAGTGCTTCTAGTGTTACTGCGATTCCTTGTTGTTTATGAACTGACAATACGTTATCTTCTGTATACATGATGTGCAGATAAAGTAATAAAAAGGGATGGCAGCACCTCCCTCTAGTGCTTCTAGTGTTACTGCGATTCCTTGTTATTTATGAACCAACAATACGTTATCTTCTGTACATGGTACGTGTAGATAAAGTAATAAAAAGGGATGTCAGCACCTCCCTCTAGTGCTTCTAGTGGTACTGCAATTCCTTGTTATTTATGAACTGACAATACGTTATCTTCTGTTTACATGATGTGTAGATAAAGTAATAAAAAAGGAATGGCAGCACCTCCCTCTAGTGATCCCAGTGTTACTGCGCTTCCTTGTTATTTATGAGCCAACAATACGTTATCTTCTGTACATGGTACGTGTAGATAAAGTAATAAAAAGAGATGGCAGCACCTCCCTCTAGTGCTTCCGGTGTTACTGAGAGTCCTTGTTATTTATGAACTGACAACACATTATCTTCTGTATACTTTGATGTGTAGATAAAGTAATAAAATGTGATCTCAGCACCTCCCTCTAGTGCTTCTAATGTTACTGCGATTCCTTGTTATTTATGAACTGACAATACGTTATCTTCTGTATACATGATGTGTAGATAAAGTAAAAAAAAGGGATGGCAGCACCTCCCTCGAGAGCTTCTAGTTTTACTGCGATTCCTTGTTATTTATGAATTGACAATACGGTATCTTCTGTATACATGAAGTGTAGATAACGTAATAAAAATGGGTGGCAGCACCTCCCTCTAGAGCTTCTAGTGTTAATGCGATTCCTTTTTATTTATGAACTGACAATACGTTATCTTCTGTATACATAATGTGTAGATAAAGTAATAAAAAGGGATGGTAGCACCTCCCTCTAGTGCTTCTAGTGCTACTGCGATTCCTTGTTGTTTATGAACTGATGATGATGATGATGATAATGGTGTTTAAGGGCGCTCAACTGCCGAGGTCATAAGCGCCCTTACGATTAAAACTTGGCAATAGGCAGTAAGAAAATACCAAAAAAGGAAAAAACACAAGTAAAAAGGGCTAACACAGTTGAAAAGTAAGTAACAGAACGGTCCAGCCCTCTAACAGAGCTGGATATAAAACTCCATCTAAAATCAACACATTAAAATTAAAAGTGTTTAAAAAGAACTGCTATCACACTAAAACGTCAAGGTAAAAGAAAGTTTTGCTAAAAATTTAAAAACCCTGTCCACTGCTCTTGGGTCATCTGCCAGGACCTCAGCAAGAGAGGCCGGCATGCCCATACATGACCGAATGTGTGCCAGGTGACCACACTCCAGCAACACATGACGAACTGTCTGTGCCTCCCCACAGAGCGCACAGACAGGAGCAGGTTCATGTTTAAAAAGGTAACTGTGAGTAAAAATACAGTGGCCAATTCTTAGCCGAGCTAGTACTACCTCCTCCCGGCGGAATAAACGAGAGGAGGTTACCCAGTTGACAGGGAGGTCCTTCACCTCTCGCAGCTTATTACCACGGAGAGCCGACCACTCCGCATGCCAAGTCGAAAAAACGGCTCTCCGTACAGCCACTCTAAAATCTTCTGCTGTTGAATGGGTAATCGTAACACTGGGCGCTGTGACTGCCGATTTCGCTGCCAAATCCGCCGTGTCATTCCCTGGCAAGCCAACGTGTCCAGGAATCCATGCGCACTCCACATTAAAACCAGAAGCGTGCAAAATGCGGAGAACGTCCTGGATGCGCTGCACCAAAGGATGGTAATTGTACAGCTCACGAATGCTCTGAAGGGCACTAAGGGAATCACTAAGTATAAGGCAGTCACCTAATTTTCGACGTCGAATATACAGAAGGGCTTGATAAATAGCATATAGCTCGGCAGAATATACAGATGTGCAACTAGGCAAACCGTAAGTAGAAGTTGTGGTGCCAGTTACAAAGGCACATCCAACACCGTCGGGGCTCTTACTACCATCGGTGTAAATACAAATATGGCCACTGTATTTGGATAAAAATTCTAAAAAGCATCGACGAATACTATCAAGAGGCGTAACAGATTTCCCGTAGAGCGTCATCCCGAGATCGACATGGGAGGTAGCGCGTAACCAAGGGGGGTGTATACTCTCTCCCTTGGGTAACAGCCGAGGAATGTCAACATGGTGCTGGCGTAGAAGCTCACGGAAACGAAAACCTGCTGGCCTGGGGCTCAGAGAGCGGAGGCAGTATCGCTCGTGCAGCTCAGGGGAGAAAAAAGCGTGATAAGTTGGATGCCCTGGCATACACTTCAGCCCACAGCCATAATTAGCAAGCAGGACATCACGCCGACAACGCAGAGGAGGTTCTCCCGATTCGGCGTAGAGGCTAACAACTGGGCTCGTTGGAAAAGCTCCAACGGCCACACGGATGCCCTGGTTATGGACTGTGTCTAACATTCTGAGCACTGAAGGTCGAGCTGAAGAATACACAATGCTGCCATAGTCCAACTTCGAACGAATCACAGCACGATAAAGACGGAGCAATGCCGTCCGATCCGCACCCCAAGACTTGCCACTTAGTATCCGTAAAAGATTTAGAGAACGGTCACATCGTGCTCTAAGCTGTGCTATTTGTGGTGCCCAACAAAGTTTCCGATCGAAGATCAAACCAAGGAATCTCGCCTCGTCTGCGAAAGGAAGTAAATCTGGCCCGAGTCGAAGAGACGGCGGCATTTGCCACTTACGGCGCCAGAAGTTAACGCAGACTGTCTTCTCAGCGGAGAAACGAAAACCGTGTTTCGAGCTCCATGCATAGAGATTGTCCAAACACCGCTGGAGACGGCGTTCCAAAAACGGTGTACGCTGAGAAGTACAGAAGATGGCAAAGTCGTCCACGAATAAACAGGAAGAGACACCTTGAGGCACACATAGTGATATGGAATTTATGGCAATAGCAAATAGAGTCACGCTGAGTACCGAGCCCTGCGGCACTCCGTTCTCTTGAATAAAATGGTTAGATAAAACTGAACCCACCCTCACTCGAAAAACGCGGTCCCGCATAAACTCCTGAATGACCAACGGTAGGCGTCCACGTATGTTCCAGTTGTGCAGAGAACGCAATATTCCCGCCCGCCAACACGTGTCGTAGGCCTTCTCGAGGTCAAAAAATATCCCAACTGTGGGGCTGTTCTTAAGAAACCCGTCCATAATCTGAGTTGACAGAGAGACAAGGTGGTCAGCAGTTGAACGTCGTCGTCGAAAGCCACACTGGATGTTCGTCAGAAGATTGTGGGATTCCAGCCACCACACCAACCGTCCATTGATCATGCGTTCCATCACCTTGCACACGCAACTGGTGAGGGAAATAGGACGGTAACTGGAAGGAAGATGGCGGTCCTTTCCAGGTTTAAGAATGGGTATGATGGTGGCCTCCCGCCACTTGTCTGGAAAAATGCCATCAACCCAGACACGATTATAGACCTCGAGTAGGAAATCTTTGCCATCAGGAGAGAGATGTTGCAACATTTGGACGTGGATACCATCTGGACCTGGTGCTGAGTGTCGTGAAGAGGAGAGTGCATTGTCTAGCTCTGCCAGGGTGAAAAGGCGATTATAATCCTCAAGGTTGCCAGAAAGAAACGAGAATTCTTGAGATTCCACCTGGTTCTTAACTGTAAGAAACTCAGGGGAATAGTTGCCTGAGCTAGACACCTCAGCGAAAGCACTGCCTAAAGTATTCGCCACGTCAAATGTATCAACAACAGCTCCGGTAGGTGTTTTGAGACCGGCGATGGGCATATGGTTCGGTTTCCCAGCCACACGTCTTAACTTATCCCATACGACAGAGGAAGGTGTATGTCGATTAAAGGAACCCACGAATTTATTCCATGACGTCTTTTTGCTATCCTTAATAACCCGCCTAGAATGTGCACGCATCCGTTTATAGTATATCAGGTTATCCAGTGTGGGATAACGCTGGAAAACCCGTAGAGCTCGTCTGCGAGCGCGAATAGCATCCCGACAGTCAGCGGTCCACCAAGGTACCGGAAATCGACGGCTGTAGCCAGTCGAACGCGGAATGGATTGCTCAGAAGCAGAAAGAATGGTCTCTGTAAGATGTTCGACCAAGTGGTTCACAGAGTCGTGCTCTTCGTAGCTAAATTCAGCCAAGTGGGAGTACAGTTCCCAGCTGGCGTGGTCTAGGCGCCAACTAGGTAAACGGGTGGAACATACAACGGGTGTCAAGACACTAATACGACAGGGAAAGTGGTCACTAGAATGCAAATCCGAGATGATATTCCAGCATAAGGTGACTGCCAGCTGAGGGGAACAAATTGCAATGTCAATGTGTGAAAAACTATGAAATGCGTCAGATAGAAAGGTGGGCTCTCCGGTGTTCAAGAGAGCAAGATTCTGACTATCCAAGAAGTCTTTAAGTAGCGTACCTCTCGCACAAGCCCGAGGAGAGCCCCAAAGAGGGTGATGGGCATTCACGTCGCCTACCAATAAAAAGGGTGGTGGCAACTGCGAAATGAGGTGTTCTAAGTCGCTGTGCGAGAGGTCCGCAGATGGAGGCAAATAGATACTGCAAATGGTGAATGAAGCGGAGGGTAGCTTAATGCTGACAGCAACGGACTGGATTGCAGATTGTATGGGTACGGAGTTGGCAAAAATATCATCTCGAATAAGCATCATAGTGCCCCCATGTGCCGGGACACCGTCCTCCGGGGATAAATCACATCGTACGGAGGAGTACTGCCTGATGGTAACGGTGTCCTGTGGACGGAGCTTCGTCTCTTGTAAACATACAGCCAAGGGTTCATGCTGGCGCAGCAACAAGTCAAGCTCTGGTCGATGTGGTCGAATTCCGCGTATGTTCCAATGGAGGATAGCCATTGAGTATATTATGGGATAAGTTTCAAATCGAAAGACGCTTCTGCAGATTGGGATTGGCTGGTCGGTTCAATTTGTTCTTCTTAGGCGTTGGGCTAGTACTATTTTCAGGAGCACGATCCTGCCGTTTCCGCACTGTCCCTCTGGCAGTGGCGGCAGAATCCTCCTGGTCCATCTCCTCCACATGGGAGGTCCCTTTTTCAAGAGCAGTTTTCGGTCCAAGTAGTTCGAACCGATTGGATGTGCTGATCGGCGAAGACGGCCGTCGCCGATTCACGCCTTCCTCCCCAGATGACCCTTCAGAGGAGGATACACGTGTGGAGTTGCGTGAACTTTTCTTACCTTTAGATGACTTGGTAATAGATTGCACATTCTCTTTCAAAAAGTCTTGTCGTACATACTTGGTCTTAAACTGTTTTTCTGGGGCAGAAGACGTCGTGAATTTAATAGCTTTAGTTCCGGAGGTCGAGGCTTTCGGTGACAAATGTGCAGGACTATTCTGTAAGCTGGCGGATTTGGCAGATGTTGATACCAACTTGGGTGTAGGTGCCGAAGGCTTTGGCAGCGCTTGGGCTAAAATTACCTTTTCCGCAATTGTAGCCCCGTTCATATCGCCGGTCTGGGTTGCGATTTCCCGACGCGGTACCGGTTTAGCTGCAACTGAGCTATAGGTACCGGACCTCGGGGCAGAGGGTTGGCGGAGTCGCAGGAGCTTCCGGGCTTCCAAGAAGGACACCTTCTCTTTCACCCGTATCTCCTGGATCGCTCGTTCCTCTGCAAAACGGGGGCAGTCTCGGGAACTAGATGGGTGTTCCCCGTTACAGTTCACACACGATGGAGCTGAAACACAAGCCCCATCGTGGGAGGTGTCACCGCAGTGGACGCAGGTGG
Organism: Hymenopus coronatus; assembly: GCA_030762935.1. Lineage (NCBI taxonomy): Eukaryota > Metazoa > Arthropoda > Insecta > Mantodea > Hymenopodidae > Hymenopus > Hymenopus coronatus. The sequence continues at coordinate 1,430,009 of CM060899.1, read as the reverse complement.
ACTTGCCGGTACACAACTCACTAGTGTGACCAAAACGTTGGCATTTAAAGCACCTCAGCGGATTGGGTATATAAGGCCTAACTTCGATGGCTTCATACCCTGCTCTAATCTTTTGAGGCAGATCAACCCGATCAAAAGTAAGAAACAGGGTACGAGTAGGCAGGAATTCACCGTTGATCTTACGTTGTACCCGATAAACAGCTGAGACACCCTGAGTCGCAAGATTTTCTTTGATCTCCTCAATGGACAAACCGTCCAACGCGCGGGTTGTTATTACACCGCGGGAGGAGTTCAGCGACTTGTGCACCTCGACCTTCACTGGATAGCTGGCTAACATGGTGGCTTTAAGTATTCTTGCAGCTTGCGAGGCGGAGTTGGCTTCGACAAGAAGTGTGCCATTGCGAGCTCGAACGCAGGATTTAACAGGACCAGCAATGGCATCGAGACCCTTTTGGATAGTAAAAGGGCTCACCGTAAGGAACTTCTTACCTTCCTCTGTCCTATGAATGACCAAGTAGCGAGGACCACATGACTCGACTACTTCCTTTCCAACTTCTTTATTAAGGGGTTTTTGTTTTGGTGCCATAGAAAAAATGGTATAAATTCATCCCCCAGTGCTCCCCACCCACCACGGAGCCCAACGAGGGGTCACCCCACTGGGGTGACAGGGCTACACAGGGGATATAGCGGGCTCGCCGTCCCACTCACCCTGGAGTTCGGTGTAATACCTAGTCCTGGCCGATTGACTAGGGGTGGGTTAGTCCCTAGCCTCCCGTTTAGGCAAATCAGAAACCAAAGCGGTGTATTAGGCTGCGCACCCTCCCCAGTTACTGAAAGTTTATGAACTGACAATACGTTTTCTTCTGTATACATGATGTGCAGATAAAGTAATAAAAAGGGATGGCAGCACCTCCCTCTAGTGCTTCTAGTGTTTCTGCGATTCCTTGTTATATATGAACCAACAATACGTTATCTTCTGTACATGGTACATGTAGATAAAGTAATAAAAAGGGATGTCAGCACCTCCCTCTAGTGCTTCTAGTGGTACTGCAATTCCATGTTATTTATGAACTGACAATACGTTATCTTCTGTATGCGTAACGTGTAGAAAAGAATTAAAAAGGGATGGCAGCACCTCCCTCTAGTGCTTCTAGTGTTACTGCAATTCCTTGTTATTTACGAACTGACAATACGTTATCTTCTGTTTACATGATGTGTAGATAAAGTAATAAAAAGGGATGGCAGCACCTCCCTCTAGTGCTCCTAGTGTTACTGCGCTTCTTTGTTATTTATGAACCAAGAATAAGTTATCTTCTGTACATGGTACGTGTAGATAAAGTAATAAAAAGAGATGGCAGCACCTCCCTCTAGTGCTTCCAGTGTTACTGAGGGTCCTTGTTATTTATGAACTGACAACACATTATCTTCTGTATACTTTGATGTATAGATAAAGTAATAAAAAGGGATGGCAGCACCTCCCTCTAGAGCTTCTAGTGTTAATGCAATTCCTTTTTATTTAAGAACTGACAATACGTTATCTTCTGTATATATAAAGTTTAGATAAAGTAAAAAAAATTGATGGCAGCACCTCCCTCTAGTGCTTCTAGTGTTACTGCGATTCCTTGTTGTTTATGAACTGACAATACGTTATCTTCTGTATACATGATGGGTAGATAAAGTAATAAAAAGGGATGGCAGCACCTCCCTCTAGTGCTTCTAGTGTTACTGCGATTCCTTAGTATTTATGAACCAACAATACGTTATCTTCTGTACATGGTACGTGTAGATAAAGTAATAAAAAGGGATGTCAGCACTTCCCTCTAGTGCTTCTAGTGGTACTGCGATTCCTTGTTATTTATGAACTGACTATACGTTATCTTCTGTATGCATAATGTGTAGAAAAGGATTAAAAAGGGATGGCAGCACCTCCCTCTAGTGCTTCTAGTGTTACTGCAATTCCTTGTTATTTACGAACTGACAATACGTTATCTACTGTTTACATGATATGTAGATAAAATAATAAAAAGGGACAGCAGCACCTCCCTCTAGTACTGCTAGTGTTACAGCGAATTCTTGTTATTTATGAACTGACAATACGTTATCTTCTGTATACATGATTTGTAGATAAAGTAATAAAAAGGAATGACGGCACCTCCCTCTAGTGGTTCTAGTGTTACTGCGATTCCTTGATATTTATGAACTGACAATACGTTATCTTCTGTATACATGATGTGTAGATAAAGTATTAAAAAGGGATGGCAGCACCTCCCTCTAGTGCTCCTAGTGTTACTGCGATTCCTTGTTATTTATGAACCACCAATACGTTATCTTCTGTACATGGTATGTGTCGATAAAGTAATAAAAAAGATGGCAGCACCTCCCTCTAGTGCTTCCAGTGTTACTGAGAGTCCTTGTTATTTATGAACTGACAACACATTATCTTCTGTATACTTTGATTTGTAGATAAAGTAATCAAAAGTGATGGCAGCACCTCCCTCTAATGCTTCTAGTGTTACTGCGATTCCTTGTTAAATATGAACTGACAATACGTTATCTTCTGTTTACATGATGTGTAGATAAAGTAATAAAAAGGGATGGCAGCACCTCCCTCTAATGCTTCTAATGTTACTGCGATTCCTCGCTATTTATGAACTGACAACAAATTATATTCTGTATACATGATGTGTAGTTAAAGTAATAAAAAGGTATGGCAGCACCTCCCTATAGTGCTTCTAGTGTTACTGCGATTCCTTGTTATTTATGAACCAACAATACGTTATCTTCTGTACGTGTAGATAAAGTAATAAAAAGTGATCTCAGCACCTCCCTCCAGTGCTTCTAGTGTTACTGCGATTCCTTGTTATTTATGAACTGACAATACGTTATCTTCTGTATACATGATGTGTAGATAAAGTAATAAAAAGGGATGGCAGCACCTCCCTCTAGAGCTTCTAGTGTTACTGCGATTCCTTGTTATTTATGAATTGACAATACGGTATCTTCTATATACATGAAGTGTAGATAAAGTAATAAAAAGGGATGGCAGCACCTCCCTCTAGAGTTTCTAGTGTTAATGCAATTCCTTTTTATTTATGAACTGACTATACGTTATCTTCTGTATACATGAATTGTAGATAAAGTAATAAAAAGGGATGGCAACACCTTCCTTTAGTGCTCCTAGTGTTACTGCGCTTCCTTGTTATTTATGAACCAACAATACGTTATCTTCTGTACATGGTACGTGTAGATAAAGTAATAAAAAGAGATGGCAGCACCTCCCTCTAGTGCTTCAAGTGTTACTGCGATTCCTTGTTGTTTATGAACTGACAATACGTTATCTTCTGTATACATGATGTGTAGATAAAGTAATAAAAAGGGATGGCAGCACCTCCATCTAGTGTTTCTAGTTTTACTGCGTGTCCTTGTAATTTATGAACTGACAATACGTTATCTTCTGTATACATAATGTGTAAATAAAGTAATAAAAAGGGATGGCGGCACCTCCCTCTAGTGCTTCTAGTGTTAATGCGATTCCTTTTTATTAATGAACTGACAATACGTTATCTTCTGTATACATAATGTGTAGATAAAGTAATAAAAAGGGATGGCAGCACCACTCTCTAGTGCTTCTAGTGTTACTGCGATTCCTTGTTGTTTATGAACTGACAATACGTTATCTTCTGTATACATGATGTGCAGATAAAGTAATAAAAAGGGATGGCAGCACCTCCCTCTAGTGCTTCTAGTGTTACTGCGATTCCTTGTTATTTATGAACCAACAATACGTTATCTTCTGTACATGGTACGTGTAGATAAAGTAATAAAAAGGGATGTCAGCACCTTCCTCTAGTGCTTCTAGTGGTACTGCAATTCCTTGTTATTTATGAACTGACAATACGTTATCTTCTGTTTACATGATGTGTAGATAAAGTAATAAAAAAGGAATGGCAGCACCTCCCTCTAGTGATCCCAGTGTTACTGCTCTTCCTTGTTATTTATGAGCCAACAATACGTTATCTTCTGTACATGGTACGTGTAGATAAAGTAATAAAAAGAGATGGCAGCACCTCCCTCTAGTGCTTCCGGTGTTACTGAGAGTCCTTGTTATTTATAAACTGACAACACATTATCTTCTGTATACTTTGATGTGTAGATAAAGTAATAAAATGTGATCTCAGCACCTCCCTCTAGTGCTTCTAATGTTACTGCGATTCCTTGTTATTTATGAACTGACAATACGTTATCTTCTGTATACATGATGTGTAGATAAAGTAAAAAAAAGGGATGGCAGCACCTCCCTCGAGAGCTTCTAGTTTTACTGCGATTCCTTGTTATTTATGAATTGACAATACGGTATCTTCTGTATACATGAAGTGTAGATAACGTAATAAAAATGGGTGGCAGCACCTCCCTCTAGAGCTTCTAGTGTTAATGCGATTCCTTTTTAATTATGAACTGACAATACGTTATCTTCTGTATACATAATGTGTAGATAAAGTAATAAAAAGGGATGGTAGCACCTCCCTCTAGTGCTTCTAGTGCTACTGCGATTCCTTGTTTTTTATGAACTGACAATACGTTTTCTTCTGTATACATGATGTGCAGATAAAGTAATAAAAAGGGATGGCAGCACCTCCCTCTAGTGCTTCTAGTGTTTCTGCGATTCCTTGTTATATATGAACCAACAATACGTTATCTTCTGTACATGGTACATGTAGATAAAGTAATAAAAAGGGATGTCAGCACCTCCCTCTAGTGCTTCTAGTGGTACTGCAATTCCATGTTATTTATGAACTGACAATACGTTATCTTCTGTATGCGTAACGTGTAGAAAAGAATTAAAAAGGGATGGCAGCACCTCCCTCTAGTGCTTCTAGTGTTACTGCAATTCCTTGTTATTTACGAACTGACAATACGTTATCTTCTGTTTACATGATGTGTAGATAAGGTAATAAAAAGGGATGGCAGCACCTCCCTCTAGTGCTCCTAGTGTTACTGCGCTTCTTTGTTATTTATGAACCAAGAATAAGTTATCTTCTGTACATGTTACGTGTAGATAAAGTAATAAAAAGAGATGGCAGCACCTCCCTCTAGTGCTTCCAGTGTTACTGAGGGTCCTTGTTATTTATGAACTGACAACACATTATCTTCTGTATACTTTGATGTATAGATAAAGTAATAAAAAGGGATGGCAGCACCTCCCTCTAGAGCTTCTAGTGTTAATGCGATTCCTTTTTATTTAAGAACTGACAATACGTTATCTTCTGTATATATAAAGTTTAGATAAAGTAATAAAAATTGATGGCAGCACCTCCCTCTAGTGCTTCTAGTGTTACTGCGATTCCTTGTTGTTTATGAACTGACAATACGTTATCTTCTGTATACATGATGGGTAGATAAAGTAATAAAAAGGGATGGCAGCACCTCCCTCTAGTGCTTCTAGTGTTACTGCGATTCCTTAGTATTTATGAACCAACAATACGTTATCTTCTGTACATGGTACGTGTAGATAAAGTAATAAAAAGGGATGTCAGCACTTCCCTCTAGTGCTTCTAGTGGTACTGCGATTCCTTGTTATTTATGAACTGACTATACGTTATCTTCTGTATGCATAATGTGTAGAAAAGGATTAAAAAGGGATGGCAGCACCTCCCTCTAGTGCTTCTAGTGTTACTGCAATTCCTTGTTATTTACGAACTGACAATACGTTATCTTCTGTTTACATGATATGTAGATAAAATAATAAAAAGGGACAGCAGCACCTCCCTCTAGTACTGCTAGTGTTACAGCGAATTCTTGTTATTTATGAACTGACAATACGTTATCTTCTGTATACATGATTTGTAGATAAAGTAATAAAAAGGAATGACGGCACCTCCCTCTAGTGGTTCTAGTGTTACTGCGATTCCTTGATATTTATGAACTGACAATACGTTATCTTCTGTATACATGATGTGTAGATAAAGTATTAAAAAGGGATGGCAGCTTCTCCCTCTAGTGCTCCTAGTGTTACTGCGATTCCTTGTTATTTATGAACCAACAATACGTTATCTTCTGTACATGGTATGTGTCGATAAAGTAATAAAAAAGATGGCAGCACCTCCCTCTAGTGCTTCCAGTGTTACTGAGAGTCCTTGTTATTTATGAACTGACAACACATTATCTTCTGTATACTTTGATTTGTAGATAAAGTAATCAAAAGTGATGGCAGCACCTCCCTCTAATGCTTCTAGTGTTACTGCGATTCCTTGTTAAATATGAACTGACAATACGTTATCTTCTGTTTACATGATGTGTAGATAAAGTAATAAAAAGGGATGGCAGCACCTCCCTCTAATGCTTCTAATGTTACTGCGATTCCTCGCTATTTATGAACTGACAACACATTATATTCTGTATACATGATGTGTAGTTAAAGTAATAAAAAGGTATGGCAGCACCTCCCTATAGTGCTTCTAGTGTTACTGCGAGTCCTTGTTATTTATGAACTGACAATACGTTATATTCTGTATACATGATGTGTAGATAAAGTAACAAAATGAGATGGCAGCACCTCCCTCTAGTGCTTCTAGTGTTACTGCGGTTCCATGTTAATTATGAACTGACAATACATTATCTTCTGTATATATGATGTGTAGATAAAGTAATAAAAAGGGATGGCAGCATCTCCCTCTAGTACTTCTAGTGTAACCACGATTCCTTGATATTTATGAACTGACAATACGTTAATTTCTGTATACATGATGTGTAGATAAAGTAATAAAAACGGATGGCAGCACCTCCATCTAGTGCTTCTTGTGTTACAGCGATACCTTTGTATTTATGAACTGACAATACGTTATCTTCTGTATACATGATGTGTAGATAAAGTAATAAAAAGGATGGCATCACCTCCCTCTAGTGCTCCTAGTGTTACTGCGATACCTTGTTATTTATGAACTGGCAATACGTTATCTTCTGTATACATGATGTGTAGATAAAGTAATAAAAAAGATGGCAGCACCTCCCTCTAGTGCTTCCAGTGTTACTGAGAGTCCTTGTTATTTATGAACTGACAACACATTATCTTCTGTGTACTTTGATGTGTAGATAAAGTAATAAAAAGTGATGGCAGCACCTCCCTCTAGTGCTTCTAGTGTTACTGCGATTCCTTGTTATACATGAACTGACAATACGTTATGTTCTGTATACGCGATGTGTAGATAAAGTAATAAAATGGGATGGCAACACCTCCCTCTAGTGTTTTCAGTGTTACTGCGATTCCTTGTAATATATGAACTTTCAATACGTTATCTTCTGTATTCATAATGTGTAGATAAAGTAATAAAAACGGATAGCAGCACCTTCCTCTAGTGCTTCTAGTGTTACTGCGATTCCTTGTTATTTATAAACTGACAATACGTTATCTTCTGTACATGGTACGAGTAGATAAAGTAATAAAAAGGGATGGCAGCACCTCCCTCTAGTGCTTCTAGTGTTACTTCATTTCCTTGTTATTTATGAACTGACAATACGTTATCTTCTGTATACATGATGTGTAGATAAAGTACTAAAAAAGGATGGCAGCACCTCCCTCTAGAGCTTCTATTGTTACTGCGATTCCTTGTTATTTATGAACTGACAATACGTTATCTTCTTTATACATGATGTGTAGATAAAGTAATAAAAAGCATGGCAGCACCTCCCTCTAGTGCTTCTAGTGTTACTGCGATTCCTTGATATTTATGAACTGACGATACGTTATCTTCTGTACATGGTACGTGATGATAAAGTAATAAAAAGGGATGACAGCACCTCCCTTTAGTGCTTCTAGTGGTACTGCAATTCCTTGTTATTTACGAACTGACAATACGTTATCTTCTGTTTACATGATGTGTAGATAAAGTAATAAAAAGGGATGGCAGCACCTCCCTCTAGTGCTCCTAGTGTTACTGCGCTTTCTTGTTATTTATGAACAAACAATACGTTATCTTCTGTACATGGTACGTGTAGATAAAGTATTAAAAAGAGATGGCAGCACCTCCCTTTAGTGCTTCCAGTGTTACTGAGAGTCCTTGTTATTTATGAACTGACAATACGTTATCTTCTGTATACATAATGTGTAGATAAAGTAATAAAAAGGGATTGCAGCACCTCCCTCTAGTGCTTCTAGTGTTACTGCGATTCCTTGTTGTTTATGAACTGACAATACGTTATCTTCTGTATACATGATGTGCAGATAAAGTAATAAAAAGGGATGGCAGCACCTCCCTCTAGTGCTTCTAGTGTTACTGCGATTCCTTGTTATTTATGAACCAACAATACGTTATCTTCTGTACATGGTACGTGTAGATAAAGTAATAAAAAGGGATGTCAGCACCTCCCTCTAGTGCTTCTAGTGGTACTGCAATTCCTTGTTATTTATGAACTGACAATACGTTAGCTTCTGTATGCATAATGTGTAGAAAAGAATTAAAAAGGGATGGCAGCACCTCCCTCTAGAGCTTCTAGTATTACTGCAATACCTTGTTATTTACGAACTGACAATACGTTATCTTCTGTTTACTTGATGTGTAGATAAAGTAATAAAAAAGGAATGGCAGCACCTCCCTCTAGTGCTCCTAGTGTTACTGCGCTTCCTTGTTATTTATGAACCAACAATACGTTATCTTCTGTACATGGTACGTGTAGATAGAGTAATAAAAAGAGATGGCAGCACCTCCCTCTAGTGCTTCCAGTGTTACTGAGAGTCCTTGTTATTTATGAATTGACAACACATTATCTTCTGTATACTTTGATGTGTAGATAAAGTAATAAAAAGTGATCTCAGCATCTCCCTCTAGTGCTTCTAATGTTACTGCGATTGCTTGTTATTTATGAACTGACAATACGTTATCTTCTGTATACATGATGTGTAGATAAAGTAAAAAAAAGGGATGGCAGCACCTCCCTCTAGAGCTTCTAGTGTTACTGCGATTCCTTGTTATTTATGAATTGACAATACGGTATCTTCTGTATACATGAAGTGTAGATAACGTAATAAAAAGGGGTGGCAGCACCTCCCTCTAGAGCTTCTAGTGTTAATGCGATTCCTTTTTATTTATGAACTGACAATACGTTATCTTCTGTATACATAATGTGTAGATAAAGTAATAAAAAGGGATGGCGGCACCTCCCTCTAGTGCTTCTAGTGTTACTGCGATTCCTTGATATTTATGAACTGACAATACGTTTTCTTCTGTATATATGATGTGCAGATAAAGTAATAAAAAGGGATGGCAGCACCTCCCTCTAGTGCTTCTAGTGTTGCTGCGATTCCTTGTTATTTATGAACCATCAATACGTTATCTTCTGTACATGGTACATGTAGATAAAGTAATAAAAAGGGATGTCAGCACCTCCCTCTAGTGTTTCTAGTGGTACTGCAATTCCATGTTATTTATGAACTGACAATATGTTATCTTCTGTATGCATAATGTGTAGAAAAGAATTAAAAAGGGATGGCAGCACCTCCCTCTAGTGCTTCTAGTGTTACTGCAAAATCCTTGTTATTTACGAACTGACAATACGTTATCTTCTGTTTACATGATGTGTAGATAAAGTAATAAAAAGGGATGGCATCACCTCCCTCTAGTGCTCCTAGTGCTACTGCGCTTCTTTGTTATTTATGAACCAACAATAAGTTATCTTCTGTACATGGTACGTGTAGATAAAGTAATAAAAAGAGATGGCAGCACCTCCCTCTAGTGCTTCCAGTGTTACTGAGAGTCCTTGTTATTTATGAACTGGCAGCACATTATCTTCTGTATACTTTGATGTGTCGATAAAGTAATAAAAAGGGATGGCAGCACCTCCCTCTAGAGCTTCTAGTGTTAATGCGATTCCTTTTTTTTATGAACTGACAATACGTTATCTTCTGTATATATAATGTGTAGATAAAGTAATAAAAAGGGATGGCAGCACCTCCCTCTAGTGCTTCTAGTGTTACTGCGATTCCTTGTTGTTTATGAACTGACAATACGTTATCTTCTGTATACATGATGGGTAGATAAAGTAATAAAAAGGGATGGCAGCACCTCCCTCTAGTGCTTCTAGTGTTACTGCGATTCCTTATTATTTATGAACCAACAATACGTTATCTTCTGTACATGGTACGTGTAGATAAAATAATAAAAAGGTCTGTCAGCACTTCCCTCTAGTGCTTCTAGTGGTACTGCGATTCCTTGTTATTTATGAACTGACAATACGCTATCTTCTGTATGCATAATGTGTAGAAAAGGATTAAAAAGGGATAGCAGCCCTCCCTCTACTGCTTCTAGTGTTACTGCAATTCCTTGTTATTTACGAACTGACAATACGTTATCTTCTGTTTACATGCTATGTAGATAAAATAATAAAAAGGGATAGCAGCACCTCCCTCTAGTACTGCTAGTGTTACTGCGAATCCTTGTTATTTATGAACTGACAATACGTTATCTTCTGTACATGGTATGTGTAGATAAAGTAATAAAAAAGATGGCAGCACCTCCCTCTAGTGCTTCCAGTCTTACTGAGAGTCCTTGATATTTATGAACTGACAACACATTATCTTCTGTATACTTTGATTTGTAGATCAAGTAATCAAAAGTGATGGCAGCACCTCCCTCTAGTGCTTCTAGTGTTACTGCGATTCCTTGTTATATATGAACTGACAATACGTTATCTTCTGTTTACATGATGTGTAGATAAAGTAATAAAAAGGGATGGCAGCACCTCCCTCTAGTGCTCCTAGTGTTACTGCGCTTCCTTGTTATTTATGAACCAACGATACGTTATCTTCTGTACATGGTACGTGTAGATAAAGTAATAAAAATAGATGGCAGCACCTCCCTCTAGTGCTTCAAGTGTTACTGCGATTCCTTGTTGTTTATGAACTGACAATACGTTATCTTCTGTATACATGATGTGTAGATAAAGTAATAAAAAGGGATGGCAGCACATCCATCTAGTGTTTCTAGTTTCACTGCGTATCCTTGTAATTTATGAACTGACAATACGTTATCTTCTGTATACATAATGTGTAAATAAAGTAATAAAAAGGGATGGCAGCACCTCCCTCTGGTGCTTCTAGTGTTACTGCGATTCCTTGATATTTATGAAGTGACAATACATTATCTTCTGTATATATGATGTGTAGATAAAGTAATAAAAAGGGATGGCAGTACCTCCCTCTAGAGCTTCTAGTGTTAATGCGATTCCTTTTTATTAATGAACTGACAATACGTTATCTTCTGTATACATGATGTGTAGTTAAAGTAATAAAAAGGGATGGCAGCACCTCCCTCTAATGCTTCTAATGTTACTGCGATTCCTCGTTATTTATGAACTGACAACACATTATATTCTGTATACATGATGTGTAGTTAAAGTAATAACAAGGTATGGCAGCACCTCCCTCTAGTGCTTCTAGTGTTACTGCGAGTCCTTGTTATTTATGAACTGACAATACGTTATATTCTGTATACATGATGTGTAGATAAAGTAACAAACAGAGATGGCAGCACCTCCCTCTAGTGCTTCTAGTGTTACTGCGGTTCCATGTTAATTATGAGCTGACAATACATTATCTTCTGTATATATGATGTGTAGATAAAGTAATAAAAAGGGATGGCAGCATCTCCCTCTAGTACTTCTAGTGTAACCGCGATTCCTTGATATTTATGAACTGACAATACGTTAACTTCTGTATACATGATGTGTAGATAAAGTAATAAAAAGGGATAGCAGCACCTCCCTCTAGTGCTCCTAGTGTTACTGCGATTCCTTGTTATTTATGAACCAACAATACGTTATCCTCTGTACATGGTATGTGTAGATAAAGTAATAAAAAAGATGGCAGCACCTCCCTCTAGTGCTTCCAGTGTTACTGCGATTCCTTTATATTTATAAACTGACAATACGTTATCTTCTGTACATGGTACGAGTAGATAAAGTAATCAAAAGGGATGGCAGCACCTCCCTCTAGTGCTTTTGTGTTACTGCGATTCCTTGTTATTTATGAACTGACAATACGTTATCTTCTGTATACATGATGTGTAGATAAAGTAATAAAAAGGGATGGCATAAACTCCCTCTAGTGCTTCTAGTGTTACAGCAATTCCTTGTTATTTATGAACTGACAATACGTTATGTTCTGTATACGTGATGTGTAGATAAAGTAATAAAAAGGGATGACAGCACCTCCCTCTAGTGCTTCTAGTGTTACTGCATTTCCTTGTTATTTATGAACTGACAATACGTTATCTTCTGTATACATGATGTGTAGATAAAGTACTCAAAAAGGATGGCAGCACCTTCCTCTAGAGCTTCTAGTGTTACTGCGATTCCTTGTTATTTATGAACTGACAATACGTTATCTTCTGTATACATGATGTGTAGATAAAGTAATAAAAAGCATGGCAGCACCTCCCTCTAGAGCTTCCAGTGTCACTGCGATTCCTTGTTATTTATGAACTGACAATACGTTATCTTCTGTATACATGATGTGTAGATAAAGTAATAAATAGAGATGGCAGCACCTCCCTCTAGTGCTTCTAGTGTTACTACAATTCCTTGTTATTTATGAACTGACAATACGTTATCTTCTATATACATGATGTGTAGATAAAGTAATAAACAGGGATGGCAGCACCTCCCTCTAGTGCTTCTAGTGTAACTGCGATTCCTTGTCATTTATGAACTGACAATACATTATTTTCTGTATATATGATGTGTAGATAAAGTAGTAAAAAGGGATGGCAGCACCTCCCTCTAGTGCTTCTATGCTTACTGCGATTCCTTGATATTTATGAACTAACAATACCTTAACTTCTGTATACAAGATGTGTAGATAAAGTAATAAACAGGAATGGCAGCACCTCTCTCTAGTGCTTCTAGTGTTACTGCGATTCCTTGATATTTATGAAGTGACAATACATTATCTTCTGTATATATGATGTGTAGATAAAGTAATAAAAAGGGATGGCAGCACCTCCCTCTAGTGCTTCTAGTGTTACTGCGATTCCTTGATATTTATGAACTGACGATACGTTATCTTCTGTACATGGTACGTGTAGATAACGTAATAAAAAGGGATGTCAGCACCTCCCTCTAGTGCTTCTAGTGGTACTGCAATTCCTTGTTATTTATGAACTGACAATACGTTATCTTCTGTATGCATAATGTGTAGAAAAGAATTAAAAAGGGATGGCAGCACCTCCCTCTAGTGCTTCTAGTGTTACTGCAATTCCTTGTTATTTACGAACTGACAATACGTTATCTTCTGTTTACATGATGTGTAGATAAACCAATAAAAATAATGGCAGCACCTCCCTCTAGTGCTCCTAGTGTTACTGCGCTTTCTTGTTATTTATGAACCAACAATACGTTATCCTCTGTACATGGTACGTGTAGATAAAGTAATAAAAAGAGATGGCAGCACCTCCCTCTAGTTTTCAAGTGTTACTGCGATTCCTTGTTGTTTATGAACTGACAATACGTTATCTTCTGTATACATGATGTGCAGATAAAGTAATAAAAAGGGATGGCAGCACCTCCATCTAGTGTTTCTAGTTTTACTGCGTGTCCTTGTAATTTATGAACTGACAATACGTTATCTTCTGTATACATAATGTGTAAATAAAGTAATAAAAAGGGATGGCGGCACCTCCCTTTAGTGCTTCTAGTGGTACTGCAATTCCTTGTTATTTACGAACTGACAATACGTTATATTCTGTTTACATGATGTGTAGATAAAGTAATAAAAAGGGATGGCAGCACCTCCCTCTAGTGCTCCTAGTGTTACTGCGCTTTCTTGTTATTTATGAACAAACAATACGTTATCTTCTGTACATGGTACGTGTAGATAAAGTATTAAAAAGAGATGGCAGCACCTCCCTCTAGTGCTTCTAGTGGTACTGCAATTCCTTGTTATTTATGAACTGCCAATACGTTAGCTTCTGTATGCATAATGTGTAGAAAAGGATTAAAAAGGGATGGCAGCACCTCCCTCTAGAGCTTCTAGTATTACTGCAATACCTTGTTATTTACGAACTGACAATACGTTATCTTCTGTTTACTTGATGTGTAGATAAAGTAATAAAAAAGGAATGGCAGCACCTCCCTCTAGTGCTCCTAGTGTTACTGCGCTTCCTTGTTATTTATGAACCAACAGTACGTTATCTTCTGTACATGGTACGTGTAGATAAAGTAATAAAAAGAGATGGCAGCACCTCCCTCTATTGCTTCCAGTGTTACTGAGAGTCCTTGTTATTTATGAACTGACAACACATTATCTTCTGTATACTTTGATGTGTAGATAAAGTAATAAAAAGTGATCTCAGCATCTCCCTCTAGTGCTTCTAATGTTACTGCGATTGCTTGTTATTTATGAACTGACAATACGTTATCTTCTGTATACATGATGTGTAGATAAAGTAAAAAAAAGGGATGGCAGCACCTACCTCTAGAGCTTCTAGTGTTACTGCGATTCCTTGTTATTTATGAATTGACAATACGGTATCTTCTGTATACATGAAGTGTAGATAACGTAATAAAAAGGGGTGGCAGCACCTCCCTCTAGAGCTTCTAGTGTTAATGCGATTCCTTTTTATTTATGAACTGACAATACGTTATCTTCTGTATACATAATGTGTAGATAAAGTAATAAAAAGGGATGGCAGCACCTCCCTCTAGTGCTTCTAGTGTTACTGCGATTCCTTGTTGTTTATGAACTGACAATACGTTTTCTTCTGTATACATGATGTGCAGATAAAGTAACAAAAAGGGATGGCAGCACCTCCCTCTAGTGCTTCTAGTGTTGCTGCGATTCCTTGTTATTTATGAACCAACAATACGTTATCTTCTGTACATGGTACATGTAGATAAAGTAATAAAAAGGGATGTCAGCACCTCCCTCTAGTGCTTCTAGTGGTACTGCAATTCCATGTTATTTATGAATTGACAATATGTTATCTTCTGTATGCATAATGTGTAGAAAAGAATTAAAAAGGGATGGCATCACCTCCCTCTAGTGCTTCTAGTGTTACTGCAATTCCTTGTTATTTACGAACTGACAATACGTTATCTTCTGTTTACATGATGTGTAGATAAAGTAATAAAAAGGGATGGCATCACCTCCCTCTAGTGCTCCTAGTGTTACTGCGCTTCTTTGTTATTTATGAACCAACAATAAGTTATCTTCTGTACATGGTACGTGTAGATAAAGTAATAAAAAGAGATGGCAGCACCTCCCTCTAGTGCTTCCAGTGTTATTGAGAGTCCTTGTTATTTATGAACTGGCAGCACATTATCTTCTGTATACTTTGATGTGTCGATAAAGTAATAAAAAGGGATGGCAGCACCTCCCTCTAGAGCTTCTAGTGTTAATGCGATTCCTTTTTTTTTTATGAACTGACAATACGTTATCTTCTGTATATATAATGTGTAGATAAAGTAATAAAAAGGGATGGCAGCACCTCCCTCTAGTGCTTCTAATGTTACTGCGATTCCTTGTTGTTTATGAACTGACAATACGTTATCTTCTGTATACATGATGGGTAGATAAAGTAATAAAAAGGGATGGCAGCACCTCCCTCTAGTGCTTCTAGTGTTACTGCGATTCCTTATTATTTATGAACCAACAATACGTTATCTTCTGTACATGGTACGTGTAGATAAAATAATAAAAAGGTCTGTCAGCACTTCCCTCTAGTGCTTCTAGTGGTACTGCGATTCCTTGTTATTTATGAACTGACAATACGCTATCTTCTGTATGCATAATGTGTAGAAAAGGATTAAAAAGGGATAGCAGCACCTCCCTCTACTGCTTCTAGTGTTACTGCAATTCCTTGTTATTTACGAACAGACAATACGTTATCTTCTGTTTACATGCTATGTAGATAAAATAATAAAAAGGGATAGCAGTACTCCCTCTAGTACTGCTAGTGTTACTGCGAATCCTTGTTATTTATGAACTGACAATACGTTATCTTCTGTATACATGATTTGTAGATAAACAAATAAAAAGGAATGACGGCACCTCCCTCTAGTGGTCCTAGTGTTACTGCGATTCCTTGATATTTATGAACTGACAATACGTTATCTACTGTATACATGATGTGTAGATAAAGTATTAAAAAGGGATGGCAGCACCTCCCTCTAGTGCTCCTCCCTCTAATGCTTCTAGTGTTACTGCGATTCCTTGTTATATATGAACTGACAATACGTTATCTTCTGTTTACATGATGTGTAGATAAAGTAATAAAAAGGGATGGCAGCACCTCCCTCTAGTGCTCCTAGTGTTACTGCGCTTCCTTTTATTTATGAACCAACGATACGTTATCTTCTGTACATGGTACGTGTAGATAAAGTAATAAAAATAGATGGCAGCACGTCCCTCTAGTGCTTCAAGTGTTACTGCGATTCCTTGTTGTTTATGAACTGACAATACGTTATCTTCTGTATACATGATGTGTAGATAAAGTAATAAAAAGGGATGGCAGCACCTCCCTCTAGAGCTTCTAGTGTTAATGCGATTCCTTTTTATTAATGAACTGACAATACGTTATCTTCTGTATACATGATGTGTAGTTAAAGTAATAAAAAGGGATGGCAGCACCTCCCTCTAATGCTTCTAATGTTACTGCGATTCCTCGTTATTTATGAACTGACAACACATTATATTCTGTATACATGATGTGTAGTTAAAGTAATAACAAGGTATGGCAGCACCTCCCTCTAGTGCTTCTAGTGTTACTGCGAGTCCTTGTTATTTATGAACTGACAATACGTTATATTCTGTATACATGATGTGTAGATAAAGTAACAAACAGAGATGGCAGCACCTCCCTCTAGTGCTTCTAGTGTTACTGCGGTTCCATGTTAATTATGAACTGACAATACATTATCTTCTGTATATATGATGTGTAGATAAAGTAATAAAAAGGGATGGCAGCATCTCCCTCTAGTACTTCTAGTGTAACCGCGATTCCTTGATATTTATGAACTGACAATACGTTAACTTCTGTATACATGATGTGTAGATAAAGTAATAAAAACGGATGGCAGCACCTCCATCTAGTGCTTCTTGTGTTACAGCGATTCCTTTGTATTTATGAACTGACAATACGTTATCTTCTGTATACATGATGTGTAGATAAAGTAATAAAAAGGGATAGCAGCACCTCTCTCTAGTGCTCCTAGTGTTACTGCGATTCCTTGTTATTTATGAACCAACAATACGTTATCTTCTGTACATGGTATGTTTAGATAAAGTAATAAAAAAGATGGCAGCACCTCCCTCTAGTGCTTCCAGTGTTACTGCGATTCCTTGTAATATATGAACTTTCAATACGTTATCTTCTGTATGCATAATGTGTAGATAAAGTAATAAAAACGGATTGCAGCACCTCCCTTTAGTGCTTCTAGTGTTACTGCGATTCCTTGTTATTTATAAACTGACAATACGTTATCTTCTGTACATGGTACGAGTAGATAAAGTAATCAAAAGGGATGGCAGCACATCCCTCTAGTGCTTTTGTGTTACTGCGATTCCTTGTTATTTATGAACTGACAATACGTTATCTTCTGTATACATGATGTGTAGATAAAGTAATAAAAAGGGATGGCATAAACTCCCTCTAGTGCTTCTAGTGTTACAGCAATTCCTTGTTATTTATGAACTGACAATACGTTATGTTCTGTATACGTGATGTGTAGATAAAGTAATAAAAAGGGATGGCAGCACCTCCCTCTAGTGCTTCTAGTGTTACTGCATTTCCTTGTTATTTATGAACTGACAATACGTTATCTTCTGTATACATGATGTGTAGATAAAGTACTCAAAAAGGATGGCAGCACCTCCCTCTAGAGCTTCTAGTGTTACTGCGATTCCTTGTTATTTATGAACTGACAATACGTTATCTTCTGTATACATGATGTGTAGATAAAGTAATAAAAAGCATGGCAGCACTTCCCTCTAGAGCTTCCAGTGTCACTGCGATTCCTTGTTATTTATGAACTGACAATACGTTATCTTCTGTATACATGATGTGTAGATAAAGTAATAAATAGAGATGGCAGCACCTCCCTCTAGTGCTTCTAGTGTTACTACAATTCCTTCTTATTTATGAACTGACAATACCTTATCTTCTATGTACATGATGTGTAGATAAAGTAATAAACAGGGATGGCAGCACATCCCTCTAGTGCTTCTAGTGTAACTGCGATTCCTTGTCATTTATGAACTGACAATACATTATTTTCTGTATATATGATGTGTAGATAAAGTAGTAAAAAGGGATGGCAGCACCTCCCTCTAGTGCTTCTATGCTTACTGCGATTCCTTGATATTTATGAACTAACAATACCTTAACTTCTGTATACATGATGTGTAGATAAAGTAATAAACAGGAATGGCAGCACCTCCCTCTAGTGCTTCCAGTGTTACTGCGATTCCTTGATATTTATGAAGTGACAATACATTATCTTCTGTATATATGATGTGTAGATAAAGTAATAAAAAGGGATGGCAGCACCTCCCTCTAGTGCTTCTAGTGTTACTGCGATTCCTTGATATTTATGAACTGACGATACGTTATCTTCTGTACATGGTACGTGTAGATAAAGTAATAAAAAGGGATGTCAGCACCTCCCTCTAGTGCTTCTAGTGGTACTGCAATTCCTTGTTATTTATGAACAGACAATACGTTATCTTCTGTATGCATAATGTGTAGAAAAGAATTAAAAAGGGATGGCAGCACCTCCCTCTAGTGCTTCTAGTGTTACTGCAATTCCTTGTTATTTACGAACTGACAATACGTTATCTTCTGTTTATATGATGTGTAGATAAAGTAATAAAAATAATGGCAGCACCTCCCTCTAGTGCTCCTAGTGTTACTGCGCTTTCTTGTTATTTATGAACCAACAATACGTTATCTTCTGTACATGGTACGTGTAGATAAAGTTATAAAAAGAGATGGCAGCACCTCCCTCTAGTTTTCAAGTGTTACTGCGATTCCTTGTTGTTTATGAACTGACAATACGTTATCTTCTGTATACATGATGTGTAGATAAAGTAATAAAAAGGGATGGCAGCACCTCCATCTAGTGTTTCTAGTTTTACTGCGTGTCCTTGTAATTTATGAACTGACAATACGTTATCTTCTGTATACATAATGTGTAAATAAAGTAATAAAAAGGGATGGCGGCACCTCCCTCTAGTGCTTCTAGTGTTAATGCGATTCCTTTTTATTAATGAACTGACAATATGTTATCTTCTGTATACATAATGTGTAGATAAAGTAATAAAAAGGGATGGCAGCACCTCCCTCTAGTGTTTCTAGTGTTACTGCGATTCCTTGTTGTTTATGAACTGACAATACGTTATCTTCTGTATACATGATGTGCAGATAAAGTAATAAAAAGGGATGGCAGCACCTCCCTCTAGTGCTTCTAGTGTTACTGCGATTCCTTGTTATTTATGAACCAACAATACGTTATCTTCTGTAATGGTACGTGTAGATAAAGTAATAAAAAGGGATGTCAGCACCTCCCTCTAGTGCTTCTAGTGGTACTGCAATTCCTTGTTATTTATGAACTGACGATACGTTATCTTCTGTTTACATGATGTGTAGATAAAGTAATAAAAAAGGAATGGTAGCACCTCCCTCTAGTGATCCTAGTGTTACTGCGCTTCCTTGTTATTTATGAGCCAACAATACGTTATCTTCTGTACATGGTACGTGTAGATAAAGTAATAAAAAGAGATGGCAGCACCTCCCTCTAGTGCTTCCAGTGTTACTGAGAGTCCTTGTTATTTATGAACTGACAACACATTATCTTCTGTATACTTTGATGTGTAGATAAAGTAATAAAAAGTGATCTCAGCACCTCCCTCTAGTGCTTCTAATGTTACTGCGATTCCTTGTTATTTATGAACTGACAATACGTTATCTTCTGTATACATGATGTGTAGATAAAGTAAAAAAAAGTAATGGCAGCACCTCCCTCTAGTGCTTCTAGTGTTACTGCGATTCCTTGTTGTTTATGAACTGACAATACGTTTTCTTCTGTATACATGATGTGCAGATAAAGTAATAAAAAGGGATGGCAGCACCTCCCTCTAGTGCTTCTAGTGTTACTGCGATTCCTTGTTATATATGAACCAACAATACGTTATCTTCTGTACATGGTACATGTAGATAAAGTAATAAAAAGGGATGTCAGCACCTCCCTCTAGTGCTTCTAGTGGTACTGCAATTCCATGTTATTTATGAACTGACAATACGTTATCTTCTGTATGCATAATGTGTAGAAAGGAATTAAAAAGGGATGGCAGCACCTCTCTCTAGTGCTTCTAGTGTTACTGCAATTCCTTGTTATTTACGAACTGACAATACGTTATCTTCTGTTTACATGATGTGTAGATAAAGTAATAAAAAGGGATGGCAGCACCTCCCTCTAGTGCTCCTAGTGTTACTGCGCTTCTTTGTTATTTATGAACCAAGAATAAGTTATCGTCTGTACATGGTACGTGTAGATAAAGTAATAAAAAGAGATGGCAGCACCTCCCTCTAGTGCTTCCAGTGTTACTGAGAGTCCTTGTTATTTATGAACTGACAACACATTATCTTCTGTATACTTTGATGTATAGATAAAGTAATAAAAAAGGATGGCAGCACCTCCCTCTAGAGCTTCTAGTGTTAATGCGATTCCTTTTTATTTATGAACTGACAATACGTTATCTTCTGTATATATAATGTTTAGATAAAGTAATAAAAAGGGATGGCAGCACCTCCCTCTAGTGCTTCTAGTGTTACTGCGATTCCTTGTTGTTTATGAACTGACAATACGTTATCTTCTGTATACATGATGGGTAGATAAAGTAATAAAAAGGGATGGCAGCACCTCCCTCTAGTGCTTCTAGTGTTACTGCGATTCCTTAGTATTTATGAACCAACAATACGTTATCTTCTGTACCTGGTACGTGTAGATAAAGTAATAAAAAGGGATGTCAGCACTTCCCTCTAGTGCTTCTAGTGGTACTGCGATTCCTTGTTATTTATGAACTGACAATACGTTATCTTCTGTATGCATAATGTGTAGAAAAGGATTAAAAAGGGATGACAGCACCTCCCTCTAGTGCTTCTAGTGTTACTGCAATTCCTTGTTATTTACGAACTGACAATACGTTATCTTCTGTTTACATGATATGTAGATAAAATAATAAAAAGGGACAGCAGCACCTCCCTCTAGTACTGCTAGTGTTACAGCGAATCCTTGTTATTTATGAACTGACAATACGTTATCTTCTGTATACATGATTTGTAGATAAAGTAATAAAAAGGAATGACGGCACCTCCCTCTAGTGGTTCTAGTGTTACTGCGATTCCTTGATATTTATGAACTGACAATACGTTATCTTCTGTATACATGATGTGTAGATAAAGTATTAAAAAGGGATGGCAGCACCTCCCTCTAGTGCTCCTAGTGTTACTGCGATTCCTTGTTATTTATGAATCAACAATACGTTATCTTCTGTACATGGTATGTGTCGATAAAGTAATAAAAAAGATGGCAGCACCTCCCTCTAGTGCTTCCAGTGTTACTGAGAGTCCTTGTTATTTATGAACTGACAACACATTATCTTCTGTATACTTTGATTTGTAGATAAAGTAATCAAAAGTGATGGCAGCACCTCCCTCTAATGCTTCTAGTGTTACTGCGATTCCTTGTTAAATATGAACTGACAATACGTTATCTTCTGTTTACATGATGTGTAGATAAAGTAATAAAAAGGGATGGCAGCACCCCCCTCTAGTGCTCCTAGTGTTACTGCGCTTCCTTGTTATTTATGAACCAACAATACGTTATCTTCTGTACATGGTACGTGTAGATAAAGTAATAAAAATAGATGGCAGCACCTCCCTCTAGTGCTTCAAGTGTTACTGCGGATCCTTGTTGTTTATGAACTGACAATACGTTATCTTCTGTATACATGATGTGTAGATAAAGTAATAAAAAGGGATGGCAGCACCTCCATCTAGTGTTTCTAGTTTTACTGCGTATCCTTGTAATTTATGAACTGACAATACGTTATCTTCTGTATATATAATGTGTAAATAAAGTAATAAAAAGGGATGGCACCACCTCCCTCTGGTGCTTCTAGTGTAACTGCGATTACTTGATATTTATGAACTGACAATACAGTATCTTCTGTATATATGATGTGTAGATAAAGTAATAAAAAGGGATGGCAGCACCTCCCTCTAGAGCTTCTAGTGTTAATGCGATTCCTTTTTATTAATGAACTGACAATACGTTATCTTCTGTATACATGATGTGTAGTTAAAGTAATAAAAAGGGATGGCAGCAGCTCCCTCTAATGCTTCTAATGTTACTGCGATTCCTCGTTATTTATGAACTGACAACACATTATATTCTGTATACATGATGTGTAGTTAAAGTAATAAAAAGGTATGGCAGCACCTCCCTATAGTGCTTCTAGTGTTACTGCGAGTCCTTGTTATTTATGAACTGACAATACGTTATATTCTGTATACATGATGTGTAGATAAAGTAACAAACAGAGATGGCAGCACCTCCCTCTAGTGCTTCTAGTGTTACTGCGGTTCCATGTTAATTATGAACTGACAATACATTATCTTCTGTATATATGATGTGTAGATAAAGTCATAAAAAGGGATGGCAGCATCTCCCTCTAGTACTTCTAGTGTAACCACGATTCCTTGATATTTATGAACAGACAATACGTTAATTTCTGTATATATGATGTGTAGATAAAGTAATAAAAACGGATGGCAGCACCTCCATCTAGTGCTTCTTGTGTTACAGCGATTCCTTTGTATTTATGAACTGACAATACGTTATCTTCTGTATACATGATGTGTAGATAAAGTAATAAAAAGGATGGCAGCACCTAACTCTAGTGCTCCTAGTGTTACTGCGATTCCTTGTTATTTATG
Source organism: Hymenopus coronatus (assembly GCA_030762935.1). NCBI lineage: Eukaryota > Metazoa > Arthropoda > Insecta > Mantodea > Hymenopodidae > Hymenopus > Hymenopus coronatus. The sequence goes on along the minus strand of CM060899.1, from coordinate 1,407,027 downwards.
AACTGAAAATACGTTATCTTCTGTATATATGATGTGTAGATAAAGTAATAAAAAAGATGGCAGCACCTCCCTCTGGTGCTTCCAGTGTTACTGAGAGTCCTTGTTATTTATGAACTGACAACACATTATCTTCTGTATACTTTGATGTGTAGATAAAGTAATAAAAAGTGATGGCAGCACCTCCCTCTAGTGCTTCTAGTGTTACTGCGATTCCTTGTTATACATGAACTGACAATACGTTATGTTCTGTATACGCGATGTGTAGATAAAGTAATAAAATGGGATGGCAACACCTCCCTCTAGTGTTTTCAGTGTTACTGCGATTCCTTGTAATATATGAACTTTCAATACGTTATCTTCTGTATGCATAATGTGTAGATAAAGTAATAAAAACGGATTGCAGCACCTTCCTCTAGTGCTTCTAGTGTTACTGCGATTCCTTGTTATTTATAAACTGACAATACGTTATCTTCTGTACATGGTACGTGTAGATAAAGTAAGCAAAAGGGATGGCAGCACCTCCCTCTAGTGCTTTTGTGTTACTGCGATTCCTTGTTATTTATGAACTGACAATACGTTATCTTCTGTATACATGATGTGTAGATAAAGTAATAAAAAGGGATGGCATAAACTCCCTCTAGTGCTTCTAGTGTTACAGCAATTCCTTGTTTTTTATGAACTGACAATACGTTATGTTCTGTATACGTGATGTGTAGATAAAGTAATAAAAAGGGATGGCAGCACCTCCCTCTAGTGCTTCTAGTGTTACTGCATTTCCTTGTTATTTATGAACTGAAAATACGTTATCTTCTGTATACATGATGTGTAGATAAAGTACTAAAAAAGGATGGCAGCACCTCCCTCTAGAGCTTCTATTGTTACTGCGATTCCTTGTTATTTATGAACTGACAATTTGTTATCTTCTTTATACATGATGTGTAGATAAAGTAATAAAAAGCATGGCAGCACCTCCCTCTAGTGCTTCTAGTGTTACTGCGATTCCTTGATATTTATGAACTGACGATACGTTATCTTCTGTACATGGTACGTGATGATAAAGTAATAAAAAGGGATGTCAGCACCTCCCTCTAGTGCTTCTAGTGGTACTGCAATTCCTTGTTTTTTACGAACTGAAAATACGTTATCTTCTGTTTACATGATGTGTAGATAAAGTAATAAAAAGGGATGGCAGCACCTCCCTCTAGTGCTCCTAGTGTTACTGCGCTTTCTTGTTATTTATGAACAAACAATACGTTATCTTCTGTACATGGTACGTGTAGATAAAGTATTAAAAAGAGATGGCAGCACCTCCCTCTAGTGCTTCCAGTGTTACTGAGAGTCCTTGTTATTTATGAACTGACAACACATTATCTTCTGTATACTTTGATGTGTAGATAAAGTAATAAAAAGTGATCTCAGCACCTCCCTCTAGTGCTTCTAGTATTACTGCGATTCCTTGTTATTTATGAACTGACAATACGTTATCTTCTGTATACATGATGTGTAGATAAAGTAATAAAAAGGGATGGCAGCACCTCCCTCTAGAGCTTCTAGTGTTACTGCGATTCCTTGTTATTTATGAATTGACAATACGGTATCTTCTGTATACATGAAGTGTAGATAAAGTAATAAAAAGGGATGGCAGCACCTCCCTCTAGAGCTTCTAGTGTTAATGCGATTCCTTTTTATTTATGAACTGACAATACGTTATCTTCTGTATACATAATGTGTAGATAAAGTAATAAAAAGGGATGGCAGCACCTCCCTCTAGTGCTTCTAGTGTTACTGCGATTCCTTGTTGTTTATGAACGGACAATACGTTATCTTCTGTATACATGATGTGCAGATAAAGTAATAAAAAGGGATGGCAGCACCTCCCTCTAGTGCTTCTAGTGTTACTGCGATTCCTTGTTATTTATGAACCAACAATACGTTATCTTCTGTACATGGTACGTGTAGATAAAGTAATAAAAAGGGATGTCAGCACCTCCCTCTAGTGCTTCTAGTGGTACTGCAATTCCTTGTTATTTATGAACTGACAATACGTTATCTTCTGTATGCATAATGTGTAGAAAAGAATTAAAAAGGGATGGCAGCACCTCCCTCTAGAGCTTCTAGTGTTACTGCAATACCTTGTTATTTACGAACTGACAATACGTTATCTTCTGTTTACATGATGTGTAGATAAAGTAATAAAAAAGGATGGCATCACCTCCCTCTAGTGCTCCTAGTGTTACTGCGCTTCTTTGTTATTTATGAGCCAACAATAAGTTATCTTCTGTACATGGTACGTGTAGATAAAGTAATAAAAAGAGATGGCAGCACCTCCCTCTAGTGCTTCCAGTGTTACTGAGAGTCCTTGTTATTTATGAACTGGCAGCACATTATCTTCTGTATACTTTGATGTGTCGATAAAGTAATAAAAAGGGATGGCAGCACCTTTATCTAGTGTTTCTAGTTTTACTGCGTATCCTTGTAATTTATGAACTGACAATACGTTATCTTCTGTATACATAATGTGTAAATAAAGTAATAAAAAGGGATGGCACCACCTCCCTCTGGTGCTTCTAGTGTAACTGCGATTACTTGATATTTATGAAGTGACAATACAGTATCTTCTGTATACATGATGTGTAGATAAAGTAATAAAAAGGGATGGCAGCACCTCCCTCTAGAGCTTCTAGTGTTAATGCGATTCCTTTTTATCAATGAACTGACAATACGTTATCTTCCTTATACATGATTTGTAGATAAAGTAATAAAAAGGAATGACGGCACCTCCCTCTAGTGGTTCTAGTGTTACTGCCCATTCCTTGATATTTATGAACTGACAATACGTTATCTTCTGTATACATGATGTGTAGATAAAGTATTAAAAAGGGATGGTAGCACCTCCCTCTAGTGCTCCTAGTGTTACTGCGATTCCTTGTTATTTATGAACCAACAATACGTTATCTTCTGTACATGGTATGTGTCGATAAAGTAATAAAAAAGATGGCAGCACCTCCCTCTAGTGCTTCCAGTGTTACTGAGAGTCCTTGTTATTTATGAACTGACAACACATTATCTTCTGTATACTTTGATTTGTAGATAAAGTAATCAAAAGTGATGGCAGCACCTCCCTCTAATGCTTCAAGTGTTACTGCGATTCCTTGTTAAATATGAACTGACAATACGTTATCTTCTGTTTACATGATGTGTAGATAAAGTAATAAAAAGGGATGGCAGCACCTCCCTCTAATGCTTCTAATGTTACTGCGATTCCTCGTTATTTATGAACTGACAACACATTATATTCTGTATACATGATGTGTAGTTAAAGTAATAAAAAGGTATGGCAGCACCTCCCTATAGTGCTTCTAGTGTTACTGCGAGTCCTTGTTATTTATGAACTGACAATACGTTATATTCTGTATACATGATGTGTAGATAAAGTAACAAAATGAGATGGCAGCACCTCCCTCTAGTGCTTCTAGTGTTACTGCGGTTCCATGTTAATTATGAACTTACAATACATTATCTTCTGTATATATGATGTGTAGATAAAGTAATAAAAAGGGAAGGCAGCATCTCCCTCTAGTACTTCTAGTGTAACCACGATTCCTTGATATTTATGAACTGACAATACGTTAATTTCTGTATACATGATGTGTAGATAAAGTAATAAAAATTGATGGCAGCACCTCCATCTAGTGCTTCTTGTGTTACAGCGATTCCTTTTTATTTATGAACTGACAATACGTTATCTTCTGTATACATGATGTGTAGATAAAGTAATAAAAAGGATGGCAGCACCTCCCTCTAGTGCTCCTAGTGTTACTGCGATTCCTTGTTATTTATGAACTGGCAATACGTTATCTTCTGTATACATGATGTGTAGATAAAGTAATAAAAAAGATGGCAGCACCTCCCTCTAGTGCTTCCAGTGTTACTGAGAGTCCTTGTTATTTATGAACTGACAACACATTATCTTCTGTATACTTTGATGTGTAGATAAAGTAATAAAAAGGGATGGCAGCACCTCCCTCTAGTGTTTTCAGTGTTACTGCGATTCCTTGTAATATATGAACTTTCAATACGTTATCTTCTGTATGCATAATGTGTAGATAAAGTAATAAAAACGGATAGCAGCACCTTCCTCTAGTGCTTCTAGTGTTACTGCGATTCCTTGTTATTTATAAACTGACAATACGTTATCTTCTGTACATGGTACGAGTAGATAAAGTAATAAAAAGGGATGGCAGCACCTCCCTCTATTACTTCTAGTGTTACTGCATTTCCTTGTTATTTATGAACTGACAATACGTTATCTTCTGTAAACATGATGTGTAGATAAAGTACTAAAAAAGGATGGCAGCACCTCCCTCTAGAGCTTCTATTGTTACTGCGATTCCTTGTTATTTATGAACTGACAATACGTTATCTTCTTTATACATGATGTGTAGATAAAGTAATAAAAAGCATGGCAGCACCTGCCTCTAGTGCTTCTAGCGTTACTGCGATTCCTTGATATTTATGAACTGACGATACGTCATCTTCTGTACATGGTACGTGATGATAAAGTAATAAAAAGGGATGTCAGCACCTCCCTTTAGTGCTTCTAGTGGTACTGCAATTCCTTGTTATTTACGAACTGACAATACGTTATATTCTGTTTACATGATGTGTAGATAAAGTAATAAAAAGGGATGGCAGCACCTCCCTCTAGTGCTCCTAGTGTTACTGCGCTTTCTTGTTATTTATGAACAAACAATACGTTATCTTCTGTACATGGTACGTGTAGATAAAGTATTAAAAAGAGATGGCAGCACCTCCCTCTAGTGCTTCCAGTGTTACTGAGAGTCCTTGTTATTTATGAACTGACAACACATTATCTTCTGTATACTTTGATGTGTAGGTAAAGTAATAAAAAGTGATCTCAGCACCTCCCTCTAGTGCTTCTAGTATTACTGCGATTCCTTGTTATTTATGAACTGACAATACGTTATCTTCTGTATACATGATGTGTAGATAAAGTAATAAAAAGGGATGGCAGCACCTCCCTCTAGAGCTTCTAGTGTTACTGCGATTCCTTGTTATTTATGAATTGACAATACGGTATCTTCTGTATACATGAAGTGTAGATAAAGTAATAAAAAGGGATGGCAGCACCTCCCTCTAGAGCTTCTAGTGTTAATGCGATTCCTTTTTATTTATGAACTGAGAGTACGTTATCTTCTGTATACATAATGTGTAGATAAAGTAATAAAAAGGGATGGCAGCACCTCCCTCTAGTGCTTCTAGTGTTACTGCGATTCCTTGTTGTTTATGAACTGACAATACGTTATCTTCTGTATACATGATGTGCAGATAAAGTAATAAAAAGGGATGTCAGCACCTCCCTCTAGTGCTTCTAGTGGTACTGCAATTCCTTGTTATTTATGAACTGCCAATACGTTAGCTTCTGTATGCATAATGTGTAGAAAAGGATTAAAAAGGGATGGCAGCACCTCCCTCTAGAGCTTCTAGTATTACTGCAATACCTTGTTATTTACGAACTGACAATACGTTATCTTCTGTTTACTTGATGTGTAGATAAAGTAATAAAAAAGGAATGGCAGCACCTCCCTCTAGTGCTCCTAGTGTTACTGCGCTTCCTTGTTATTTATGAACCAACAATACGTTATCTTCTGTACATGGTACGTGTAGATAAAGTAATAAAAAGAGATGGCAGCACCTCCCTCTATTGCTTCCAGTGTTACTGAGAGTCCTTGTTATTTATGAACTGACAACACATTATCTTCTGTATACTTTGATGTGTAGATAAAGTAATAAAAAGTGATCTCAGCATCTCCCTCTAGTGCTTCTAATGTTACTGCGATTGCTTGTTATTTATGAACTGACAATACGTTATCTTCTGTATACATGATGTGTAGATAAAGTAAAAAAAAGGGATGGCAGCACCTACCTCTAGAGCTTCTAGTGTTACTGCGATTCCTTGTTATTTATGAATTGACAATACGGTATCTTCTGTATACATGAAGTGTAGATAACGTAATAAAAAGGGGAGGCAGCACCTCCCTCTAGAGCTTCTAGTGTTAATGCGATTCCTTTTTATTTATGAACTGACAATACGTTATCTTCTGTATACATAATGTGTAGATAAAGTAATAAAAAGGGATGGCAGCACCTCCCTCTAGTGCTTCTAGTGTTACTGCGATTCCTTGTTGTTTATGAACTGACAATACGTTTTCTTCTGTATACATGATGTGCAGATAAAGTAATAAAAAGGGATGGCAGCACCTCCCTCTAGTGCTTCTAGTGTTGCTGCGATTCCTTGTTATTTATGAACCAACAATACGTTATCTTCTGTACATGGTACATGTAGATAAAGTAATAAAAAGGGATGTCAGCACCTCCCTCTAGTGCTTCTAGTGGTACTGCAATTCCATGTTATTTATGAATTGACAATATGTTATCTTCTGTATGCATAATGTGTAGAAAAGAATTAAAAAGGGATGGCATCACCTCCCTCTAGTGCTTCTAGTGTTACTGCAATTCCTTGTTATTTACGAACTGACAATACGTTATCTTCTGTTTACATGATGTGTAGATAAAGTAATAAAAAGGGATGGCATCACCTCCCTCTAGTGCTCCTAGTGTTACTGCGCTTCTTTGTTATTTATGAACCAACAATAAGTTATCTTCTGTACATGGTACGTGTAGATAAAGTAATAAAAAGAGATGGCAGCACCTCCCTCTAGTGCTTCCAGTGTTATTGAGAGTCCTTGTTATTTATGAACTGGCAGCACATTATCTTCTGTATACTTTGATGTGTCGATAAAGTAATAAAAAGGGATGGCAGCACCTCCCTCTAGAGCTTCTAGTGTTAATGCGATTCCTTTTTTTTTTATGAACTGACAATACGTTATCTTCTGTATATATAATGTGTAGATAAAGTAATAAAAAGGGATGGCAGCACCTCCCTCTAGTGCTTCTAATGTTACTGCGATTCCTTGTTGTTTATGAACTGACAATACGTTATCTTCTGTATACATGATGGGTAGATAAAGTAATAAAAAGGGATGGCAGCACCTCCCTCTAGTGCTTCTAGTGTTACTGCGATTCCTTATTATTTATGAACCAACAATACGTTATCTTCTGTACATGGTACGTGTAGATAAAATAATAAAAAGGTCTGTCAGCACTTCCCTCTAGTGCTTCTAGTGGTACTGCGATTCCTTGTTATTTATGAACTGACAATACGCTTTCTTCTGTATGCATAATGTGTAGAAAAGGATTAAAAAGGGATAGCAGCACCTCCCTCTACTGCTTCTAGTGTTACTGCAATTCCTTGTTATTTACGAACAGACAATACGTTATCTTCTGTTTACATGCTATGTAGATAAAATAATAAAAAGGGATAGCAGCACCTCCCTCTAGTACTGCTAGTGTTACTGCGAATCCTTGTTATTTATGAACTGACAATACGTTATCTTCTGTATACATGATTTGTAGATAAACAAATAAAAAGGAATGACGGCACCTCCCTCTAGTGGTCCTAGTGTTACTGCGATTCCTTGATATTTATGAACTGACAATACGTTATCTACTGTATACATGATGTGTAGATAAAGTATTAAAAAGGGATGGCAGCACCTCCCTCTAGTGCTCCTCCCTCTAATGCTTCTAGTGTTACTGCGATTCCTTGTTATATATGAACTGACAATACGTTATCTTCTGTTTACATGATGTGTAGATAAAGTAATAAAAAGGGATGGCAGCACCTCCCTCTAGTGCTCCTAGTGTTACTGCGCTTCCTTTTATTTATGAACCAACGATACGTTATCTTCTGTACATGGTACGTGTAGATAAAGTAATAAAAATAGATGGCAGCACGTCCCTCTAGTGCTTCAAGTGTTACTGCGATTCCTTGTTGTTTATGAACTGACAATACGTTATCTTCTGTATACATGATGTGTAGATAAAGTAATAAAAAGGGATGGCAGCACCTCCCTCTAGAGCTTCTAGTGTTAATGCGATTCCTTTTTATTAATGAACTGACAATACGTTATCTTCTGTATACATGATGTGTAGTTAAAGTAATAAAAAGGGATGGCAGCACCTCCCTCTAATGCTTCTAATGTTACTGCGATTCCTCGTTATTTATGAACTGACAACACATTATATTCTGTATACATGATGTGTAGTTAAAGTAATAACAAGGTATGGCAGCACCTCCCTCTAGTGCTTCTAGTGTTACTGCGAGTCCTTGTTATTTATGAACTGACAATACGTTATATTCTGTATACATGATGTGTAGATAAAGTAACAAACAGAGATGGCAGTACCCCCCTCTAGTGCTTCTAGTGTTACTGCGGTTCCATGTTAATTATGAACTGACAATACATTATCTTCTGTATATATGATGTGTAGATAAAGTAATAAAAAGGGATGGCAGCATCTCCCTCTAGTACTTCTAGTGTAACCGCGATTCCTTGATATTTATGAACTGACAATACGTTAACTTCTGTATACATGATGTGTAGATAAAGTAATAAAAACGGATGGCAGCACCTCCATCTAGTGCTTCTTGTGTTACAGCGATTCCTTTGTATTTATGAACTGACAATACGTTATCTTCTGTATACATGATGTGTAGATAAAGTAATAAAAAGGGATAGCAGCACCTCTCTCTAGTGCTCCTAGTGTTACTGCGATTCCTTGTTATTTATGAACCAACAATACGTTATCTTCTGTACATGGTATGTGTAGATAAAGTAATAAAAAAGATGGCAGCACCTCCCTCTAGTGCTTCCAGTGTTACTGCGATTCCTTGTAATATATGAACTTTCAATACGTTATCTTCTGTATGCATAATGTGTAGATAAAGTAATAAAAACGGATTGCAGCACCTCCCTTTAGTGCTTCTAGTGTTACTGCGATTCCTTGTTATTTATAAACTGACAATACGTTATCTTCTGTACATGGTACGAGTAGATAAAGTAATCAAAAGGGATGGCAGCACATCCCTCTAGTGCTTTTGTGTTACTGCGATTCCTTGTTATTTATGAACTGACAATACGTTATCTTCTGTATACATGATGTGTAGATAAAGTAATAAAAAGGGATGGCATAAACTCCCTCTAGTGCTTCTAGTGTTACAGCAATTCCTTGTTATTTATGAACTGACAATACGTTATGTTCTGTATACGTGATGTGTAGATAAAGTAATAAAAAGGGATGGCAGCACCTCCCTCTAGTGCTTCTAGTGTTACTGCATTTCCTTGTTATTTATGAACTGACAATACGTTATCTTCTGTATACATGATGTGTAGATAAAGTACTCAAAAAGGATGGCAGCACCTCCCTCTAGAGCTTCTAGTGTTACTGCGATTCCTTGTTATTTATGAACTTACAATACCTTATCTTCTGTATACATGATGTGTAGATAAAGTAATAAAAAGCATGGCAGCACTTCCCTCTAGAGCTTCCAGTGTCACTGCGATTCCTTGTTATTTATGAACTGACAATACGTTATCTTCTGTATACATGATGTGTAGATAAAGTAATAAATAGAGATGGCAGCACCTCCCTCTAGTGCTTCTAGTGTTACTACAATTCCTTCTTATTTATGAACTGACAATACCTTATCTTTTATGTACATGATGTGTAGATAAAGTAATAAACAGGGATGGCAGCACATCCCTCTAGTGCTTCTAGTGTAACTGCGATTCCTTGTCATTTATGAACTGACAATACATTATTTTCTGTATATATGATGTGTAGATAAAGTAGTAAAAAGGGATGGCAGCACCTCCCTCTAGTGCTTCTATGCTTACTGCGATTCCTTGATATTTATGAACTAACAATACCTTAACTTCTGTATACATGATGTGTAGATAAAGTAATAAACAGGAATGGCAGCACCTCCCTCTAGTGCTTCTAGTGTTACTGCGATTCCTTGATATTTATGAAGTGACAATACATTATCTTCTGTATATATGATGTGTAGATAAAGTAATAAAAAGCGATGGCAGCACCTCCCTCTAGTGCTTCTAGTGTTACTGCGATTCCTTGATATTTATGAACTGACGATACGTTATCTTCTGTACATGGTACGTGTAGATAAAGTAATAAAAAGGGATGTCAGCACCTCCCTCTAGTGCTTCTAGTGGTACTGCAATTCCTTGTTATTTATGAACAGACAATACGTTATCTTCTGTATGCATAATGTGTAGAAAAGAATTAAAAAGGGATGGCAGCACCTCCCTCTAGTGCTTCTAGTGTTACTGCAATTCCTTGTTATTTACGAACTGACAATACGTTATCTTCTGTTTATATGATGTGTAGATAAAGTAATAAAAATAATGGCAGCACCTCCCTCTAGTGCTCCTAGTGTTACTGCGCTTTCTTGTTATTTATGAACCAACAATACGTTATCTTCTGTACATGGTACGTGTAGATAAAGTTATAAAAAGAGATGGCAGCACCTCCCTCTAGTTTTCAAGTGTTACTGCGATTCCTTGTTGTTTATGAACTGACAATACGTTATCTTCTGTATACATGATGTGTAGATAAAGTAATAAAAAGGGATGGCAGCACCTCCATCTAGTGTTTCTAGTTTTACTGCGTGTCCTTGTAATTTATGAACTGACAATACGTTATCTTCTGTATACATAATGTGTAAATAAAGTAATAAAAAGGGATGGCGGCACCTCCCTCTAGTGCTTCTAGTGTTAATGCGATTCCTTTTTATTAATGAACTGACAATATGTTATCTTCTGTATACATAATGTGTAGATAAAGTAATAAAAAGGGATGGCAGCACCTCCCTCTAGTGTCTCTAGTGTTACTGCGATTCCTTGTTGTTTATGAACTGACAATACGTTATCTTCTGTATACATGATGTGCAGATAAAGTAATAAAAAGGGATGGCAGCACCTCCCTCTAGTGCTTCTAGTGTTACTGCGATTCCTTGTTATTTATGAACCAACAATACGTTATCTTCTGTAATGGTACGTGTAGATAAAGTAATAAAAAGGGATGTCAGCACCTCCCTCTAGTGCTTCTAGTGGTACTGCAATTCCTTGTTATTTATGAACTGACGATACGTTATCTTCTGTTTACATGATGTGTAGATAAAGTAATAAAAAAGGAATGGTAGCACCTCCCTCTAGTGATCCTAGTGTTACTGCGCTTCCTTGTTATTTATGAGCCAACAATACGTTATCTTCTGTACATGGTACGTGTAGATAAAGTAATAAAAAGAGATGGCAGCACCTCCCTCTAGTGCTTCCAGTGTTACTGAGAGTCCTTGTTATTTATGAACTGACAACACATTATCTTCTGTATACTTTGATGTGTAGATAAAGTAATAAAAAGTGATCTCAGCACCTCCCTCTAGTGCTTCTAATGTTACTGCGATTCCTTGTTATTTATGAACTGACAATACGTTATCTTCTGTATACATGATGTGTAGATAAAGTAAAAAAAAGTAATGGCAGCACCTCCCTCTAGTGCTTCTAGTGTTACTGCGATTCCTTGTTGTTTATGAACTGACAATACGTTTTCTTCTGTATACATGATGTGCAGATAAAGTAATAAAAAGGGATGGCAGCACCTCCCTCTAGTGCTTCTAGTGTTACTGCGATTCCTTGTTATATATGAACCAACAATACGTTATCTTCTGTACATGGTACATGTAGATAAAGTAATAAAAAGGGATGTCAGCACCTCCCTCTAGTGCTTCTAGTGGTACTGCAATTCCATGTTATTTATGAACTGACAATACGTTATCTTCTGTATGCATAATGTGTAGAAAGGAATTAAAAAGGGATGGCAGCACCTCTCTCTAGTGCTTCTAGTGTTACTGCAATTCCTTGTTATTTACGAACTGACAATACGTTATCTTCTGTTTACATGATGTGTAGATAAAGTAATAAAAAGGGATGGCAGCACCTCCCTCTAGTGCTCCTAGTGTTACTGCGCTTCTTTGTTATTTATGAAACAAGAATAAGTTATCGTCTGTACATGGTACGTGTAGATAAAGTAATAAAAAGAGATGGCAGCACCTCCCTCTAGTGCTTCCAGTGTTACTGAGAGTCCTTGTTATTTATGAACTGACAACACATTATCTTCTGTATACTTTGATGTATAGATAAAGTAATAAAAAAGGATGGCAGCACCTCCCTCTAGAGCTTCTAGTGTTAATGCGATTCCTTTTTATTTATGAACTGACAATACGTTATCTTCTGTATATATAATGTTTAGATAAAGTAATAAAAAGGGATGGCAGCACCTCCCTCTAGTGCTTCTAGTGTTACTGCGATTCCTTGTTGTTTATGAACTGACAATACGTTATCTTCTGTATACATGATGGGTAGATAAAGTAATAAAAAGGGATGGCAGCACCTCCCTCTAGTGCTTCTAGTGTTACTGCGATTCCTTAGTATTTATGAACCAACAATACGTTATCTTCTGTACCTGGTACGTGTAGATAAAGTAATAAAAAGGGATGTCAGCACTTCCCTCTAGTGCTTCTAGTGGTACTGCGATTCCTTGTTATTTATGAACTGACAATACGTTATCTTCTGTATGCATAATGTGTAGAAAAGGATTAAAAAGGGATGACAGCACCTCCCTCTAGTGCTTCTAGTGTTACTGCAATTCCTTGTTATTTACGAACTGACAATACGTTATCTTCTGTTTACATGATATGTAGATAAAATAATAAAAAGGGACAGCAGCACCTCCCTCTAGTACTGCTAGTGTTACAGCGAATCCTTGTTATTTATGAACTGACAATACGTTATCTTCTGTATACATGATTTGTAGATAAAGTAATAAAAAGGAATGACGGCACCTCCCTCTAGTGGTTCTAGTGTTACTGCGATTCCTTGATATTTATGAACTGACAATACGTTATCTTCTGTATACATGATGTGTAGATAAAGTATTAAAAAGGGATGGCAGCACCTCCCTCTAGTGCTCCTAGTGTTACTGCGATTCCTTGTTATTTATGAATCAACAATACGTTATCTTCTGTACATGGTATGTGTCGATAAAGTAATAAAAAAGATGGCAGCACCTCCCTCTAGTGCTTCCAGTGTTACTGAGAGTCCTTGTTATTTATGAACTGACAACACATTATTTTCTGTATACTTTGATTTGTAGATAAAGTAATCAAAAGTGATGGCAGCACCTCCCTCTAATGCTTCTAGTGTTACTGCGATTCCTTGTTAAATATGAACTGACAATACGTTATCTTCTGTTTACATGATGTGTAGATAAAGTAATAAAAAGGGATGGCAGCACCCCCCTCTAGTGCTCCTAGTGTTACTGCGCTTCCTTGTTATTTATGAACCAACAATACGTTATCTTCTGTACATGGTACGTGTAGATAAAGTAATAAAAATAGATGGCAGCACCTCCCTCTAGTGCTTCAAGTGTTACTGCGGATCCTTGTTGTTTATGAACTGACAATACGTTATCTTCTGTATACATGATGTGTAGATAAAGTAATAAAAAGGGATGGCAGCACCTCCATCTAGTGTTTCTAGTTTTACTGCGTATCCTTGTAATTTATGAACTGACAATACGTTATCTTCTGTATATATAATGTGTAAATAAAGTAATAAAAAGGGATGGCACCACCTCCCTCTGGTGCTTCTAGTGTAACTGCGATTACTTGATATTTATGAACTGACAATACAGTATCTTCTGTATATATGATGTGTAGATAAAGTAATAAAAAGGGATGGCAGCACCTCCCTCTAGAGCTTCTAGTGTTAATGCGATTCCTTTTTATTAATGAACTGACAATACGTTATCTTCTGTATACATGATGTGTAGTTAAAGTAATAAAAAGGGATGGCAGCAGCTCCCTCTAATGCTTCTAATGTTACTGCGATTCCTCGTTATTTATGAACTGACAACACATTATATTCTGTATACATGATGTGTAGTTAAAGTAATAAAAAGGTATGGCAGCACCTCCCTATAGTGCTTCTAGTGTTACTGCGAGTCCTTGTTATTTATGAACTGACAATACGTTATATTCTGTATACATGATGTGTAGATAAAGTAACAAACAGAGATGGCAGCACCTCCCTCTAGTGCTTCTAGTGTTACTGCGGTTCCATGTTAATTATGAACTGACAATACATTATCTTCTGTATATATGATGTGTAGATAAAGTCATAAAAAGGGATGGCAGCATCTCCCTCTAGTACTTCTAGTGTAACCACGATTCCTTGATATTTATGAACTGACAATACGTTATCTTCTGTATACATGATGTGTAGATAAAGTACTAAAAAAGCATGGCAGCACCTCCCTCTAGAGCTCCTAGTGTTAATGCGATTCCTTTTTATTTATGAACTGACAATACGTTATCTTCTGTATACATAATGTGTTTGATAAAGTAATAAAAAGGGATGGCAGCACCTCCCTCTAGTGCTTCTAGTGTTACTGCGATTCCTTGTTGTTTATGAACTGACAATACGTTTTCTTCTGTATACATGATGTGCAGATAAAGTAATAAAAAGGGATGGCAGCACCTCCCTCTAGTGCTTCTAGTGTTGCTGCGATTCCTTGTTATTTATGAACCAGCAATACGTTATCTTCTGTACATGGTACATGTAGATAAATTAATAAAAAGGGATGTCAGCACCTCCCTCTAGTGCTTCTAGTGGTACTGCAATTCCATGTTATTTATGAACTGACAATATGTTATCTTCTGTTTACATGATGTGTAGATAAAGTAATAAAAAGGGATGGCATCACCTCCCTCTAGTTCTCCTAGTGTTACTGCGCTTCTTTGTTATTTATGAACCAACAATAAGTTATCTTCTGTACATGGTACGTGTAGATAAAGTAATAAAAAGAGATGGCAGCACCTCCCTCTAGTGCTTCCAGTGTTACTGAGAGTCCTTGTTATTTATGAACTGGCAGCACATTATCTTCTGGATACTTTGATGTGTCGATAAAGTAATAAAAAGGGATGGCAGCACCTCCCTCTAGAGCTTCTAGTGTTAATGCGATTCCTTTTTATTTATGAACTGACAATACGTTATCTTCTGTATATATAATGTGTAGATAAAGTAATAAAAAGGGATGGCAGCACCTCCCTCTAGTGCTTCTAGTGTTACTGCGATTGCTTGTTATTTATGAACCAACAATACGTTATCTTCTGTACATGGTACGTGTAGATAAAGTAATAAAAAGGGATGTCAGCACCTCCCTCTAGTGCTTCTAGTGGTACTGCAATTCCTTGTTATTTATGAACTGACAATACGTTATCTTCTGTATGCATAATGTGTAGAAAAGAATTAAAAAGGGATGGCAGCACCTCCCTCTAGAGCTTCTAGTGTTACTGCAATACCTTGTTATTTACGAACTGACAATACGTTATCTTCTGTTAACATGATGTGTAGATAAAGTAATAAAAAAGGAATGGCAGCACGTCCCTCTAGTGCTCCTAGTGTTACTGCGCTTCCTTGTTATTTATGAACCAACAATACGTTATCTTCTGTACATGGTACGTGTAGATAAAGTAATAAAAAGAGATGGCAGCACCTGCCTCTAGTGCTTCCAGTGTTACTGAGAGTCCTTGTTATTTATGAACAGACAACACATTATCTTCTGTATACTTTGATGTGTAGATAAAGTAATAAAAGGTGATCTCAGCATCTCCCTCTAGTGCTTCTAATGTTACTGCGATTGCTTGTTATTTATGAACTGACAATACGTTATCTTCTGTATACATGAAGTGTAGATAAAGTAAAAAAAAAGGGATGGCAGCACCTCCCTCTAGAGCTTCTAGTGTTACTGCGATTCCTTGTTATTTATGAATTGACAATACGGTATCTTCTGTATACATGAAGTGTAGATAACGTAATAAAAAGGGGTGGCAGCACCTCCCTCTAGAGCTCCTAGTGTTAATGCGATTCCTTTTTATTTATGAACTGACAATACGTTATCTTCTGTATACATAATGTGTTTGATAAAGTAATAAAAAGGGATGGCAGCACCTCCCTCTAGTGCTTCTAGTGTTACTGCGATTCCTTGTTGTTTATGAACTGACAATACGTTTTCTTCTGTATACATGATGTGCAGATAAAGTAATAAAAAGGGATGGCAGCACCTCCCTCTAGTGCTTCTAGTGTTGCTGCGATTCCTTGTTATTTATGAACCAGCAATACGTTATCTTCTGTACATGGTACATGTAGATAAATTAATAAAAAGGGATGTCAGCACCTCCCTCTAGTGCTTCTAGTGGTACTGCAATTCCATGTTATTTATGAACTGACAATATGTTATCTTCTGTTTACATGATGTGTAGATAAAGTAATAAAAAGGGATGGCATCACCTCCCTCTAGTTCTCCTAGTGTTACTGCGCTTCTTTGTTATTTATGAACCAACAATAAGTTATCTTCTGTACATGGTACGTGTAGATAAAGTAATAAAAAGAGATGGCAGCACCTCCCTCTAGTGCTTCCAGTGTTACTGAGAGTCCTTGTTATTTATGAACTGGCAGCACATTATCTTCTGGATATTTTGATGTGTCGATAAAGTAATAAAAAGGGATGGCAGCACCTCCCTCTAGAGCTTCTAGTGTTAATGCGATTCCTTTTTATTTATGAACTGACAATACGTTATCTTCTGTATATATAATGTGTAGATAAAGTAATAAAAAGGGATGGCAGCACCTCCCTCTAGTGCTTCTAGTGTTACTGCGATTCCTTGTTGTTTATGAACTGACAATACGTTATCTACTGTATACATGATGGGTAGATAAAGTAATAAAAAGGGATGGCAGCACCTCCCTCTAGTGCTTCTAGTGTTACTGCGATTCCTTATTATTTATGAACCAACAATACCTTATCTTCTGTACATGGTACGTGTAGATAAAATAATAAGAAGGTCTGTCAGCACTTCCCTCTAGTGCTTCTAGTGGTACTGCGATTCCTTGTTATTTATGAACTTACAATACGCTATCTTGTGTATGCATAATGTGTAGAAAAGGATTAAAAAGGGATAGCAGCACCTCCCTCTAGTGCTTCTAGTGTTACTGCAATTCCTTGTTATTTACGAACTGACAATACGTTATCTTCTGTTTACATGCTATGTAGATAAAATAATAAAAAGGGATAGCAGCACCTCCCTCTAGTACTGCTAGTGTTACTGCGAATCCTTGTTATTTATGAACTGACAATACGTTAATTTCTGTATACATGATTTGTAGATAAAGTAATAAAAAGGAATGACGGCACCTCCCTCAAGTGGTTCTAGTGTTACTGCGATTCCTTGATATTTATGAACTGACAATACGTTATCTTCTGTATACATGATGTGTAGATAAAATATTAAAAAGGGATGGCAGCACCTCCCTCTAGTGCTCCTAGTGTAACTGCGATTCCTTGTTATTTATGAACCAACAATACGTTATCTTCTGTACATGGTATGTGTAGATAAAGTAATAAAAAAGATGGCAGCACCTCCCTCTAGTGCTTCCAGTCTTACTGAGAGTCCTTGTTATTTATGAACTGACAACACATTATCTTCTGTATACTTTGATTTGTAGATCAAGTAATCAAAAGTGATGGCAGCACCTCCCTCTAATGCTTCTAGTGTTACTGCGAGTCCTTGTTATTTATGAACTGACAATACGTTATATTCTGTATACATGATGTGTAGATAAAGTAACAAACAGAGATGGCAGCACCTCCCTCTAGTGCTTCTAGTGTTACTGCGGTTCCATGTTAATTATGAACTGACAATACATTATCTTCCGTATATATGATGTGTAGATAAAGTAATAAAAACGGATGGCAGCACCTCCATCTAGTGCTTCTTGTGTTACAGCGATTCCTTTGTATTTATGAACTGGCAATACGTTATCTTCTGTATACATGATGTGTAGATAAAGTAATAAAAAGGGATAGCAGCACCTCCCTCTAGTGCTCCTAGTGTTACTGCGATTCCTTGTTATTTATGAACCAACAATACGTTATCTTCTGTACATGGTATGTGTAGATAAAGTAATAAAAAAGATGGCAGCACCTCCCTCTAGTGCTTCCAGTGTTACTGCGATTCCTTGTAATATATGAACTTTCAATACGTTATCTTCTGTATGCATAATGTGTAGATAAAGTAATAAAAACGGATTGCAGCACCTCCCTCTAGTGCTTCTAGTGTTATTGCGATTCCTTGTTATTTATAAACTGACAATACGTTATCTTCTGTACATGGTACGAGTAGATAAAGTAATCAAAAGGGATGGCAGCACCTCCCTCTAGTGCTTTTGTGTTACTGCGATTCCTTGTTATTTATGAACTGACAATACGTTATCTTCTGTATACATGATGTGTAGATAAAGTAATAAAAAGGGATGGCATAAACTCCCTCTAGTGCTTTTAGTGTTACAGCAATTCCTTGTTATTTATGAACTGACAATACGTTATGTTCTGTATACGTGATGTGTAGATAAAGTAATAAAAAGGGATGGCAGCACCTCCCTCTAGTGCTTCTAGTGTTACTGCATTTCCTTGTTATTTATGAACTGACAATACGTTATCTTCTGTATACATGATGTGTAGATAAAGTAATAAAAAGCATGGCAGCACCTCCCTCTAGTGCTTCCAGTGTCACTGCGATTCCTTGTTATTTATGAACTGACAATACGTTATCATCTGTATACATGATGTGTAGATAAAGTAATAAATAGAGATGGCAGCACCTCCCTCTAGTGCTTCTAGTGTTACTGCAATTCCTTGTTATTTATGAACTGACAATACGTGATCTTCTATATACATGATGTGTAGATAAAGTAATAAACAGGGATGGCAGCACCTCCCTCTAGTGCTTCTAGTGTAACTGCGATTCCTTGTCATTTATGAACTGACAATACATTATTTTCTGTATATATGATGTGTAGATAAAGTAGTAAAAAGGGATGGCAGCACCTCCCTCTAGTGCTTCTATGCTTACTGCGATTCCTTGATATTTATGAACTAACAATACCTTAACTTCTGTCTACAAGATGTGTAGATAAAGTAATAAACAGGAATGGCAGCACCTCCCTCTAGTGCTTCTAGTGTTACTGCGATTCCTTGATATTTATGAAGTGACAATACATTATCTTCTGTATATATGATGTATAGATAAAGTAATAAAAAGGGATGGCAGCACCTCCCTCTAGTGCTTCTAGTGTTACTGCGATTCCTTGATATTTATGAACTGACGATACGTTATCTTCTGTACATGGTACGTGTAGATAAAGTAATAAAAAGGGATGTCAGCACCTCCCTCTAGTGCTTCTAGTGGTACTGCAATTCCTTGGTATTTATGAACTGACAATACGTTATCTTCTGTATGCATTATGTGTAGAAAAGAATTAAAAAGGGATGGCAGCACCTCCCTCTAGTGCTTCTAGTGTTACTGCAATTCCTTGTTATTTACGAACCGACAATACGTTATCTTCTGTTTACATGATGTGTAGATAAAGTAATAAAAATAATGGCAGCACCTCCCTCTAGTGCTCCTAGTGTTACTGCGCTTTCTTGTTATTTATGAACCAACAATACGTTATCTTCTGTACATGGTACGTGTAGATAAAGTAATAAAAAGAGATGGCAGCACCTCCCTCTAGTGCTTCCAGTGTTACTGAGAGTCCTTGTTATTTATGAACTGACAACAAATTATCTTCTGTATAATTTGATGTGTAGATAAAGTAATAAAAAGTGATCTCAGCACCTCCCTCTAGTGCTTCTAGTATTACTGCGAATCCTTGTTATTTATGAACTGACAATACGTTATCTTCTGTATACATGATGTGTAGATAAAGTAATAAAAAGGGATGGCAGCACCTCCCTCTAGAGCTTCTAGTGTTACTGCGTTTCCTTGTTATTTATGAATTGACAATACGGTATCTGGTGTATACATGAAGTGTAGATAAAGTAATAAAAAGGGATGGCAGCACCTCCCTCTAGAGCTTCTAGTGTTACAGCGATTCCTTGTTGTTTATGAACTGACAATACGTTATCTTCTGTATACATGATGTGTAGATAAAGTAATAAAATGGGATGGCAGCACCTCCTTCTAGTGCTTCTAGTGTTACTGCGATTCCTTGTTATTCATGAACCAACAATACGTTATCTTCTGTACATGGTACGTGTAGATAAAGTAATAAAAAGGGATGTCGGCACCTCCCTCTAGTGCTTCTAGTGGTACTGCGATTCCTTGTTATTTATGAACTGACAATACGTTATCTTCTGTATGCATAATGTGTAGAAAAGGATTAAAAAGGGATGGCAGCACCTCCCTCTAGTGCTTCTAGTATTACTGCAATTCCTTGTTATTTACGAACTGACAATACGTTATCTTCTGTTTACATGATATGTAGATAAAGTAATAAAAAGGGATAGCAGCACCTCCCTCTAGTACTGCTAGTGTTACTGCGAATCCTTGTTATTTATGAACTGACAATACGTTATCTTCTGTATACATGATTTGTAGATAAAGTAATAAAAAGGAATGACGGCACCTCCCTCTAGTAGTTCTAGTGTTACTGCGATTCCTTGTTATTTATGAACCAACAATACGTTATCTTCTGTACATAGTATGTGTAGATAAAGTAATAAAAACGGATTGCAGCACCTCCCTCTAGTGCTTCTAGTGTTACTGCGATTCCTTGTTATTTATAAACTGACAATACGTTATCTTCTGTACATGGTACGAGTAGATAAAGTAATGAAAAGGGATGGCAGCACCTCCCTCTAGTGCTTCTAGTGTTACTGCGATTCCTTGATATTTTGAACTGACAATACCTTAACTTCTGTATACATGATGTGTAGATAAAGTAATAAACAGGGATGGCAGCACCTCTCTCTAGTGCTTCTAGTGTTACTGCGATTCCTTGATATTTATGAAGTGACAATACATTATCTTCGGTATATATGATGTGTAGATAAAGTAATAAAAAGGGATGGCAGCACCTCCCTCTAGTGCTTCTAGTGTTACTGCGATTCCTTGATATTTAAGAACTGACAATACGTTAACTTCTGTATACATGATGTGTAGATAAAGTAATAAAAAGGGATGGCAGCACCTCCCTCTTGTGCTTCTAGTGTTACTGCGATTCCATGTTATTTATGAACTGACAATACGTCATTTTCTGTGTACATGATGTGTAGATAAAGTAATAAAAAGAGATGGCAGCACCTCCCTCTAGTGCTTCCAGTGTTACTGAGAGTCCTTGTTATTTATGAACTGACAACACATTATCTTCTGTATACTTTGATGTGTAGATAAAGTAATAAAAAGTGATGGCAGCACCTCCCTCTAGTGCTTCTAGTGTTACTGCGATTCCTTTTTATTTATGAACTGACAATACGTTATCTTCTGTATACATAATGTGTAGATAAAGTAATAAAAAGGGATGGCAGCACCTCCCTCTAGTGCTTCTAGTGTTACTGCGATTCCTTGTTGTTTATGAACTGACAATACGTTATCTTCTGTATACATGATGTGCAGAAAAATAATAAAAAGGGATGGCAGCACCTCCCTCTAGTGCTTCTAGTGTTACTGCGATTCCTTGTTATTTATGAACCAACAATACGTTATCTTCTGTACATGGTACGTGTAGATAAAGTAATAAAAAGGGATGTCAGCACCTCCCTCTAGTGCTTCTAGTGGTACTGCAATTCCTTGTTATTTATGAACTGACAATACGTTATCTTCTGTATGCATAATGTGTAGAAAAGAATTAAAAAGGGATGGCAGCACATCCCTCTAGAGCTTCTAGTGTTACTGCAATACCTTGTTATTTACGAACTGACAATACGTTATCTTCTGTTTACATGATGTGTAGATAAAGTAATAAAAAAGGAATGGCAGCACCTCCCTCTAGTGCTCCTAGTGTTACTGCGCTTCCTTGTTATTTATGAACCAACAATACGTTATCTTCTGTACATGGTACGTGTAGATAAAGTAATAAAAAGAGATGGCAGCACCTCCCTCTAGTGCATCCAGTGTTACTGAGAGTCGTTGTTATTTATGAACTGACAACACATTATCTTCTGTATACTTTGATGTGTAGATAAAGTAATAAAAAGTGATCTCAGCATCTCCCTCTAGTGCTTCTAATTGTACTGCGATTGCTTGTTATTTATGAACTGACAATACGTTATCTTCTGTATATATGATGTGTAGATAAAGTAAAAAAAAGGGATGGCAGCACCTCCCTCTAGAGCTTCTAGTGTTACTGCGATTCCTTGTTATTTATGAATTGACAATACGGTATCTTCTGTATACATGAAGTGTAGATAACGTAATAAAAAGGGGTGGCAGCACCTCCCTCTAGAGCTGCTAGTGTTAATGCGATTCCTTTTTAATTATGAACTGACAATACGTTATCTTCTGTATACATAATGTGTAGATAAAGTAATAAAAAGGGATGGCAGCACCTCCCTCTAGTGCTTCTAGTGTTACTGCGATTCCTTGTTGTTTATGAACTGACAATACGTTTTCTTCTGTATACATGATGTGCAGATAAAGTAATAAAAAGGGATGGCAGCACCTCCCTCTAGTGCTTCTAGTGTTGCTGCGATTCCTTGTTATTTATGAACCAACAATACGTTATCTTCTGTACATGGTACATGTAGATAAAGTAATAAAAAGGGATGTCAGCACCTCCCTCTAGTGCTTCTAGTGGTACTGCAATTCCATGTTATTTATGAACTGACAATATGTTATCTTCTGTTTACATGATGTGTAGATAAAGTAATAAAAAGGGATGGCATCACCTCCCTCTAGTGCTCCTAGTGTTACTGCGCTTCTTTGTTATTTATGAACCAACAATAAGTTATCTTCTGTACATGGTACGTGTAGATAAAGTAATAAATAGAGATGGCAGCACCTCCCTCTAGTGCTTCCAGTGTTACTGAGAGTCCTTGTTATTTATGAACTGGCAGCACATTATCTTCTGTATACTTTGATGTGTCGATAAAGTAATAAAAAGGGATGGCAGCACCTCCCTCTAGAGCTTCTAGTGTTAATGCGATTCCTTTTTATTTATGAACTGACAATACGTTATCTTCTGTATATATAATGTGTAGATAAAGTAATAAAAAGGGATGGCAGCACCTCCCTCTAGTGCTTCTAGTGTTACTGCGATTCCTTGTTGTTTATGAACTGACAATACGTTATCTTCTGTATACATGATGGGTAGATAAAGTAATAAAAAGGGATGGTAGCACCTCCCTCTAGTGCTTCTGGTGTTACTGCGATTCCTTATTATTTATGAACCAACAATACGTTATCTTCTGTACATGGTACGTGTAGATAAAATACTAAAAAGGTCTGTCAGCACTTCCCTCTAGTGCTTCTAGTGGTACAGCGATTCCTTGTTATTTATGAACTGACAATACGCTATCTTCTGTTTGCATAATGTGTAGAAAAGGATTAAAAAGGGATAGCAGCACCTCCCTCTAGTGCTTCTAGTGTTACTGCAATTCCTTGTTATTTACGAACTGACAATACGTTATCTTCTGTTTACATGCTATGTAGATAAAATAATAAAAAGAGATAGCAGCACCTCCCTCTAGTACTGCTAGTGTTACTGCGAATCCTTGTTATTTATGAACTGACAATACATTAATTTCTGTATACATGATTTGTAGATAAAGTAATAAAAAGGAATGACGGCACCTCCCTCTAGTGGTTCTAGTGTTACTGCGATTCCTTGATATTTACGAACTGACAATACGTTATCTTCTGTATACATGATGTGTAGATAAAGTATTAAAAATTGATGGCAGCACCTCCCTCTAGTGCTCCTAGTGTAACTGCGATTCCTTGTTATTTATGAACCAACAATACGTTATCTTCTGTACATGGTATGTGTAGATAAAGTAGTAAAAAAGATGGCAGCACCTCCCTCTAGTGCTTCCAGTCTTACTGAGAGTCCTTGTTATTTATGAACTGACAACACATTATCTTCTGTATACTTTGATTTGTAGATCAAGTAATCAAAAGTAATGGCAGCACCTCCCTCTAATGCTTCTAGTGTTACTGCGATTCCTTGTTATATATGAACTGACAATACGTTATCTTCTGTTTACATGATGTGTAGATAAAGTAATAAAAAGGGATGGCAGCACCTCCCTCTAGTGCTCCTAGTGTTACTGCGCTTCCTTGTTATTTATGAACCAACGATACGTTATCTTCTGTACATGGTACGTGTAGATAAAGTAATAAAAATAGATGGCAGCACCTCCCTCTAGTGCTTCAAGTGTTACTGCGATTCCTTGTTGTTTATGAACTGACAATACGTTATCTTCTGTATACATGATGTGTAGATATAGTAATAAAAAGGGATGGCAGCACCTCCATCTAGTGTTTCTAGTTTCACTGCGTATCCTTGTAATTTATGAACTGACAATACGTTATCTTCTGTATACATAATGTGTAAATAAAGTAATAAAAAGGGATGGCAGCACCTCCCTCTGGTGCTTCTAGTGTTACTGCGATTCCTTGAAATTTATGAAGTGACAATACATTATCTTCTGTATATATGATGTGTAGATAAAGTAATAAAAAGGGATGGCAGCACCTCCCTCTAGAGCTTCTAGTGTTAATACGATTCCTTTTTAATAATGAACTGACAATACGTTATCTTCTGTATACATGATGTGTAGTTAAAGTAATAAAAAGGGATGGCAGCACCTCCCTCTAATGCTTCTAATGTTACTGCAATTCCTCGTTATTTATGAACTGACAACACATTATATTCTGTATACATGATGTGTAGTTAAAGTAATAAAAAGGTATGGCAGCACCTCCCTCTAGTGCTTCTAGTGTTACTGCGAGTCCTTGTTATTTATGAACTGACAATACGTTATATTCTGTATACATGATGTGTAGATAAAGTAACAAACAGAGATGGCAGCACCTCCCTCTAGTGCTTCTAGTGTTACTGCGGTTCCATGTTAATTATGAACTGACAATACATTATCTTCTGTATATATGATGTGTAGATAAAGTAATAAAAAGGGATGGCAGCATCTCCCTCTAGTACTTCTAGTGTAACCGCGATTCCTTGATATTTATGAACTGACAATACGTTAACTTCTGTATACATGATGTGTAGATAAAGTAATAAAAACGGATGGCAGCACCTCCATCTAGTGCTTCTTGTGTTACAGCGATTCCTTTGTATTTATGAACTGACAATACGTTATCTTCTGTATCCATGATGTGTAGATAAAGTAATAAAAAGGGATAGCAGCACCTCCCTCTAGTGCTCCTAGTGTTACTGCGATTCCTTGTTATTTATGAACCAACAATACGTTATCTTCTGTACATGGTATGTGTAGATAAAGTAATAAAAAAGATGGCAGCACCTCCCTCTAGTGCTTCCAGTGTTACTGCGATTCCTTGTAATATATGAACTTTCAATACGTTATCTTCTGTATGCATAATGTGTAGATAAAGTAATAAAAACGGATTGCAGCACCTCCCTCTAGTGCTTCTAGTGTTACTGCGATTCCTTGTTATTTATAAACTGACAATACGTTATCTTCTGTACATGGTACGAGTAGATAAAGTAATCAAAAGGGATGGCAGCACCTCCCTCTAGTGGTTTTGTGTTACTGCGATTCCTTGTTATTTATGAACTGACAATACGTTATCTTCTGTATACATGATGGGTAGATAAAGTAATAAAAAGGGATGGCATAAACTCCCTCTAGTGCTTTTAGTGTTACAGCAATTCCTTGTTATTTATGAACTGACAATACGTTATGTTCTGTATACGTGATGTGTAGATAAAGTAATAAAAAGGGATGGCAGCACCTCCCTCTAGTGCTTCTAGTGTTACTGCAATTCCTTGTTGTTTATGAACTGACAATACGTTATCTTCTGTATACATGATCTGTAGATAAAGTACTCAAAAAGAATGGCAGCACCTCCCTCTAGAGCTTCTAGTGTTACTGCGATTCCTTGTTATTTATGAACTGACAATACGTTATCTTCTGTATACATGATGTGTAGATAAAGTAATAAAAAGCATGGCAGCACCTCCCTCTAGTGCTTCCAGTGTCACTGCGATTCCTTGTTATTTATGAACTGACAATACGTTATCTTCTATATACATGATGTGTAGATAAAGTAATAAACAGGGATGGCAGCACCTCCCTCTAGTGCTTCTAGTGTAACTGCGATTCCTTGTCATTTATGAACTGACAATACATTATTTTATGTATATATGATGTGTAGATAAAGTAGTAAAAAGGGATGACAGCACCTCCCTCTAGTGCTTCTATGCTTACTGCGATTCCTTGATATTTATGAACTAACAATACCTTAACTTCTGTATACAAGATGTGTAGATAAAGTAATAAACAGGAATGGCAGCACCTCCCTCTAGTGCTTCTAGTGTTACTGCGATTCCTTGATATCTATGAAGTGACAATACATTATCTTCTGTATATATGATGTGTAGATAAAGTAATAAAAAGGGATGGCAGCACCTCCCTCTAGTGCTTCTAGTGTTACTGCGATTCCTTGATATTTATGAACTGACGATACGTTATCTTCTGTACATGGTACGTGTAGATAAAGTAATAAAAAGGGATGTCAGCACCTCCCTCTAGTGCTTCTAGTGGTACTGCAATTCCTTGTTATTTATGAACTGACAATACGTTATCTTCTGTATGCATTATGTGTAGAAAAGAATTAAAAAGGGATGGCAGCACCTCCCTCTAGTGCTTCTAGTGTTACTGCAATTCCTTGTTATTTACGAACTGACAATACGTTATCTTCTGTTTACATGATGTGTAGATAAAGTAATAAAAATAATGGCAGCACCTCCCTCTAGTGCTCCTAGTGTTACTGCGCTTTCTTGTTATTTATGAACCAACAATACGTTATCTTCTGTACATGGTACGTGTAGATAAAGTAATAAAAAGAGATGGCAGCACCTCCCTCTAGTGCTTCCAGTGTTACTGAGAGTCCTTGTTATTTATGAACTGACAACACATTATCTTCTGTATACTTTGATGTGTAGATAAAGTAATAAAAAGTGATCTCAGCACCTCCCTCTAGTGCTTCTAGTATTACTGCGATTCCTTGTTATTTATGAACTGACAATACGTTATCTTCTGTATACATGATGTGTAGATAAAGTAATAAAAAGGGATGGCAGCACCTCCCTCTAGAGCTTCTAGTGTTACTGCGATTCCTTGTTATTTATGAATTGACAATACGGTATCTTGTGTATACATGAAGTGTAGATAAAGTAATAAAAAGGGCTGGCAGCACCTCCCTCTAGAGCTTCTAGTGTTACAGCGATTCCTTGTTGTTTATGAACTGAAAATACGTTATCTTCTGTATACATGATGTGTAGATAAAGTAATAAAAAGGGATGGCAGCACCTCCCTCTAGTGCTTCTAGTGTTACTGCGATTCCTTGTTATTTATGAACCAACAATACGTTATCTTCTGTACATGGTACGTGTAGATAAAGTAATAAAAAGGGATGTCAGCACCTCCCTCTAGTGCTTCTAGTGTTACTGCAATTCCTTGTTATTTACGAACTGACAATACGTTATCTTCTGTTTACATGATATGTAGATAAAGTAATAAAAAGGGATAGCAGCACCTCCCTCTAGTACTGCTAGTGTTACTGCGAATCCTTGTTATTTATGAACTGACAATACGTTATCTTCTGTATACATGATTTGTAGCTAAAGTAATAAAAAGGAATGACGGCACCTCCCTCTAGTAGTTCTAGTGTTACTGCGATTCCTTGATATTTATGAACTGACAATACGTTATCTTCTGTATACATGTTGTGTAGATAAAAAAATAAAAAGGGATGGCAGCACCTCCCTCTAGTGCTCCTAGTGTTACTGCGATTCCTTGTTATTTATGAACCAACAATACGTTATCTTCTGTACATGGTATGTGTAGATAAAGTAATAAAAACGGATTGCAGCACCTCCCTCTAGTGCTTCTAGTGTTACTGCGATTCCTTGTTATTTATAAACTGACAATACGTTATCTTCTGTACATGGTACGAGTAGATAAAGTAATGAAAAGGGATGGCAGCACCTCCCTCTAGTGCTTCTAGTGTTACTGCGATTCCTTGATATTTTGAACTGACAATACCTTAACTTCTGTATACATGATGTGTAGATAAAGTAATAAACAGGGATGGCAGCACCTCTCTCTAGTGCTTCTAGTGTTACTGCGATTCCTTGATATTTATGAAGTGACAATACATTATCTTCTGTATATATGATGTGTAGATAAAGTAATAAAAAGGGATGGCAGCACCTCCCTCTAGTGCTTCTAGTGTTACTGCGATTCCTTGATATTTATGAACTGACAATACGTTAACTTCTGTATACATGATGTGTAGATAAAGTAATAAAAAGGGATGGCAGCACCTCCCTCTAGTGCTTCTAGTGTTACTGCGATTCCTTGTTATTTATGAACTGACAATACGTTATTTTCTGTGTACATGATGTGTAGATAAAGTAATAAAAAGAGATGGCAGCACCTCCCTCTAGTGCTTCCAGTGTTACTGAGAGTCCTTGTTATTTATGAACTGGCAGCACATTATCTTCTGTATACTTTGATGTGTAGATAAAGTAATAAAAAGTGATGGCAGCACCTCCCTCTAGTGCTTCTAGTGTTACTGCGATTCCTTTTTATTTATGAACTGACAATACGTTATCTTCTGTATACATGATGCGTAGATAAAGTAATAAAAAGGGATGGCAGCACCTCCCTCTAGAGCTTCTAGTGTTACTGCGATTCCTTGATATTTATGAATTGACAATACGGTATCTTCTGTATACATGAAGTGAAGATAAAGTAATAAAAAGGGATGTCAGCACTTCCTTATAGTGCTTCTAGTGGTACTGCAATTCCTTGTTATTTATGAACTGACAATACGTTATCTTCTGTATGCATAATGTGTAGAAAAGTAATAAAAAGGGATGGCAGCACCTCCCTCTAGTGCTCCTAGTGTTACTGCGCTTCCTTGTTATTTATGAACCAACAATACGTTATCTTCTGTATAAATGATTTGTAGATAAAGTAATAAAAAGGAATGACGGCACCTCCCTCTAGTGGTTCTAGTGTTACTGCGATTCCTTGATATTTATGAACTGACAATACGTTATCTTCTGTATACGTGATGTGTAGATAAAGTAATAAAAAGGATGACAGCACCTCCTTCTAGTGCTTCCAGTGTTACTGAGAGTCCTTGTTATTTATGAACTGACAACACATTATCTTCTGTATACTTTGATGTGTAGATAAAGTAATAAAAAGTGATGGCAGCACCTCACTCTAATGCTTCTAGTGTTACTGCGATTCCTTGTTATATATGAACTGACAATACATTATGTTCTGTATACGTGATGTGTAGATAAAGTAATAAAATGGGATGGCAACACCTCTAGTGTTCTCAGTGTTACTGCGATTCCTTATAATTTATGAACTTTCAATACGTTATCTTCTGTATGCATAATGTGTAGATAAAGTAACAAAAAGGGATTGCAGCACCTCCCTCTTGTGCTTCTAGAATTACTGCGATTCCTTGTTATTTATAAACTGACAATACGTTATCTTCTGTACATGGTACGAGTAGATAAATTAATGAAAAGGGATGGCAGCACCTCCCTCTAGTGCTTCTAGTGTTACTGCGATTCCTTGTTATTTATGAATTTACAATACGGTATCTTCTGTATACATGAAGTGTAGATAAAGTAATAAAAAGGGATGGCAGCACCTCCCTCTAGAGCTTCTAGTGTTACTGCATTTCCTTGTTATTTATGAACTGACGATACGTTATCTTCTGTATACATGATGTGTAGATAAAGTACATAAAAAGGATGGCCGCAACTCCCTCTAGAGCTTCTAGTGTTACAGCGATTCCTTGTTATTTATGAACTGACAATACGTTATCTTCTGTATACATAATGTGTAGATAAAGTAATAAAAAGCATGGCAGCACCTCCCTCTAGTGCTTCCAGTGTCACTGCGATTCCTTGTTATTTATGAACTGACAATACGTTATCTTCTGTATACATGATGTGCAGATAAAGTAATAAATAGAGATGGCAGCACCTCCCTCTAGTGCTGCTAGTTTTACTGCAATTCCTTGTTATTTATGAACTGACAATACGTTATCTTCTGTTTACATGATGTGTAGATAAAGTAATAAAAAGGGATGGCAGCACCTCCCTCTAGTGCTCCTAGTGTTACTGCGCTTCCTTGTTATTTATGAACCAACAATATGTTATCTTCTGTACATGGTACGTGTAGATAAAGTAATAAAAATAGATGGCAGCACTTCCCTCTAGTGCTTCAAGTGTTACTGCGATTCCTTGTTGTTTATGAACTGACAATACGTTATCTTCTGTTTACATGAAGTGTAGATAAAGTAATAAAAAGGGATGGCAGCACCTCCCTCTAGAGCTTCTAGTGTTACTGCATTTCCTTGTTATTTATGAACTGACGATACGTTATCTTCTGTATACATGATGTGTAGATAAAGTACATAAAAAGGATGGCAGCAACTCCCTCTAGAGCTTCTAGTGTTACAGCGATTCCTTGTTATTTATGAACTGACAATACGTTATCTTCTGTATACATGATGTGTAGATAAAGTAATAAAAAGCATGGCAGCACCTCCCTCTAGTGCTTCCAGTGTCACTGCGATTCCTTGTTATTTATGAACTGACAATACGTTATCTTCTGTATACATGATGTGCAGATAAAGTAATAAATAGAGATGGCAGCACCTCCCTCTAGTGCTGCTAGTTTTACTGCAATTCCTTGTTATTTATGAACTGACAATACGTTATCTTCTGTTTACATGATGTGTAGATAAAGTAATAAAAAGGGATGGCAGCACCTCCCTCTAGTGCTCCTAGTGTTACTGCGCTTCCTTGTTATTTATGAACCAACAATATGTTATCTTCTGTACATGGTACGTGTAGATAAAGTAATAAAAATAGATGGCAGCACTTCCCTCTAGTGCTTCAAGTGTTACTGCGATTCCTTGTTGTTTATGAACTGACAATACGTTATCTTCTGTATACATGATGTGTAGATAAAGTAATAAAAAGGGATGGCAGCACCTCCATCTAGTGTTTCTAGTTTTACTGCGTATTCTTATAATTTATGAACTGACAATAGGTTATCTTCTGTATACATAATGTGTAAGTAAAGTAATAAAAAGGGATGGCAGCACCTCCCTCTGGTGCTTCTAGTGTTACTGCGATTCCTTGATATTTATGAAGTGACAATACATTATCTTCCGTATATATGATGTGTAGATAAAGTAATAAAAAGGGATGGCAGCACCTCCCTCTAGAGCTTCTAGTGTTAATGCGATTCCTTTTTATTAATGAACTGACAATACGTTATCTTCTGTATACATGATGTGTAGTTAAAGTAATAAAAAGGGATGGCAGCACCTCCCTCTAATGCTTCTAATGTTACTGCGATTCCTCGTTATTTATGAACTGACAACACATTATATTCTGTATACATGATGTGTAGTTAAAGTAACAAACAGAGATGGCAGCACCTCCCTCTAGTGCTTCTAGTGTTACTGCGGTTCCATGTTAATTATGAACTGACAATACATTATCTTCTGTATATATAATGTGTAGATAAAGTAATAAAAAGGGATGGCAGCATCTCCCTCTAGTACTTCTAGTGTAACCGCGAATCCTTGATATTTATGAACTGACAATACGTTAACTTCTGTATACATGATGTGTAGATAAAGTAATAAAAACGGATGGCAGCACCTCCATCTAGTGCTTCTTGTGTTACAGCGATTCCTTTGTATTTATGAACTGACAATACGTTATCTTCTGTATACATGATGTGTAGATAAAGTAATAAAAAGGGATGGCAGCACCTCCCTCTAGTGCTCCTAGTGTTACTGGATTCCTTGTTATTTATGAACCAACAATACGTTATCTTCTGTACATGGTATGTGTAGATAAAGTAATAAAAAAGATGGCAGCACCTCCCTCTGGTGCTTCCAGTGTTACTGAGAGTCCTTGTTAATTATGAACTGACAACACATTATCTTCTGTATACTTTGATGTGTGGATAAAGTAATTAAAAGTGATGGCAGCACCTCCCTCTAGTGCTTCTAGTGTTACTGCGATTCCTTGTTATACATGAACTGACAATACGTTATGTTCTGTATACGCGATGTGTAGATAAAGTAATAAAATGGGATGGCAACACCTCCCTCTAGTGTTTTCAGTGTTACTGCGATTCCTTGTAATATATGAACTTTTAATACGTTATCTTCTGTATGCATAATGTGTAGATAAAGTAATAAAAACGGATTGCAGCACCTCCCTCTAGTGCTTCTAGTGTTACTGCGATTCCTTGTTATTTATAAACTGACAATACGTTATCTTCTGTACATGGTACGAGTAGATAAAGTAATCAAAAGGGATGGCAGCACCTCCCTCTAGTGCTTTTGTGTTACTGCGATTCCTTGTTATTTATGAACTGACAATACGTTATCTTCTGTATACATGATGTGTTGATAAAGTAATAAAAAGGGATGGCATAAACTCCCTCTAGTGCTTCTTGTGTTACAGCAATTCCTTGTTATTTATGAACTGACAATACGTTATGTTCTGTATACGTGATGTGTAGATAAAGTAATAAAAAGGGATGGCAGCACCTCCCTCTAGTGCTTCTAGTGTTACTGCATTTCCTTGTTATTTATGAACTGACAATACGTTATCTTCTGTATACATGATGTGTAGATAAAGTACTAAAAAACGATGGCAGCACATCCCTCTAGAGCTTCTAGTGTTACTGCGATTCCTTGTTATTTATGAACCAACAATACGTTATCTTCTGTACATGGTATGTGTAGAGAAAGTAATAAAAAGCATTGCAGCACCTCCCTCTAGTGCTTCCAGTGTCACTGCGATTCCTTGTTATTTATGAACTGACAATACGTTATTTTCTGTATACATGATGTGTAGATAAAGTAATAAATAGAGATGGCAGCACCTCCCTCTAGTGCTTCTAGTGTTACTGCAATTCCTTGTTATTTATGAACTGACAATACGTTATCTTCTGTATACGCGATGTGTAGATAAAGTAATAAACAGGGATGGCAGCACCTCCCTCTAGTGCTTCTAGTGTAACTGCGATATCTTGTTATTTATGAACTGACAATACATTATTTTCTGTATATATGATGTGTAGATAAAGTAGTAAAAAGGGATGGCAGCACCTCCCTCTAGTGCTTCTATGCTTACTGCGATTCCTTGATATTTATGAAGTGACAATACATTATCTTCTGTATATATGATATGTAGATAAAGTAATAAAAAGGGATGGCAGCACCTCCCTCTAGTGCTTCTAGTGTTACTGCGATTCCTTTTATATTTGTGAACTGACGATACGTTATCTTCTGTACATGGTACGTGTAGATAAAGTAATAAAAAGGGATGTCAGCACCTCACTCTAATGCTTCTAGTGGTACTGCAATTCCTTGTTATTTATGAACTGACAATACGTTATCTTCTGTATGCATAATGTGTAGAAAAGAATTAAAAAGGGATGGCAGCACCTCCCTCTAGTGCTTCTAGTGTTACTGCAATTCCTTGTTATTTACGAACTGACAATACGTTATCTTCTGTTTACACGATGTGTAGATAAAGTAATAAAAAGGGATGGCAGCACCTCCCTCTAGTGCTCCTAGTATTACTGCGCTTTCTTTTTATTTATGAACCAACAATACGTTATCTTCTGTACATGGTACGTGTAGATAAAGTAACAAAAAGAGATGGCAGCACCTCCCTCTAGTGCTTCCAGTGTTACTGAGAGTCGTTGTTATTTATGAACTGACAACACATTATCTTCTGTATACTTTGATGTGTAGATAAAGTAATAAAAAGTGATCTCAGCACCTCCCTCTAGTGCTTCTAGTATTACTGCGATTCCTTGTTATTTATGAATTGACAATACGGTATCTTCTGTATACATGAAGTGTAGATAAAGTAATAAAAAGGGATGGCAGCACCTCCCTCTAGAGCTTCTAGTGTTAATACGATTCCTCTTTTTTTATGAACTGACAATACGTTATCTTCTGTATATATAATGTGTAGATAAAGTAATAAAAAGGGATGGCAGCACCTCCCTCTAGTGCTTCTAGTGTTACAGCGATTCCTTGTTGTTTATGAACTGACAATACGTTACCTTCTGTATACATGATGTGTAGATAAAGTAATAAAAAGCGATGGCAGCACCTCCCTCTAGTGCTTCTAGTGTTACTGCGATTCCTTGTTATTTATGAACCAACAATACGTTATCTTCTGTACATGGTACGTGTAGATAAAGTAATAAAAAGGGATGTCAGCACCTCCCTCTAGTGCTTCTAGTGGTACTGCGATTCCTTGTTATTTATGAACTGACAATACGTTATCTTCTGTATGCATAATGTGTAGAAAAAATTAGAAAGGGATGGCAGCACCTCCCTCTAGTGCTTCTAGTGTTACTGCAATTCCTTGTTATTTACGAACTGACAATACGTTATCTTCTGTTTACATGATATGTAGATAAAGTAATAAAAAGGGATAGCAGCACCTCCCTCTAGTACTGCTAGTGTTACTGCGAATCCTTGTTATTTATGAACTGACAATACGTTATCTTCTGTACACATGATTTTTAGATAAAGTAATAAAAAGGAATGACGGCACCTCGCTCTAGTGGTTCTAGTGTTACTGCGATTCCTTGATATTTATGAACTGACAATACGTTATCTTCTGTATACATGATGTGTAGATAAAGTAATAAAAAGGGATGGCAGCATCTCCCTCTAGTGCTCCTAGTGTTACTGCGATTCCTTGTTATTTATGAACCAACAATACGTTATCTTCTGTGCATGGTATGTGTAGATAAAGTAATAAAAACGGATTGCAGCACCTCCCTCTAGTGCTTCTAGTGTTACTGCGATTCCTTGTTATTTATAAACTGACAATACGTTATCTTCTGTACATGGTACGAGTAGATAAAGTAATGAAAAGGGATGGCAGCACCTCCCTCTAGTGCTTCTATGGTTACTGCGATTCCTTGATATTTTGAACTGACAATACCTTAACTTCTGTATACATGATGTGTAGATAAAGTAATAAAAAGGGATGGCAGCACCTCCCTCTAGTGCTTCCAGTGTTACTGAGAGTCCTCTTTATTTATGAACTGACAACACATTATCTTCTGTATACTTTGATGTGTAGATAAAGTAATTAAAAGTGATGGCAGCACCTCCCTCTAGTGCTTCTAGTGTTACTGCGATTCCTTGTTATACATGAACTGACAATACGTTATGTTCTGTATACGCGATGTGTAGATAAAGTAATAAAATGGGATGGCAACACCTTCCTCTAGTGTTTTCAGTGTTACTGCGATTCCTTGTAATATATGAACGTTCAATACGTTATCTTCTCTATGCATAATGTGTAGATAAAGTAATAAAAACGGATTGCAGCACCTCCCTCTAGTGCTTCTAGTGTTACTGCGATTCCTTGTTATTTATAAACTGACAATACGTTATGTTCTGTACATGGTACGAGTAGATAAAGTAATCAAAATGGATGGCAGCACCTCCCTCTAGTGCTTTTGTGTTACTGCGATTCCTTGTTATTTATGAACTGACAATACGTTATCTTCTGTATACATGATGTGTAGATAAAGTAATAAAAACGGATGGCAGCACCTCCATCTAGTGCTTCTTGTGTTACAGCGATTCCTTTGTATTTATGAACTGACAATACGTTATCTTCTGTATACATGATGTGTAGATAAAGTAATAAAAAGGGATGGCAGCACCTCCCTCTAGTGCTCCTAGTGTTACAGCGATTCCTTGTTATTTATGAACTGACAATACGTTATGTTCTGTATACGTGATGTGTAGATAAAGTAATAAAAAGGGATGGCAGCACCTCCCTCTAGTGCTTCTAGTGTTACTGCATTTCCTTGTTATTTATGAACTGACAATACGTTATCTTCTGTATACATGATGTGTAGATAAAGTACTAAAAAACGATGGCAGCACATCCCTCTAGAGCTTCTAGTGTTACTGCGATTCCTTGTTATTTATGAACCAACAATACGTTATCTTCTGTACATGGTATGTGTAGAGAAAGTAATAAAAAGCATTGCAGCACCTCCCTCTAGTGCTTCCAGTGTCACTGCGATTCCTTGTTATTTATGAACTGACAATACGTTATTTTCTGTATACATGATGTGTAGATAAAGTAATAAATAGAGATGGCAGCACCTCCCTCTAGTGCTTCTAGTGTTACTGCAATTCCTTGTTATTTATGAACTGACAATACGTTATCTTCTGTATACGCGATGTGTAGATAAAGTAATAAACAGGGATGGCAGCACCTCCCTCTAGTGCTTCTAGTGTAACTGCGATATCTTGTTATTTATGAACTGACAATACATTATTTTCTGTATATATGATGTGTAGATAAAGTAGTAAAAAGGGATGGCAGCACCTCCCTCTAGTGCTTCTATGCTTACTGCGATTCCTTGATATTTATGAAGTGACAATACATTATCTTCTGTATATATGATATGTAGATAAAGTAATAAAAAGGGATGGCAGCACCTCCCTCTAGTGCTTCTAGTGTTACTGCGATTCCTTTTATATTTGTGAACTGACGATACGTTATCTTCTGTACATGGTACGTGTAGATAAAGTAATAAAAAGGGATGTCAGCACCTCACTCTAATGCTTCTAGTGGTACTGCAATTCCTTGTTATTTATGAACTGACAATACGTTATCTTCTGTATGCATAATGTGTAGAAAAGAATTAAAAAGGGATGGCAGCACCTCCCTCTAGTGCTTCTAGTGTTACTGCAATTCCTTGTTATTTACGAACTGACAATACGTTATCTTCTGTTTACACGATGTGTAGATAAAGTAATAAAAAGGGATGGCAGCACCTCCCTCTAGTGCTCCTAGTATTACTGCGCTTTCTTTTTATTTATGAACCAACAATACGTTATCTTCTGTACATGGTACGTGTAGATAAAGTAACAAAAAGAGATGGCAGCACCTCCCTCTAGTGCTTCCAGTGTTACTGAGAGTCGTTGTTATTTATGAACTGACAACACATTATCTTCTGTATACTTTGATGTGTAGATAAAGTAATAAAAAGTGATCTCAGCACCTCCCTCTAGTGCTTCTAGTATTACTGCGATTCCTTGTTATTTATGAATTGACAATACGGTATCTTCTGTATACATGAAGTGTAGATAAAGTAATAAAAAGGGATGGCAGCACCTCCCTCTAGAGCTTCTAGTGTTAATACGATTCCTCTTTTTTTATGAACTGACAATACGTTATCTTCTGTATATATAATGTGTAGATAAAGTAATAAAAAGGGATGGCAGCACCTCCCTCTAGTGCTTCTAGTGTTACAGCGATTCCTTGTTGTTTATGAACTGACAATACGTTACCTTCTGTATACATGATGTGTAGATAAAGTAATAAAAAGCGATGGCAGCACCTCCCTCTAGTGCTTCTAGTGTTACTGCGATTCCTTGTTATTTATGAACCAACAATACGTTATCTTCTGTACATGGTACGTGTAGATAAAGTAATAAAAAGGGATGTCAGCACCTCCCTCTAGTGCTTCTAGTGGTACTGCGATTCCTTGTTATTTATGAACTGACAATACGTTATCTTCTGTATGCATAATGTGTAGAAAAAATTAGAAAGGGATGGCAGCACCTCCCTCTAGTGCTTCTAGTGTTACTGCAATTCCTTGTTATTTACGAACTGACAATACGTTATCTTCTGTTTACATGATATGTAGATAAAGTAATAAAAAGGGATAGCAGCACCTCCCTCTAGTACTGCTAGTGTTACTGCGAATCCTTGTTATTTATGAACTGACAATACGTTATCTTCTGTACACATGATTTGTAGATAAAGTAATAAAAAGGAATGACGGCACCTCGCTCTAGTGGTTCTAGTGTTACTGCGATTCCTTGATATTTATGAACTGACAATACGTTATCTTCTGTATACATGATGTGTAGATAAAGTAATAAAAAGGGATGGCAGCATCTCCCTCTAGTGCTCCTAGTGTTACTGCGATTCCTTGTTATTTATGAACCAACAATACGTTATCTTCTGTGCATGGTATGTGTAGATAAAGTAATAAAAACGGATTGCAGCACCTCCCTCTAGTGCTTCTAATGTTACTGCGATTCCTTGTTATTTATAAACTGACAATACGTTATCTTCTGTACATGGTACGAGTAGATAAAGTAATGAAAAGGGATGGCAGCACCTCCCTCTAGTGCTTCTATGGTTACTGCGATTCCTTGATATTTTGAACTGACAATACCTTAACTTCTGTATACATGATGTGTAGATAAAGTAATAAAAAGGGATGGCAGCACCTCCCTCTAGTGCTTCCAGTGTTACTGAGAGTCCTCTTTATTTATGAACTGACAACACATTATCTTCTGTATACTTTGATGTGTAGATAAAGTAATTAAAAGTGATGGCAGCACCTCCCTCTAGTGCTTCTAGTGTTACTGCGATTCCTTGTTATACATGAACTGACAATACGTTATGTTCTGTATACGCGATGTGTAGATAAAGTAATAAAATGGGATGGCAACACCTTCCTCTAGTGTTTTCAGTGTTACTGCGATTCCTTGTAATATATGAACGTTCAATACGTTATCTTCTCTATGCATAATGTGTAGATAAAGTAATAAAAACGGATTGCAGCACCTCCCTCTAGTGCTTCTAGTGTTACTGCGATTCCTTGTTATTTATAAACTGACAATACGTTATGTTCTGTACATGGTACGAGTAGATAAAGTAATCAAAATGGATGGCAGCACCTCCCTCTAGTGCTTTTGTGTTACTGCGATTCCTTGTTATTTATGAACTGACAATACGTTATCTTCTGTATACATGATGTGTAGATAAAGTAATAAAAACGGATGGCAGCACCTCCATCTAGTGCTTCTTGTGTTACAGCGATTCCTTTGTATTTATGAACTGACAATACGTTATCTTCTGTATACATGATGTGTAGATAAAGTAATAAAAAGGGATGGCAGCACCTCCCTCTAGTGCTCCTAGTGTTACAGCGATTCCTTGTTATTTATGAACTGACAATACGTTATCTTCTGTATACATGATGTGTAGATAAAGTAATAAAAAGCACGGCAGCACCTCCCTCTAGTGCTTCCAGTGTCACTGCGATTCCTTGTTATTTATGAACTGACAATACGTTATCTTCTGTATACGTGATGTGCAGATAAAGTAATAAATAGAGATGGCAGCACCTCCCTCTAGTGCTGCTAGTTTTACTGCAATTCCTTGTTATTTACGAACTGACAATACGTTATCTTCTGTTTACATGATGTGTAGATAAAGTAATAAAAAGGGATGGCAGCACCTCCCTCTAGTGCTCCTAGTGTTACTGCGCTTCCTTGTTATTTATGAACCAACAATACGTTATCTTCTGTACATGGTACGTGTAGATAAAGTAATAAAAATAGATGGCAGCACTTCCCTCTAGTGCTTCAAGTGTTACTGCGATTCCTTGTTGTTTATGAACTGACAATACGTTATCTTCTGTATACATGATGTGTAGATAAAGTAATAAAAAGGGATGGCAGCACCTCCATCTAGTGTTTCTAGTTTTACTGCGTATCCTTGTAATTTATGAACTGACAATACGTTATCTTCTGTATACATAATGTGTAAATAAAGTAATAAAAAGGGATGGCAGCACCTCCCTCTGGTGCTTCTAGTGTTACTGCGATTCCTTGATATTTATGAAGTGACAATACATTATCTTCCGTATATATGATGTGTAGATAAAGTAATAAAAAGGGATGGCAGCACCTCCCTCTAGAGCTTCTAGTGTTAATGCGATTCCTTTTTATTAATGAACTGACAATACGTTATCTTCTGTATACATGATGTGTAGTTAAAGTAATAAAAAGGGATGGCAGCACCTCCCTCTAATGCTTCTAATGTTACTGCGATTCCTCGTTATTTATGAACTGACAACACATTATATTCTGTATACATGATGTGTAGTTAAAGTAATAAAAAGGTATGGCAGCATCTCCCTCTAGTGCTTCTAGTGTTACTGCGAGTCCTTGTTATTTATGAACTGACAATACGTTATATTCTGTATACATGATGTGTTGATAAAGTAACAAAAGAGATGGCAGCACCTCCCTCTAGTGCTTCTAGTGTTACTGCGGTTCCATGTTAATTATGAACTGACAATACATTATCTTCTGTATATATAATGTGTAGATAAAGTAATAAAAAGGGATGGCAGCATCTCCCTCTAGTACTTCTAGTGTAACCGCGAATCCTTGATATTTATGAACTGACAATACGTTAACTTCTGTATACATGATGTGTAGATAAAGTAATAAAAACGGATGGCAGCACCTCCATCTAGTGCTTCTTGTGTTACAGCGATTCCTTTGTATTTATGAACTGACAATACGTTATCTTCTGTATACATGATGTGTAGATAAAGTAATAAAAAGGGATGGCAGCACCTCCCTCTAGTGCTCCTAGTGTTACTGCGATTCCTTGTTATTTATGAACCAACAATACGTTATCTTCTGTACATGGTATGTGTAGATAAAGTAATAAAAAAGATGGCAGCACCTTCCTCTAGTGCTTCCAGTGTTACT
Organism: Hymenopus coronatus; assembly: GCA_030762935.1. Classification (NCBI taxonomy): domain Eukaryota; kingdom Metazoa; phylum Arthropoda; class Insecta; order Mantodea; family Hymenopodidae; genus Hymenopus; species Hymenopus coronatus. Next base: position 1,366,268 of record CM060899.1, on the reverse strand, counting down.
GAGAGTCCTTGTTAATTATGAACTGACAACACATTATTTTCTGTATACTTTGATGTGTGGATAAAGTAATTAAAAGTGATGGCAGCACCTCCCTCTAGTGCTTCTAGTGTTACTGCGATTCCTTGTTATACATGAACTGACAATACGTTATGTTCTGTATACGCGATGTGTAGATAAAGTAATAAAATGGGATGGCAACACCTCCCTCTAGTGTTTTCAGTGTTACTGCGATTCCTTGTAATATATGAACTTTCAATACGTTATCTTCTGTATGCATAATGTGTAGATAAAGTAATAAAAACGGATTGCAGCACCTCCCTCTAGTGCTTCTAGTGTTACTGCGATTCCTTGTTATTTATAAACTGACAATACGTTATCTTCTGTACATGGTACGAGTAGATAAAGTAATCAAAAGGGATGGCAGCACCTCCCTCTAGTGCTTTTGTGTTACTGCGATTCCTTGTTATTTATGAACTGACAATACGTTATCTTCTGTATACATGATGTGTTGATAAAGTAATAAAAAGGGATGGCATAAACTCCCTCTAGTGCTTCTAGTGTTACAGCAATTCCTTGTTATTTATGAACTGACAATACGTTATGTTCTGTATACGTGATGTGTAGATAAAGTAATAAAAAGGGATGGCAGCACCTCCCTCTAGTGCTTCTAGTGTTACTGCATTTCCTTGTTATTTATGAACTGACAATACGTTATCTTCTGTATACATGATGTGTAGATAAAGTACTAAAAAACGATGGCAGCACATCCCTCTAGAGCTTCTAGTGTTACTGCGATTCCTTGTTATTTATGAACCAACAATACGTTATCTTCTGTACATGGTATGTGTAGAGAAAGTAATAAAAAGCATTGCAGCACCTCCCTCTAGTGCTTCCAGTGTCACTGCGATTCCTTGTTATTTATGAACTGACAATACGTTATTTTCTGTATACATGATGTGTAGATAAAGTAATAAATAGAGATGGCAGCACCTCCCTCTAGTGCTTCTAGTGTTACTGCAATTCCTTGTTATTTATGAACTGACAATACGTTATCTTCTGTATACGCGATGTGTAGATAAAGTAATAAACAGGGATGGCAGCACCTCCCTCTAGTGCTTCTAGTGTAACTGCGATATCTTGTTATTTATGAACTGACAATACATTATTTTCTGTATATAGGATGTGTAGATAAAGTAGTAAAAAGGGATGGCAGCACCTCCCTCTAGTGCTTCTATGCTTACTGCGATTCCTTGATATTTATGAAGTGACAATACATTATCTTCTGTATATATGATGTGTAGATAAAGTAATAAAAAGGGATGGCAGCACCTCCCTCTAGTGCTTCTAGTGTTACTGCGATTCCTTTTATATTTGTGAACTGACGATACGTTATCTTCTGTACATGGTACGTGTAGATAAAGTAATAAAAAGGGATGTCAGCACCTCACTCTAATGCTTCTAGTGGTACTGCAATTCCTTGTTATTTATGAACTGACAATACGTTATCTTCTGTATGCATAATGTGTAGAAAAGAATTAAAAAGGGATGGCAGCACCTCCCTCTAGTGCTTCTAGTGTTACTGCAATTCCTTGTTATTTACGAACTGACAATACGTTATCTTCTGTTTACATGATGTGTAGATAAAGTAATAAAAAGGGATGGCAGCACCTCCCTCTAGTGCTCCTAGTATTACTGCGCTTTCTTTTTATTTATGAACCAACAATACGTTATCTTCTGTACATGGTACGTGTAGATAAAGTAACAAAAAGAGATGGCAGCACCTCCCTCTAGTGCTTCCAGTGTTACTGAGAGTCGTTGTTATTTATGAACTGACAACACATTATCTTCTGTATACTTTGATGTGTAGATAAAGTAATAAAAAGTGATCTCAGCACCTCCCTCTAGTGCTTCTAGTATTACTGCGATTCCTTGTTATTTATGAATTGACAATACGGTATCTTCTGTATACATGAAGTGTAGATAAAGTAATAAAAAGGGATGGCAGCACCTCCCTCTAGAGCTTCTAGTGTTAATACGATTCCTCTTTTTTTATGAACTGACAATACGTTATCTTCTGTATATATAATGTGTAGATAAAGTAATAAAAAGGGATGGCAGCACCTCCCTCTAGTGCTTCTAGTGTTACAGCGATTCCTTGTTGTTTATGAACTGACAATACGTTACCTTCTGTATACATGATGTGTAGATAAAGTAATAAAAAGCGATGGCAGCACCTCCCTCTAGTGCTTCTAGTGTTACTGCGATTCCTTGTTATTTATGAACCAACAATACGTTATCTTCTGTACATGGTACGTGTAGATAAAGTAATAAAAAGGGATGTCAGCACCTCCCTCTAGTGCTTCTAGTGGTACTGCGATTCCTTGTTATTTATGAACTGACAATACGTTATCTTCTGTATGCATAATGTGTAGAAAAAATTAGAAAGGGATGGCAGCACCTCCCTCTAGTGCTTCTAGTGTTACTGCAATTCCTTGTTATTTACGAACTGACAATACGTTATCTTCTGTTTACATGATATGTAGATAAAGTAATAAAAAGGGATAGCAGCACCTCCCTCTAGTACTGCTAGTGTTACTGCGAATCCTTGTTATTTATGAACTGACAATACGTTATCTTCTGTACACATGATTTGTAGATAAAGTAATAAAAAGGAATGACGGCACCTCGCTCTAGTGGTTCTAGTGTTACTGCGATTCCTTGATATTTATGAACTGACAATACGTTATCTTCTGTATACATGATGTGTAGATAAAGTAATAAAAAGGGATGGCAGCATCTCCCTCTAGTGCTCCTAGTGTTACTGCGATTCCTTGTTATTTATGAACCAACAATACGTTATCTTCTGTGCATGGTATGTGTAGATAAAGTAATAAAAACGGATTGCAGCACCTCCCTCTAGTGCTTCTAGTGTTACTGCGATTCCTTGTTATTTATAAACTGACAATACGTTATCTTCTGTACATGGTACGAGTAGATAAAGTAATGAAAAGGGATGGCAGCACCTCCCTCTAGTGCTTCTATGGTTACTGCGATTCCTTGATATTTTGAACTGACAATACCTTAACTTCTGTATACATGATGTGTAGATAAAGTAATAAAAAGGGATGGCAGCACCTCCCTCTAGTGCTTCCAGTGTTACTGAGAGTCCTCTTTATTTATGAACTGACAACACATTATCTTCTGTATACTTTGATGTGTAGATAAAGTAATTAAAAGTGATGGCAGCACCTCCCTCTAGTGCTTCTAGTGTTACTGCGATTCCTTGTTATACATGAACTGACAATACGTTATGTTCTGTATACGCGATGTGTAGATAAAGTAATAAAATGGGATGGCAACACCTTCCTCTAGTGTTTTCAGTGTTACTGCGATTCCTTGTAATATATGAACGTTCAATACGTTATCTTCTCTATGCATAATGTGTAGATAAAGTAATAAAAACGGATTGCAGCACCTCCCTCTAGTGCTTCTAGTGTTACTGCGATTCCTTGTTATTTATAAACTGACAATACGTTATCTTCTGTACATGGTACGAGTAGATAAAGTAATCAAAATGGATGGCAGCACCTCCCTCTAGTGCTTTTGTGTTACTGCGATTCCTTGTTATTTATGAACTGACAATACGTTATCTTCTGTATACATGATGTGTAGATAAAGTAATAAAAACGGATGGCAGCACCTCCATCTAGTGCTTCTTGTGTTACAGCGATTCCTTTGTATTTATGAACTGACAATACGTTATCTTCTGTATACATGATGTGTAGATAAAGTAATAAAAAGGGATGGCAGCACCTCCCTCTAGTGCTCCTAGTGTTACAGCGATTCCTTGTTATTTATGAACTGACAATACGTTATCTTCTGTATACATGATGTGTAGATAAAGTAATAAAAAGCATGGCAGCACCTCCCTCTAGTGCTTCCAGTGTCACTGCGATTCCTTGTTATTTATGAACTGACAATACGTTATCTTCTGTATACATGATGTGCAGATAAAGTAATAAATAGAGATGGCAGCACCTCCCTCTAGTGCTGCTAGTTTTACTGCAATTCCTTGTTATTTACGAACTGACAATACGTTATCTTCTGTTTACATGATGTGTAGATAAAGTAATAAAAAGGGATGGCAGCACCTCCCTCTAGTGCTCCTAGTGTTACTGCGCTTCCTTGTTATTTATGAACCAACAATACGTTATCTTCTGTACATGGTACATGTAGATAAAGTAATAAAAATAGATGGCAGCACTTCCCTCTAGTGCTTCAAGTGTTACTGCGATTCCTTGTTGTTTATGAACTGACAATACGTTATCTTCTGTATACATGATGTGTAGATAAAGTAATAAAAAGGGATGGCAGCACCTCCATCTAGTGTTTCTAGTTTTACTGCGTATCCTTGTAATTTATGAACTGACAATACGTCATCTTCTGTATACATAATGTGTAAATAAAGTAATAAAAAGGGATGGCAGCACCTCCCTCTGGTGCTTCTAGTGTTACTGCGATTCCTTGATATTTATGAAGTGACAATACATTATCTTCCGTATATATGATGTGTAGATAAAGTAATAAAAAGGGATGGCAGCACCTCCCTCTAGAGCTTCTAGTGTTAATGCGATTCCTTTTTATTAATGAACTGACAATACGTTATCTTCTGTATACATGATGTGTAGTTAAAGTAATAAAAAGGGATGGCAGCACCTCCCTCTAATGCTTCTAATGTTACTGCGATTCCTCGTTATTTATGAACTGACAACACATTATATTCTGTATACATGATGTGTAGTTAAAGTAATAAAAAGGTATGGCAGCACCTCCCTCTAGTGCTTCTAGTGTTACTGCGAGTCCTTGTTATTTATGAACTGACAATACGTTATATTCTGTATACATGATGTGTTGATAAAGTAACAAAAGAGATGGCAGCACCTCCCTCTAGTGCTTCTAGTGTTACTGCGGTTCCATGTTAATTATGAACTGACAATACATTATCTTCTGTATATATAATGTGTAGATAAAGTAATAAAAAGGGATGGCAGCATCTCCCTCTAGTACTTCTAGTGTAACCGCGAATCCTTGATATTTATGAACTGACAATACGTTAACTTCTGTATACATGATGTGTAGATAAAGTAATAAAAACGGATGGCAGCACCTCCATCTAGTGCTTCTTGTGTTACAGCGATTCCTTTGTATTTATGAACTGACAATACGTTATCTTCTGTATACATGATGTGTAGATAAAGTAATAAAAAGGGATGGCAGCACCTCCCTCTAGTGCTCCTAGTGTTACTGCGATTCCTTGTTATTTATGAACCAACAATACGTTATCTTCTGTACATGGTATGTGTAGATAAAGTAATAAAAAAGATGGCAGCACCTTCCTCTAGTGCTTCCAGTGTTACTGAGAGTCCTTGTTAATTATGAACTGACAACACATTATTTTCTGTATACTTTGATGTGTGGATAAAGTAATTAAAAGTGATGGCAGCACCTCCCTCTAGTGCTTCTAGTGTTACTGCGATTCCTTGTTATACATGAACTGACAATACGTTATGTTCTGTATACGCGATGTGTAGATAAAGTAATAAAATGGGATGGCAACACCTCCCTCTAGTGTTTTCAGTGTTACTGCGATTCCTTGTAATATATGAACTTTCAATACGTTATCTTCTGTATGCATAATGTGTAGATAAAGTAATAAAAACGGATTGCAGCACCTCCCTCTAGTGCTTCTAGTGTTACTGCGATTCCTTGTTATTTATAAACTGACAATACGTTATCTTCTGTACATGGTACGAGTAGATAAAGTAATCAAAAGGGATGGCAGCACCTCCCTCTAGTGCTTTTGTGTTACTGCGATTCCTTGTTATTTATGAACTGACAATACGTTATCTTCTGTATACATGATGTGTTGATAAAGTAATAAAAAGGGATGGCATAAACTCCCTCTAGTGCTTCTAGTGTTACAGCAATTCCTTGTTATTTATGAACTGACAATACGTTATGTTCTGTATACGTGATGTGTAGATAAAGTAATAAAAAGGGATGGCAGCACCTCCCTCTAGTGCTTCTAGTGTTACTGCATTTCCTTGTTATTTATGAACTGACAATACGTTATCTTCTGTATACATGATGTGTAGATAAAGTACTAAAAAACGATGGCAGCACATCCCTCTAGAGCTTCTAGTGTTACTGCGATTCCTTGTTATTTATGAACCAACAATACGTTATCTTCTGTACATGATATGTGTAGAGAAAGTAATAAAAAGCATTGCAGCACCTCCCTCTAGTGCTTCCAGTGTCACTGCGATTCCTTGTTATTTATGAACTGACAATACGTTATCTTCTGTATACATGATGTGTAGATAAAGTAATAAACAGGGATGGCAGCACCTCCCTCTAGTGCTTCTAGTGTAACTGCGATATCTTGTTATTTATGAACTGACAATACATTATTTTCTGTATATATGATGTGTAGATAAAGTAGTAAAAAGGGATGGCAGCACCTCCCTCTAGTGCTTCTATGCTTACTGCGATTCCTTGATATTTATGAACTAACAATACCTTAACTTCTGTATACATGATGTGTAGATAAAGTAATAAACAGGAATGGCAGCACCTCCCTCTAGTGCTTCTAGTGTTACTGCGATTCCTTTTATATTTGTTAACTGACGATACGTTATCTTCTGTACATGGTACGTGTAGATAAAGTAATAAAAAGGGATGTCAGCACCTCCCTCTAGTGCTTCTAGTGGTACTGCAATTCCTTGTTATTTATGAACTGACAATACGTTATCTTCTGTATGCATAATGTGTAGAAAAGAATTAAAAAGGGATGGCAGCACCTCCCTCAAGTGCTTCTAGTATTACTGCAATTCCTTGTTATTTACGAACTGACAATACGTTATCTTCTGTTTACATGATGTGTAGATAAAGTAATAAAAAGGGATGGCTGCACCTCCCTCTAGTGCTCCTAGTATTACTGCGCTTTCTTTTTATTTATGAACCAACAATACGTTATCTTCTGTACATGGTACGTGTAGATAAAGTAATAAAAAGAGATGGCAGCACCTCCCTCTAGTGCTTCCAGTGTTACTGAGAGTCGTTGTTATTTATGAACTGACAACACATTATCTTCTGTATACTTTGATGTGTAGATAAAGTAATAAAAAGTGATCTCAGCACCTCCCTCTAGTGCTTCTAGTATTACTGCGATTCCTTGTTATTTATGAATTGACAATACGGTATTTTCTGTATACATGAAGTGTAGATAAAGTAATAAAAAGGGATGGCAGCACCTCCCTCTAGAGCTTCTAGTGTTAATACGATTCCTCTTTATTTATGAACTGACAATACGTTATCTTCTGTATATATAATGTGTAGATAAAGTAATAAAAAGGGATGGCAGCACCTCCCTCTAGTGCTTCTAGTGTTACAGCGATTCCTTGTTGTTTATGAACTGACAATACGTTATCTTCTGTATACATGATGTGTAGATAAAGTAATAAAAAGCGATGGCAGCACCTCCCTCTAGTGCTTCTAGTGTTACTGCGATTCCTTGTTATTTATGAACCAACAATACGTTATCTTCTGTACATGGTACGTGTAGATAAAGTAATAAAAAGGGATGTCAGCACCTCCCTCTAGTGCTTCTAGTGGTACTGCGATTCCTTGTTATTTATGAACTGACAATGCATTATCTTCTGTATGCATAATGTGTAGAAAAGAATTAGAAAGGGATGGCAGCACCTCCCTCTAGTGCTTCTAGTGTTACTGCAATTCCTTGTTATTTACGAACTGACAATTCGTTATCTTCTGTTTACATGATATGCAGATAAAGTAATAAAAAGGGATAGCAGCACCTCCCTCTAGTACTGCTAGTGTTACTGCGAATCCTTGTTATTTATGAACTGACAATACGTTATCTTCTGTACACATGATTTGTAGATAAAGTAATAAAAAGGAATGACGGCACCTCCCTCTAGTGGTTCTAGTGTTACTGCGATTCCTTGATATTTATGAACTGACAATACGTTATCTTCTGTATACATGATGTGTAGATAAAGTAATAAAAAGGGATGGCAGCATCTCCCTCTAGTGCTCCTAGTGTTACTGCGATTCCTTGTTATTTATGAACCAACAATACGTTATCTTCTGTATATGGTATGTGTAGATAAAGTAATAAAAACGGATTGCAGCACCTCCCTCTAGTGCTTCTAGATTACTGCGATTCCTTGTTATTTATAAACTGACAATACGTTATCTTCTGTACATGGTACGAGTAGATAAAGTAATGAAAAGGGATGGCAGCACCTCCCTCTAGTGCTTCTATGGTTACTGCGATTCCTTGATATTTTGAACTGACAATACCTTAACTTCTGTATACATGATGTGTAGATAAAGTAATAAAAAGGGATGGCAGCACCTCCCTCTAGTGCTTCCAGTTTTACTGAGAGTCCTTGTTATTTATGAACTGACAACACATTATCTTCTGTATACTTTGATGTGTAGATAAAGTAATTAAAAGTGATGGTAGCACCTCCCTCTAGTGCTTCTAGTGTTACTGCGATTCCTTGTTATACATGAACTGACAATACGTTATGTTCTGTATACGCGATGTGTAGATAAAGTAATAAAATGCGATGGCAACACCTTCCTCTAGTGTTTTCAGTGTTACTGCGATTCCTTGTAATATATGAACGTTCAATACGTTATCTTCTCTATGCATAATGTGTAGATAAAGTAATAAAAACGGATTGCAGCACCTCCCTCTAGTGCTTCTAGTGTTACTGCGATTCCTTGTTATTTATAAACTGACAATACGTTATCTTCTGTACATGGTACGAGTAGATAAAGTAATCAAAATGGATGGCAGCACCTCCCTCTAGTGCTTTTGTGTTACTGCGATTCCTTGTTATTTATGAACTGACAATACGTTATCTTCTGTATACATGATGTGTAGATAAAGTAATAAAAAGGGATGGCATAAACTCCCTCTAGTGCTTCTAATGTTACAGCAATTCCTTGTTATTTATGAACTGACAATACGTTATGTTCTGTATACGTGATGTGTAGATAAAGTAATAAAAAGGGATGGCAGCACCTCCCTCTAGTGCTTCTAGTGTTACTGCATTTCCTTGTTATTTATGAACTGACGATACGTTATCTTCTGTATACATGATGTGTAGATAAAGTACATAAAAAGGTTGGCAGCAACTCCCTCTAGAGCTTCTAGTGTTACAGCGATTCCTTGTTATTTATGAACTGACAATACGTTATCTTCTGTATACATGATGTGTAGATAAAGTAATAAAAAGCATGGCAGCACCTCCCTCTAGTGCTTCCAGTGTCACTGCGATTCCTTGTTATTTATGAACTGACAATACGTTATCTTCTGTATACATGATGTGCAGATAAAGTAATAAATAGAGATGGCAGCACCTCCCTCTAGTGCTGCTAGTTTTACTGCAATTCCTTGTTATTTATGAACTGACAATACGTTATCTTCTGTTTACATGATGTGTAGATAAAGTAATAAAAAGGGATGGCAGCACCTCCCTCTAGTGCTCCTAGTGTTACTGCGCTTCCTTGTTATTTATGAACCAACAATACGTTATCTTCTGTACATGGTACGTGTAGATAAAGTAATAAAAATAGATGGCAGCACTTCCCTCTAGTGCTTCAAGTGTTACTGCGATTCCTTGTTGTTTATGAACTGACAATACGTTATCTTCTGTATACATGATGTGTAGATAAAGTAATAAAAAGGGATGGCAGCACCTCCATCTAGTGTTTCTAGTTTTACTGCGTATCCTTGTAATTTATGAACTGACAATACGTTATCTTCTGTATACATAATGTGTAAATAAAGTAATAAAAAGGGATGGCAGCACCTCCCTCTGGTGCTTCTAGTGTTACTGCGATTCCTTGATATTTATGAAGTGACAATACGTTATCTTCCGTATATATGATGTGTAGATAAAGTAATAAAAAGGGATGGCAGCACCTCCCTCTAGAGCTTCTAGTGTTAATGCGATTCCTTTTTATTAATGAACTGACAATACGTTATCTTCTGTATACATGATGTGTAGTTAAAGTAATAAAAAGGTATGGCAGCACCTCCCTCTAGTGCTTCTAGTGTTACTGCGAGTCCTTGTTATTTATGAACTGACAATACGTTATATTCTGTATACATGATGTGTTGATAAAGTAACAAAAGAGATGGCAGCACCTCCCTCTAGTGCTTCTAGTGTTACTGCGGTTCCATGTTAATTATGAACTGACAATACATTATCTTCTGTATATATAATGTGTAGATAAAGTAATAAAAAGGGATGGCAGCATCTCCCTCTAGTACTTCTAGTGTAACCGCGAATCCTTGATATTTATGAACTGACAATACGTTAACTTCTGTATACATGATGTGTAGATAAAGTAATAAAAACGGATGGCAGCACCTCCATCTAGTGCTTCTTGTGTTACAGCGATTCCTTTGTATTTATGAACTGACAATGCGTTATCTTCTGTATACATGATGTGTAGATAAAGTAATAAAAAGGGATGGCAGCACCTCCCTCTAGTGCTCCTAGTAATACTGCGATTCCTTGTTATTTATGAACCAACAATACGTTATCTTCTGTACATGGTATGTGTAGATAAAGTAATAAAAAAGATGGCAGCACCTTCCTCTAGTGCTTCCAGTGTTACTGAGAGTCCTTGTTAATTATGAACTGACAACACATTATCTTCTGTATACTTTGATGTGTGGATAAAGTAATTAAAAGTGATGGCAGCACCTCCCTCTAGTGTTTTCAGTGTTACTGCGATTCCTTGTAATATATGAACTTTCAATACGTTATCTTCTGTATGCATAATGTGTAGATAAAGTAATAAAAACGGATTGCAGCACCTCCCTCTAGTGCTTCTAGTGTTACTGCGATTCCTTGTTATTTATAAACTGACAATACGTTATCTTCTGTACATGGTACGAGTAGATAAAGTAATCAAAAGGGATGGCAGCACCTCCCTCTAGTGCTTTTGTGTTACTGCGATTCCTTGTTATTTATGAACTGACAATACGTTATCTTCTGTATACATGATGTGTTGATAAAGTAATAAAAAGGGATGGCATAAACTCCCTCTAGTGCTTCTAGTGTTACAGCAATTCCTTGTTTTTTATGAACTGACAATACGTTATGTTCTGTATACGTGATGTGTAGATAAAGTAATAAAAAGGGATGGCAGCACCTCCCTCTAGTGCTTCTAGTGTTACTGCGTTTCCTTGTTATTTATGAACTGACAATACGTTATCTTCTGTATACATGATGTGTAGATAAAGTACTAAAAAACGATGGCAGCACATCCCTCTAGAGCTTCTAGTGTTACTGCGATTCCTTGTTATTTATGAACCAACAATACGTTATCTTCTGTACATGGTATGTGTAGAGAAAGTAATAAAAAGCATTGCAGCACCTCCCTCTAGTGCTTCCAGTGTCACTGCGATTCCTTGTTATTTATGAACTGACAATACGTTATCTTCTGTATACATGATGTGTAGATAAAGTAATAAATAGAGATGGCAGCACCTCCCTCTAGTGCTTCTAGTGTTACTGCAATTCCTTGTTATTTATGAACTGACAATACGTTATCTTCTGTATACATGATGTGTAGATAAAGTAATAAACAGGGATGGCAGCACCTCCCTCTAGTGCTTCTAGTGTAACTGCGATTCCTTGATATTTATGAAGTGACAATACATTATCTTCTGTATATATGATGTGTTGATAAAGTAATAAAAAGGGATGTCAGCACCTCCCTCTAGTGCTTCTAGTGGTACTGCAATTCCTTGTTATTTATGAACTGACAATACGTTATCTTCTGTATGCATAATGTGTAGAAAAGAATTAAAAAGGGATGGCAGCACCTCCCTCTAGTGCTTCTAGTGTTACTGCAATTCCTTGTTATTTACGAACTGACAATACGTTATCTTCTGTTTACATGATGTGTAGATAAAGTAATAAAAAGGGATGGCAGCACCTCCCTCTAGTGCTCCTAGTATTACTGCGCTTTCTTTTTATTTATGAACCAACAATACGTTATCTTCTGTACATGGTACGTGTAGATAAAGTAATAAAAACAGATGGCAGCACCTCCCTCTAGTGCTTCCAGTGTTACTGAGAGTCGTTGTTATTTATGAACTGACAACACATTATCTTCTGTATACTTTGATGTGTAGATAAAGTAATAAAAAGTGATCTCAGCACCTCCCTCTAGTGCTTCTAGTATTACTGCGATTCCTTGTTATTTATGAACTGACAATACGTTATCTTCTGTATACATGATGTGTAGATAAAGTAATAAAAAGGAATGGCAGCACCTCCCTCTAGAGCTTCTAGTGTTACTGCGATTCCCTGTTATTTATGAATTGACAATACGGTATCTTCTGTATACATGAAGTGTAGTTAAAGTAATAAAAAGCGATGGCAGCACCTCCCTCTAGTGCTTCTAGTGTTACTGCGATTCCTTGTTATTTATGAACCAACAATACGTTATCTTCTGTACATGGTACGTGTAGATAAAGTAATAAAAAGGGATGTCAGCACCTCCCTCTAGTGCTTCTAGTGGTACTGCGATTCCTTGTTATTTATGAACTGACAATACGTTATCTTCTGTATGCATAATGTGTAGAAAAGAATTAGAAAGGGATGGCAGCACCTCCCTCTAGTGCTTCTAGTGTTACTGCAATTCCTTGTTATTTACGAACTGACAATACGTTATCTTCTGTTTACATGATATGTAGATAAAGTAATAAAAAGGGATAGCAGCACCTCCCTCTAGTACTGCTAGTGTTACTGCGAATCCTTGTTATTTATGAACTGACAATACGTTATCTTCTGTATACACGATTTGTAGATAAAGTAATAAAAAGGAATGACGGCACCTCCCTCTAGTGGTTCTAGTGTTACTGCGATTCCTTGATATTTATGAACTGACAATACGTTATCTTCTGTATACATGATGTGTAGATAAAGTAATAAAAAGGGATGGCAGCATCTCCCTCTAGTGCTCCTAGTGTTACTGCGATTCCTTGTTATTTATGAACCAACAATACGTTATCTTCTGTACATGGTATGTGTAGATAAAGTAATAAAAACGGATTGCAGCACCTCCCTCTAGTGCTTCTAGTGTTACTGCGATTCCTTGTTATTTATAAACTGACAATACGTTATCTTCTGTACATGGTACGAGTAGATAAAGTAATGAAAAGGGATGGCAGCACCTCCCTCTAGTGCTTCTATGGTTACTGCGATTCCTTGATATTTTGAACTGACAATACCTTAACTTCTGTATACATGATGTGTAGATAAAGTAATAAAAAGGGATGGCAGCACCTCCCTCTAGTGCTTCCAGTGTTACTGAGAGTCCTTGTTATTTATGAACTGACAACACATTATCTTCTGTATACTTTGATGTGTAGATAAAGTAATTAAAAGTGATGGCAGCACCTCCCTCTAGTGCTTCTAGTGTTACTGCGATTCCTTGTTATACATGAACTGACAATACGTTATGTTCTGTATACGCGATGTGTAGATAAAGTAATAAAATGGGATGGCAACACCTTCCTCTAGTGTTTTCAGTGTTACTGCGATTCCTTGTAATATATGAACGTTCAATACGTTATCTTCTCTATGCATAATGTGTAGATAAAGTAATAAAAACGGATTGCAGCACCTCCCTCTAGTGCTTCTAGTGTTACTGCGATTCCTTGTTATTTATAAACTGACAATACGTTATCTTCTGTACATGGTACGAGTAGATAAAGTAATCAAAATGGATGGCAGCACCTCCCTCTAGTGCTTTTGTGTTACTGCGATTCCTTGTTATTTATGAACTGACAATACGTTATCTTCTGTATACATGATGTGTAGATAAAGTAATAAAAAGGGATGGCATAAACTCCCTCTAGTGCTTCTAGTGTTACAGCAATTCCTTGTTATTTATGAACTGACAATACGTTATGTTCTGTATACGTGATGTGTAGATAAAGTAATAAAAAGGGATGGCAGCACCTCCCTCTAGTGCTTCTAGTGTTACTGCATTTCCTTGTTATTTATGAACTCACAATACGTTATCTTCTGTATACCTGATGTGTAGATAAAGTACTAAAAAACGATGGCAGCACCTCCCTCTAGAGCTTCTAGTGTTACTGCGATTCCTTGTTATTTATGAACTGACAATACGTTATCTTCTGTATACATGATGTGTAGATAAAGTAATAAAAAGCATGGCAGCACCTCCCTCTAGTGCTTCCAGTGTCACTGCGAATCCTTGTTATTTATGAACTGACAATACGTTATCTTCTGTATACATGATGTGTAGATAAAGTAACAAACAGAGATGGCAGCACCTCCCTCTAGTGCTTCTAGTGGTACTGCGATTCCTTGTTATTTATGAACTGATAATACGTTATCTTCTGTATGCATAATGTGTAGAAAAGGATTAAAAAGGGATGGCAGCACCTCCCTCTAGTGCTTCTAGTGTTACTGCAATTCCTTGTTATTTACGAACTGACAATACGTTATCTTCTGTTTACATGATATGTAGATAAAGTAATAAAAAGGGATAGCAGCACCTCCCTCTAGTGCTCCTAGTGTTACTGCGATTCCTTGTTATTTATGAACTGACAATACGTTATCTTCTGTATACATGATTTGTAGATAAAGTAATAAAAAGAAATGACGGCACCTCCCTCTAGTGTTTCTAGTGTTGCTGCGATTCCTTGATATTTATGAACTGACAATACGTTATCTTCTGTATACGTGATGTGTAGATAAAGTAATAAAATGGGATGGCAACACCTCCCTCTAGTGTTTTCAGTGTTACTGCGTTTCCTTGTAATTTATGAACCTTCAATACGTTATCTTCTGTATGCATAATGTGCAGATAAAGTAATAAAAACGGATTGCAGCACCTCCCTCTAGTGCTTCTAGTGTTACTGCGTTTCCTTGTTATTTATAAACTGACAATACGTTATCTTCCGTACATGGTACGAGTAGATAAAGTAATGAAAAGGGATGGCAGCACCTCCCTCTAGTGCTTCTAGTGATACTGCGATTCCTTGTTATTTATGAACTGACAATACGTTATCTTCTGTATACATGATGTGTAGATAAAGTAATAAAAAGGGATGGCATAAACTCCCTTTAGTGCTTCTAGTGTTACAGCAATTCCTTGTTATTTATGAACTGACAATGCGTTATGTTCTGTATACGTGATGTGTAGGTAAAATAATAAAATGGGATGGCAGCACCTCCCTCTAGTGCTTCTAGTGTTACTGCATTTCCTTGTTATTTATGAACTGACAATACGTTATCTTCTGTATACATGATGTGTAGATAAAGTACTAAAAAATGACGGCAGCACCTCCCTCTAGAGCTTCTAGTGTTACTGCGATTCCTTGTTATTTATGAACTGACAATACGTTATCTTCTGTATACATGATGTGTAGATAAAGTAATAAAAAGCATGGCAGCACCTCCCTCTAGTGCTTCTAGTGTTAATGCGATTCCTTTTTATTAATGAACTGACAATACGTTATCTTCTGTATACATAATGTGTAGATAAAGTAATAAAATGGGATGGCGGCAACTCCCTCTAGTGCTTCTAGTGTTACTGCGATTCCTTGTTGTTTATGAACTGACAATACGTTATCTTCTGTATATATGATGTGCAGATAAAGTAATAAAAAGGGATGGCAACACCTCTTTCTAGTGCTTCTAGTGTTACTGCGATTCCTTGTTATTTATGAACTGACAATACGTTATCTTCTGTATGCATAATGTGTAGAAAAGAATTAAAAAGGGGATGGCAGCACCTCCCTCTAGTGCTTCTAGTGTTACTGCAATTCCTTGTTATTTACGAACTGACAATACGTTATCTTCTGTTTACATGATGTGTAGATATATTAATAAAAAGGGATGGCAGCACCTCCCTCTAGTGCTCCTAGTGTTACTGCGCTTCCTTGTTATTTATGAACCAACAATACGTTATCTTCTGTACATGGTACGTGTAGTTAAAGTAATAAAAAGAGATGGCAGCACCTCCCTCTAGTGCTTCTAGTGTTACTGCAATTCCTTGTTATTTACGAACTGACAATACGTTATCTTCTGTTTACATGATATGTAGATAAAGTAATAAAAAGGGATAGCAGCACCTCCCTCTAGTACTGCTAGTGTTACTGCGAATCCTTGTTATTTATGAACTGACAATAGGTTATCTTCTGTATACATGATTTGTAGATAAAGTAATAAAAAGGAATGACGGCACCTCCCTCTAGTAGTTCTAGTGTTACTGCGATTCCTTGATATTTATGAACTGACAATACGTTATCTTCTGTATACATGATGTGTAGATAAAGTAATAAAAAGGGATGGCAGCACCTCCCTCTAGTGCTCCTAGTGTTACTGCGATTCCTTGTTATTTATGAACCAACAATACGTTATCTTCTGTACATGGTATCTGTAGATAAAGTAATAAAAACGGATTGCAGCACCTCCCTCTAGTGCTCCTAGTGTTACTGCGCTTCCTTGTTATTTATGAACCAACAATACGTTATCTTCTGTACATGGTACGTGTAGTTAAAGTAATAAAAAGAGATGGCAGCACCTCCCTCTAGTGCTTCTAGTGTTACTGCAATTCCTTGTTATTTACGAACTGACAATACGTTAACTTCTGTATACATGATGTGTAGATAAAGTAATAAACAGGGATGGCAGCACCTCTCTCTAGTGCTTCTAGTGTTACTGCGATTCCTTGCAATTTATGAAGTGACAATACATTATCTTCTGTATATATGATGTGTAGATAAAGTAATAAAAAGGGATGGCAGCACCTCCCTCTAGTGCTTCTAGTGTTACTGCGATTCCTTGATATTTATGAACTGACAATACGTTAACTTCTGTATACATGATGTGTAGATAAAGTAATAAAAAGGGATGGCAGCACCTCCCTCTAGTGCTTCTAGTGTTACTGCGATTCCTTGTTATTTATGAACTGACAATACGTTATTTTCTGTGTACATGATGTGTAGATAAAGTAATAAAAAGAGATGGCAGCACCTCCCTCTAGTGCTTTCAGTGTTACTGAGAGTCCTTGTTATTTATGAACTGACAACACATTATCTTCTGTATACTTTGATGTGTAGATAAAGTAATAAAAAGTGATTGCAGCACCTCCCTCTAGTGCTTCTAGTGTTACTGCGATTCCTTGTTATTTATGAACTGACAATACGTTATCTTCAGTATACATGATGTGTAGATAAAGTAATAAAAAGGGATGGCAGCACCTCCCTCTAGAGCTTCTAGTGTTACTGCGATTCCTTGTTATTTATGAATTGACAATACGGTATCTTCTGTATACATGAAGTGTAGATAAAGTAATGAAAAGCGATGGCAGCACCTCCCTCTAGTGCTTCTAGTGGTACTGCGATTCCTTGTTATTTATGAACTGACAATACGTTATCTTCTGTATGCATAATGTGTAGAAAAGGATTAAAAAGGGATGGCAGCACCTCCCTCTAGTGCTTCTATTGTTACTGCAATTCCTTGTTATTTACGAACTGACAATACGTTATCTTCTGTTTACATGATATGTAGATAAAGTAATAAAAAGGGATAGCAGCACCTCCCTCTAGTACTGCTGGTGTTACTGAGATTCCTTGTTATTTATGAACTGACAATACGTTATCTTCTGTATACATTATTTGTAGATAAAGTAATAAAAAGGAATGACGGCACCTCCCTCTAGCGGTTCTAGTGTTACTGCGATTCCTTGATATTTATGAACTGACAATACGTTATCTTCTGTATAAATGATGTGTAGATAAAGTAATAAAAACGGATGGCATCATCTCCCTCTAGTGCTCCTAGTGTTACTGCGATTCCTTGTTATTTATGAACCAACAATACTTTATCTTCTGTACATTGTACGTGTAGAAAAAGTAATAAAAAGGAAGTCAGCACCTCCCTCTAGTGCTTCTAGTGGTACTGCAATTCCTTGTTATTTATGAACTGACAATACGTTATTTTCTGTATGCATAATGTGCAGAAAAGAATTAAAAAGGGATGGCAGCACCTCCCTCTAGTGCTTCTAGTGTTACTGCAATTCCTTGTTATTTACGAACTGACAATACGTTATCTTCTGTTTACATGATGTGTAGATAAAGTAATAAAAAGGGATGGCAGCACCTCCCTCTAGTCCTCCTAGTGTTACTGCGCTTCCTTGTTATTTATGAACCAACAATACGTTATCTTCTGTACATGGTACGTGTAGATAAAGTAATAAAAAGAGATGGCAGCACCTCCCTCTAGTGCTTTCAGTGTTACTGAGAGTCCTTGTTATTTATGAACTGACAACACATTATCTTCTGTATAATTTTGATGTGTAGATAAAGTAATAAAAAGTGATCTCAGCACCTCCCTCTAGTGCTTCTAGTTTTACTGCGATTCCTTGTTATTTATGAACTGACAATACGTTATCTTCTGTATATATGATGTGTAGATAAAGTAAAAAAAAGGGATGGCAGCACCTCCCTCTAGAGCTTCTAGTGTTAATGCGATTCCTTTTTATTTATAAACTGACAATACGTTATCTTCTGTATACATAATGTGTAGATAAAGTAATAAAAAGGGATGGCAGCACCTCCCTCTAGTGCTTCTAGTGTTACTGCGATTCCTTGTTGTTTATGAACTGACAATACGTTATCTTCTGTATACATGATGTGCAGATAAAGTAATAAAAAGGGATGGCAGCACCTCCCTCTAGTGCTTCTAGTGTTACTGCGATTCCTTGTTATTTATGAACCAACAATACGTTATCTTCTGTACATGGTACATGTAGATAAAGTAATAAATAGGGATGTCAGCACCTCCCTCTAGTGCTTCTAGTGTTACTGCGATTCCTTGTTATTTATATACCAACAATACGTTATCTTCTGTACATGGTACATGTAGATAAAGTAATAAATAGGGATGTCAGCACCTCCCTCTAGTGCTTCTAGTGGTACTGCAATTCCTTGTTATTTATGAACTGACAATACGTTATCTTCTGTATGCATTATGTGTAAAAAAGAATTAAAAAGGGATGGCAGCACATCCCTCTAGTGCTTCTAGTGTTACTGCAATTCCTTGTTATTTACGAACTGACAATACGTTATCTTCTGTTTACATGATGTGTAGATAAAGTAATAAAAATAATGGCAGCACCTCCCTCTAGTGCTCCTAGTGTTACTGCGCTTTCTTGTTATTTATGAACCAACAATACGTTATCTTCTGTACATGGTACGTGTAGATAAAGTAATAAAAAGAGATGGCAGCACCTCCCTCTAGTGCCTCCAGTGTTACTGAGAGTCCTTGTTATTTATGAACTTGCAACACATTATCTTCTGTATACTTTGATGTGTAGATAAAGTAATAAAAAGTGATCTCAGCACCTCCCTCTAGTGGTTCTAGTATTACTGCGATTCCTTGTTATTTATGAACTGACAATACGTTATCTTCTGTATACATGATGTGTAGATAAAGTAATAAAAAGGGATGGCAGCACCTCCCTCTAGAGCTTCTAGTGTTACTGCGATTCCTTGTTATTTATGAATTGACAATACGGTATCTTGTGTATACATGAAGTGTAGATAAAGTAATAAAAAGGGATGGCAGCACCTCCCTCTAGAGCTTCTAGTGTTACAGCGGTTCCTTGTTGTTTATGAACTGACAATACGTTATCTTCTGTATACATGATGTGTAGATAAAGTAATAAAAAGGGATGGCAGCACCTCCCTCTAGTGCTTCTAGTGTTACTGCGATTCCTATTTATTTATGAACCAACAATACGTTATCTTCTGTACATGGTACGTGTAGATAAAGTAATAAAAAGGGATGTCAGCACCTCCCTCTAGTGCTTCTAGTGGTACTGCGATTCCTTGTTATTTATGAACTGACAATACGTTATCTTCTGTATGCATAATGTGTAGAAAAGGATTAAAAAGGGATGGCAGCACCTCCCTCTAGTGCTTCTAGTGTTACTGCAATTCCTTGTTATTTACGAACTGACAATACGTTATCTTCTGTTTACATGATATGTAGATAAAGTAATAAAAAGGGATAGCAGCACCTCCCTCTAGTACTGCTAGTGTTACTGCGATTCCTTGCAATTTATGAAGTGACAATACATTATCTTCTGTATATATGATGTGTAGATAAAGTAATAAAAAGGGATGGCAGCACCTCCCTCTAGTGCTTCTAGTGTTACTGCGATTCCTTGATATTTATGAACTGACAATACGTTAACTTCTGTATACATGATGTGTAGATAAAGTAATAAAAAGGGATGGCAGCACCTCCCTCTAGTGCTTCTAGTGTTACTGCGATTCCTTGTTATTTATGAACTGACAATACGTTATTTTCTGTGTACATGATGTGTAGATAAAGTAATAAAAAGAGATGGCAGCACCTCCCTCTAGTGCTTCCAGTGTTACTGAGAGTCCTTGTTATTTATGAACTGACAACACATTATCTTCTGTATACTTTGATGTGTAGATAAAGTAATAAAAAGGGATGGCAGCACCACCCTCTAGAGCTTCCAGTGTTACTGCGATTCCTTGATATTTATGAATTGACAATACGGTATCTTCTGTATACATGAAGTGTAGATAAAGTAATAAAAAGGGATGTCAGCACCTCCTTATAGTGCTTCTAGTGGTACTGCAATTCCTTGTTATTTATGAACTGACAATACGTTATCTTCTGTATGCATAATGTGTAGAAAAGTAATAAAAAGGGATGGCAGCACCTCCCTCTAGTGCTCCTAGTGTTACTGCGCTTCCTTGTTATTTATGAACCAACAATACGTTATCTTCTGTACATGGTACATGTAGATAAAGTAATAAAAAGAGATGGCAGCACCTCCCTCTAGTGCTTCTAGTGTTACTGCAATTCCTTGTTATTTACGAACTGACAATTCGTTATTTTCTGTTTACATGATATGTAGATAAAGTATTAAAAAGGGATAGCAGCACCTCCCTCTAGTACTGCTAGTGTTACTGCGATTCCTTGTTATTTATGAACTGACAATACGTTATCTTCTGTATAAATGATTTGTAGATAAAGTAATAAAAAGGAATGACGGCACCTCCCTCTAGTGGTTCTAGTGTTACTGCGATTCCTTGATATTTATGAACTGACAATAGGTTATCTTCTGTATACGTGATGTGTAGATAAAGTAATAAATAGGGATGGCAGCACCTCCCTCTAGTGCTCCTAGTGTTACTGCGATTCCTTGTTATTTATGAACCAACAATACGTTATCTTCTGTACATGGTATGTGTAGATAAAGTAATAAAAAGGATGACAGCACCTCCTTCTAGTGCT
Source organism: Hymenopus coronatus (assembly GCA_030762935.1). Classification (NCBI taxonomy): domain Eukaryota; kingdom Metazoa; phylum Arthropoda; class Insecta; order Mantodea; family Hymenopodidae; genus Hymenopus; species Hymenopus coronatus. The sequence continues at coordinate 1,344,831 of CM060899.1, read as the reverse complement.
TCCAGTGTTACTGAGAGTCCTTGTTATTTATGAACTGACAACACATTATCTTCTGTATACTTTGATGTGTAGATAAAGTAATAAAAAGTGATGGCAGCACCTCCCTCTAATGCTTCTAGTGTTACTGCGATTCCTTGTTATATATGAACTGACAATACGTTATGTTCTGTATACGTGATGTGTAGATAAAGTAATAAAATGGGATGGCAACACCTCTAGTGTTCTCAGTGTTACTGCGATTCCTTGTAATTTATGAACTTTCAATACGTTATCTTCTGTATGCATAATGTGTAGATAAAGTAATAAAAAGGGATTGCAGCACCTCCCTCTAGTGCTTCTAGTGTTACTGAGAGTCCTTGTTATTTATAAACTGACAATACGTTATCTTCTATACATGGTACGGGTAGAAAAAGTAATCAAAAGGGATGGCAGCACCTCCCTCTAGAGCTTCTAGTGTTACTGCGATTCCTTGTTATTTATGAATTGACAATACGGTATCTTCTGTATACATGAAGTGTAGATAAAGTAATAAAAAGGGATGGCAGCACCTCCCTCTAGAGCTTCTAGTGTTAATGCGATTCCTTTTTATTTATGAACTGACAATACGTTATCTTCTGTAAACGTGATGTGTAGATAAAGTAATAAAATGGGATGGCAGCACCTCCCTCTAGTGCTTCTAGTGTTACTGCATTTCCTTGTTATTTATGAACTGACGATACGTTATCTTCTGTATACATGATGTGTAGATAAAGTACTAAAAAAGGATGGCAGCAACTCCCTCTAGTGCTTCCAGTGTCACTGCGATTCCTTGTTATTTATGAACTGACAATACGTTATCTTCTGTATACATGATGTGCAGATAAAGTAATAAATAGAGATGGCAGCACCTCCCTCTAGTGCTTCTAGTTTTACTGCAATTCCTTGTTATTTATGAACTGACAATACGTTATCTTCTGTTTACATGATGTGTAGATAAAGTAATAAAAAGGGATGGCAGCACCTCCCTCTAGTGCTCCTAGTGTTACTGCGCTTCCTTGTTATTTATGAACCAACAATACGTTATCTTCTGTACATAGTACGTGTAGATAAAGTAATAAAAATAGATGGCAGCACTTCCCTCTAGTGCTTCAAGTGTTACTGCGATTCCTTGTTGTTTATGAACTGACAATACGTTATCTTCTGTATACATGATGTGTAGATAAAGTAATAAAAAGGGATGGCAGCACCTGCATCTAGTGTTTCTAGTTTTACTGCGTATCCTTGTAATTTATGAACTGACAATACGTTATCTTCTGTATACATAATGTGTAAATAAAGTAATAAAAAGGGATGGCAGCACCTCCCTCTGGTGCTTCTAGTGTTACTGCGATTCCTTGATATTTATGAAGTGACAATACATTATCTTCTGTATATATGATGTGTAGATAAAGTAATAAAAAGGGATGGCAGCACCTCCCTCTAGAGCTTCTAGTGTTAATGCGATTCCTTGTTATTAATGAACTGACAATACGTTATCTTCTGTATACATGATGTGTAGTTAAAGTAATAAAAAGGGATGGCAGCACCTCCCTCTAATGCTTCTAATGTTACTGCGATTCCTCGTTATTTATGAACTGACAACACATTATAATCTGTATACATAATGTGTAGTTAAAGTAATAAAAAGGTATGGCAGCACCTCCCTCTAGTGCTTCTAGTGTTACTGCGAGTCCTTGTTATTTATGAACCGACAATACGTTATATTCTGTATACATGATGTGTTGATAAAGTAACAAACAGAGATGGCAGCACCTCCCTCTAGTGCTTCTAGTGTTACTGCGGTTCCATGTTAATTATGAACTGACAATACATTAACTTCTGTATATATAATGTGTAGATAAAGTAATAAAAAGGGATGGCAGCATCTCCCTCTAGTACTTCTAGTGTAACCGCGAATCCTTGATATTTATGAACTGACATTACGTTAACTTCTGTATACATGATGTGTAGATAAAGTAATAAAAACGGATGGCAGCACCTCCATCTAGTGCTTCTTGTGTTACAGCGATTCCTTTGTATTTATGAACTGACAATACGTTATCTTCTGTATACATGATGTGTAGATAAAGTAATAAAAAGGGATGGCAGCACCTCCCTCTAGTGCTTCCAGTGTTACTGAGAGTCCTTGTTAATTATGAACTGACAACACATTATCTTCTGTATATTTTGATGTGTAGATAAAGTAATTAAAAGTGATGGCAGCACCTCCCTCTAGTGCTTCTAGTGTTACTGCCATTCCTTGTTATACATGAACTGACAATACGTTATGTTCTGTATATGCGATGTGTAGATAAAGTAATAAAATGGGATGGCAACACCTCCCTCTAGTGTTTTCAGTGTTACTGCGATTCCTTGTAATATATGAACTTTCAATACGTTATCTTCTGTATGCATAATGTGTAGATAAAGTAATAAAAACGGATTGCAGCACCTCCCTCTAGTGCTTCTAGTGTTACTGCGATTCCTTGTTATTTATAAACTGACAATACGTTATCTTCTGTACATGGTACGAGTAGATAGAGTAATCAAAAGGGATGGCAGCACCTCCCTCTAGTGCTTTTGTGTTACTGCGATTCCTTGTTATTTATGAACTGACAATACGTTATCTTCTGTATACATGATGCGTAGATAAAGTAATAAAAAGGGATGGCATAAACTCCCTCTAGTGCTTCTAGTGTTACAGCAATTCCTTGTTATTAATGAACTGACAATACGTTATGTTCTGTATACGTGATGTGTAGATAAAGTAATAAAAAGGGATGGCAGCACCTCCCTCTAGTACTTCTAGTGTTACTGCATTTCCTTGTTATTTATGAACTGACAATACGTTATCTTCTGTATACATGATGTGTAGATAAAGTACTAAAAAACGATGGCAGCACATCCCTCTAGAGCTTCTAGTGTTACTGCGATTCCTTGTTATTTATGAACCAACAATACGTTATCTTCTGTACATGGTATGTGTAGAGAAAGTAATAAAAAGCATTGCATCACCTCCCTCTAGTGCTTCCAGTGTCACTGTGATTCCTTGTTATTTATGAACTGACAATACGTTATCTTCTGTATACATGATGTGTACATAAAGTAATAAATAGAGATGGCAGCACCTCCCTCTAGTGCTTCTAGTGTTACTGCAATTCCTTGTTATTTATGAACTGACAATACGTTATCTTCTGTATACATGATGTGTAGATAAAGTAATAAACAGGGATGGCAGCACCTCCCTCTAGTGCTTCTAGTGTAACTGCGATATCTTGTTATTTATGAACTGACAATACATTATTTTCTGTATATATGATGTGTAGATAAAGTAGTAAAAAGGGATGGCAGCACCTCCCTCTAGTGCTTCTATGCTTACTGCGATTCCTTGATATTTATGAACTAACAATACCTTAACTTCTGTATACATGATGTGTAGATAAAGTAATAAACAGGAATGGCAGCACCTCCCTCTAGTGCTTCTAGTGTTACTGCGATTCCTTGATATTTATGAAGTGACAATACATTATCTTCTGTATATATGATGTGTAGATAAAGTAATAAAAAGGGATGGCAGCACCTCCCTCTAGTGCTTCTAGTGTTACTGCGATTCCTTTTATATTTATGAACTGACGATACGTTATCTTCTGTACATGGTACGTGTAGATAAAGTAATAAAAAGGGATGTCAGCACCTCCCTCGAGTGCTTCTAGTGGTACTGCAATTCCTTGTTATTTATGAACTGACAATACGTTATCTTCTGTATACATGATGTGTTGATAAAGTAACAAACAGAGATGGCAGCACCTCCCTCTAGTGCTTCTAGTGTTACTGCGGTTCCATGTTAATTATGAACTGACAATACATTAACTTCTGTATATATAATGTGTAGATAAAGTAATAAAAAGGGATGGCAGCATCTCCCTCTAGTACTTCTAGTGTAACCGCGAATCCTTGATATTTATGAACTGACAATACGTTAACTTCTGTATACATGATGTGTAGATAAAGTAATAAAAACGGATGGCAGCACCTCCATCTAGTGCTTCTTGTGTTACAGCGATTCCTTTGTATTTATGAACTGACAATACGTTATCTTCTGTATACATGATGTGTAGATAAAGTAATAAAAAGGGATGGCAGCACCTCCCTCTAGTGCTTCCAGTGTTACTGAGAGTCCTTGTTAATTATGAACTGACAACACATTATCTTCTGTATATTTTGATGTGTAGATAAAGTAATTAAAAGTGATGGCAGCACCTCCCTCTAGTGCTTCTAGTGTTACTGCCATTCCTTGTTATACATGAACTGACAATACGTTATGTTCTGTATATGCGATGTGTAGATAAAGTAATAAAATGGGATGGCAACACCTCCCTCTAGTGTTTTCAGTGTTACTGCGATTCCTTGTAATATATGAACTTTCAATACGTTATCTTCTGTATGCATAATGTGTAGATAAAGTAATAAAAACGGATTGCAGCACCTCCCTCTAGTGCTTCTAGTGTTACTGCGATTCCTTGTTATTTATAAACTGACAATACGTTATCTTCTGTACATGGTACGAGTAGATAGAGTAATCAAAAGGGATGGCAGCACCTCCCTCTAGTGCTTTTGTGTTACTGCGATTCCTTGTTATTTATGAACTGACAATACGTTATCTTCTGTATACATGATGCGTAGATAAAGTAATAAAAAGGGATGGCATAAACTCCCTCTAGTGCTTCTAGTGTTACAGCAATTCCTTGTTATTTATGAACTGACAATACGTTATGTTCTGTATACGTGATGTGTAGATAAAGTAATAAAAAGGGATGGCAGCACCTCCCTCTAGTACTTCTAGTGTTACTGCATTTCCTTGTTATTTATGAACTGACAATACGTTATCTTCTGTATACATGATGTGTAGATAAAGTACTAAAAAACGATGGCAGCACATCCCTCTAGAGCTTCTAGTGTTACTGCGATTCCTTGTTATTTATGAACCAACAATACGTTATCTTCTGTACATGGTATGTGTAGAGAAAGTAATAAAAAGCATTGCAGCACCTCCCTCTAGTGCTTCCAGTGTCACTGTGATTCCTTGTTATTTATGAACTGACAATACGTTATCTTCTGTATACATGATGTGTACATAAAGTAATAAATAGAGATGGCAGCACCTCCCTCTAGTGCTTCTAGTGTTACTGCAATTCCTTGTTATTTATGAACTGACAATACGTTATCTTCTGTATACATGATGTGTAGATAAAGTAATAAACAGGGATGGCAGCACCTCCCTCTAGTGCTTCTAGTGTAACTGCGATATCTTGTTATTTATGAACTGACAATACATTATTTTCTGTATATATGATGTGTAGATAAAGTAGTAAAAAGGGATGGCAGCACCTCCCTCTAGTGCTTCTATGCTTACTGCGATTCCTTGATATTTATGAACTAACAATACCTTAACTTCTGTATACATGATGTGTAGATAAAGTAATAAACAGGAATGGCAGCACCTCCCTCTAGTGCTTCTAGTGTTACTGCGATTCCTTGATATTTATGAAGTGACAATACATTATCTTCTGTATACTTTGATGTGTAGATAAAGTAATAAAAAGTGATCTCAGCACCTCCCTCTAGTGCTTCTAGTATTACTGCGATTCCTTGTTATTTATGAACTGACAATACGTTATCTTCTGTATACATGATGTGTAGATAAAGTAATAAAAAGGGATGGCAGCACCTCCCTCTAGAGCTTCTAGTGTTACTGCGATTCCTTGTTATTTATGAATTGACAATACGGTATCTTCTGTATACATGAAGTGTAGATAAAGTAATAAAAAGGGATGGCAGCACCTCCCTCTAGAGCTTCTAGTGTTAATGCGATTCCTCTTTATTTATGAACTGACAATACGTTATCTTCTGTATATATAATGTGTAGATAAAGTAATAAAAAGGGATGGCAGCACCTCCCTCTAGTGCTTCTAGTGTTACAGCGATTCCTTGTTGTTTATGAACTGACAATACGTTATCTTCTGTATACATGATGTGTAGATAAAGTAATAAAAAGCGATGGCAGCACCTCCCTCTAGTGCTTCTAGTGTTACTGCGATTCCTTGTTATTTATGAACCAACAATACGTTATCTTCTGTACATGGTACGTGTAGATAAAGTAATAAAAAGGGATGTCAGCACCTCCCTCTAGTGCTTCTAGTGGTACTGCGATTCCTTGTTATTTATGAACTGACAATACGTTATCTTCTGTATGCATAATGTGTAGAAAAGAATTAAAAAGGGATGGCAGCACCTCCCTCTAGTGCTTCTAGTGTTACTGCAATTCCTTGTTATTTACGAACTGACAATACGTTATCTTCTGTTTACATGATATGTAGATAAAGTAATAAAAAGGGATAGCAGCACCTCCCACTAATACTGCTAGTGTTACTGCGAATCCTTGTTATTTATGAACTGACAATACGTTATCTTCTGTATACATGATTTGTAGATAAAGTAATAAAAAGGAATGACGGCACCTCCCTCTAGTGGTTCTAGTGTTACTGCGATTCCTTGATATTTATGAACTGACAATACGTTATCTTCTGTATACATGATGTGTAGATAAAGTAATAAAAAGGGATGGCAGCATCTCCCTCTAGTGCTCCTAGTGTTACTGCGATTCCTTGTTATTTATGAACCAACAATACGTTATCTTCTGTACATGGTATGTGTAGATAAAGTAATAAAAACGGACTGCAGCACCTCCCTCTAGTGCTTCTAGTGTTACTGCGATTCCTTGTTATTTATAAACTGACAATACGTTATCTTCTGTACATGGTACGAGTAGATAAAGTAATGAAAAGGGATGGCAGCACCTCCCTCTAGTGCTTCTATGGTTACTGCGATTCCTTGATATTTTGAACTGACAATACCTTAACTTCTGTATACATGATGTGTAGATAAAGTAATAAAAAGGGATGGCAGCACCTCCCTCTAGTGCTTCCAGTGTTACTGAGTGTCCTTGTTATTTATGAACTGACAACACATTATCTTCTGTATACTTTGATGTGTAGATAAAGTAATTAAAAGTGATGGCAGCACCTCCCTCTAGTGCTTCTAGTGTTACTGCGATTCCTTGTTATACATGAACTGACAATACGTTATGTTCTGTATACGCGATGTGTAGATAAAGTAATAAAATGGGATGGCAACACCTTCCTCTAGTGTTTTCAATGTTACTGCGATTCCTTGTAATATATGAACTTTCAATACGTTATCTTCTGTATGCATAATGTGTAGATAAAGTAATAAAAACGGATTGCAGCACCTCCCTCTAGTGCTTCTAGTGTTACTGCGATTCCTTGTTATTTATAAACTGACAATACGTTATCTTCTGTACATGGTACGAGTAGATAAAGTAATCAAAATGGATGGCAGCGCCTCCCTCTAGTGCTTTTGTGTTACTGCGATTCCTTGTTATTTATGAACTGACAATACGTTATCTTCTGTATACATGATGTGTAGATAAAGTAATAAAAAGGGATGGCATAAACTCCCTCTAGTGCTTCTAGTGTTACAGCAATTCCTTGTTATTTATGAACTGACAATACGTTATGTTCTGTATACGTGATGTGTAGATAAAGTAATAAAAAGGGATGGCAGCACCTCCCTCTAGTGCTTCTAGTGTTACTGCATTTCCTTGTTATTTATGAACTGACAATACGTTATCTTCTGTATACCTGATGTGTAGATAAGGTACTAAAAAACGATGGCAGCACCTCCCTCTAGAGCTTCTAGTGTTACTGCGATTCCTTGTTATTTATGAACTGACAATACGTTATCTTCTGTATACATGATGTGTAGATAAAGTAATAAAAAGCATGGCAGCACCTCTCTCTAGTGCTTCCAGTGTCACTGCGATTCCTTGTTATTTATGAACTGACAATACGTTATCTTCTGTATACATGATGTGTAGATAAAGTAACAAACAGAGATGGCAGCACCTCCCTCTAGTGCTTCTAGTGTTACTGCAATTCCTTGTTATTTATGAACTGACAATACGTTATCTTCTGTATACATGATGTGTAGATAAAGTAATAAACAGGGATGGCAGCACCTCCCTCTAGTGCTTCTAGTGTAACTGCGATTCCTTGTTATTTATGAACTGACAATACATTATTTTCTGTATATATGATGTGTAGATAAAGTAGTAAAAAGGGATGGCAGCACCTCCCTCTAGTGCTTCTATGCTTACTGCGATTCCTTGATACTTATGAACTAACAATACCTTAACTTCTGTATACATGATGTGTAGATAAAGTAATAAACAGGAATGGCAGCACCTCCCTCTAGTGCTTCTAGTGTTACTGCGATTCCTTGATATTTATGAAGTGACAATACATTATCTTCTGTATATATGATGTGTAGATAAAGTAATAAAAAGGGATGGCAGCACCTCCCTCTAGTGCTTCTAGTGTTACTGCGATTCCTTTTATATTTATGAACTGACGATACGTTATCTTCTGTACATGGTACTTGTAGATCAAGTAATAAAAAGGGATGTCAGCACCTCCCTCTAGTGCTTCTAGTGTTACTGAGAGTCCTTGTTATTCATAAACTGACAATACGTTATCTTCTGTACATGGTACGAGTAGATAAAGTAATGAAAAGGGATGGCAGCACCTCCCTCTAGTGCTTCTAGTGTTACTGCAATTTCTTGTTATTTATAAACTGACAATACGTTATCTTCTGTATACATGATGTGTAGATAAAGTAATAAAAAGGGATGGCATAAACTCCCTCTAGTGCTTCTAGTGTTACAGCAATTCCTTGTTATTTATGAACTGACAATACGTTATGTTCTGTAAACGTGATGTGTAGATAAAGTAATAAAATGGGATTGCAGCACCTCCCTCTAGTGCTTCTAGTGTTACTGCATTTCCTTGTTATTTATGAACTGACAATACGTTATCTTCTGTATACATGATGTGTAGATAAAGTACTAAAAAAGGATGGCAGCACCTCCCTCTAGAGCTTCTAGTGTTACAGCGATTCCTTGTTATTTATGAACCGACAATACGTTATCTTCTGTATACATGATGTGTAGATAAAGTAATAAAAAGCATGGCAGCACCTCCCTCTAGTGCTTCCAGTGTCACTGCGATTCCTTGTTATTTATGAACTGACAATACGTTATCTTCTGTATACATGATGTGCAGATAAAGTAATAAATAGAGATGGTAGCACCTCCCTCTAGTGCTTCTAGTTTTACTGCAATTCCTTCTTATTTATGAACTGACAATAAGTTATCTTCTGTATACATGATGTGTAGATAAAGTAAAAAACAGGGATGGCAGCACCTCCCTCTAGTGCTTCTAGTGTTACTGCGATTCCTTGTTATTTATGAACTGACAGTACATTATTTTCTGTATATATGATGTGTAGATAAAGTAGTAAAAAGGGATGGCAGCACCTTCCTCTAGTGCTTCTATGATTACTGCGATTCCTTGATATTTATGAACTGACAATACCTTAACTTCTGTATACATGATGTGTAGATAAAGTAATAAACAGGGATGGCAGCACCTCCCTCTAGTGCTTCTAGTGTTGCTGCGATTCCTTGTTATTTATGAAGTGACAATACATTATCTTCTGTATATATGATGTGTAGATAAAGTAATAAAAAGGGATGGCAGCACCTCCCTCTAGTGCTTCTGGTGTTACTGCGATTTCTTGATATTTATGAACTGACAATACGTTAACTTCTGTATACATGATGTGTAGATAAAGTAATAAAAAGGGATGGCAGCACCTCCCTCTAGTGCTTCTAGTGTTACTGCGATTCCTTGTTATTTATGAACTGACAATACGTTATTTTCTGTGTACATGATGTGTAGATAAAGTAACAAAAAGAGATGGCAGCACCTCCCTCTAGTGCTTCCAGTGTTACTGAGAGTCCTTGTTATTTATGAACTGACAACACATTATCTTCTGTATACTTTGATGTGTAGATAAAGTAATAAAAAGGGATGGCAGCACCTCCCTCTAGAGCTTCTAGTGTTACTGCGATTCCTTGTTATTTATGAATTGACAATACGGTATCTTTTGTATACATGAAGTGTAGATAAAGTAATAAAAAGGGATGGCAGCACCTCCCTCTAGAGCTTCTATTGTTAATGCGATTCCTTTTTATTAATGAACTGACAATACGTTATCTTCTGTATATATAATGTGTAGATAAAGTAATAAAAAGGGATGGCAGCACCTCCCTCTAGTGCTTCTAGTGTTACTGCGATTCCTTGTTGTTTATGAACTGACAATACGATATCTTCTGTACATGGTACGAGCAGATAAAGTAATGAAAAGCGATGGCAGCACCTCCCTCTAGTGCTTCTAGTGGTACTGCGATTCCTTGTTATTTATGAACTGATAATACGTTATCTTCTGTATGCATAATGTGTAGAAAAGGATTAAAAAGGGATGGCAGCACCTCCCTCTAGTGTTTCTAGTGTTGCTGCGATTCCTTGATATTTATGAACTGACAATACGTTATCTTCTGTATACATGATGTGTAGATAAAGTAATAAAAACGGATGGCAACACCTCCCTCTAGTGCTCCTAGTGTTACTGCTATTCCTTGTTATTTATGAACCAACAATACGTTATCTTCTGTACATGGTATGTGTAGAGAAAGTAATAAAAAAGATGGCAGCACCTCCCTCTAGTGCTTCCGGTGTTACTGAGAGTCCTTGTTATTTATGAACTGACAACACATTATCTTCTGTATACTTTGATGTGTAGATAAAGTAATAAAAAGTGATGGCAGCACCTCCCTCTAGTGCTTCTAGTGTTACTGCGATTCCTTGTTATATATGAACTGACAATACGTTATGTTCTGTATACGTGATGTGTAGATAAAGTAATAAAATGGGATGGCAACACCTCCCTCTAGTGTTTTCAGTGTTACTACGTTTCCTTGTAATTTATGAACCTTCAATACGTTATCTTCTGTATGCATAATGTGCAGATAAAGTAATAAAAACGGATTGCAGCACCTCCCTCTAGTGCTTCTATGTTACTGCGTTTCCTTGTTATTTATAAACTGACAATACGTTATCTTCTGTACATGGTACGAGTAGATAAAGTAATAAAAAGGGATGGCATAAACTCCCTCTAGTGCTTCTAGTGTTACAGCAATTCCTTGTTATTTATGAACTGACAATGCGTTATGTTCTGTATACGTGATGTGTAGGTAAAATAATAAAATGGGATGGCAGCACCTCCCTCTAGTGCTTCTAGTGTTACTGCATTTCCTTGTTATTTATGAACTGACAATACGTTATCTTCTGTATACATGATGTGTAGATAAAGTACTAAAAAATGACGGCAGCACCTCCCTCTAGAGCTTCTAGTGTTACTGCGATTCCTTGTTATTTATGAACTGACAATACGTTATCTTCTGTATACATGATGTGTAGATAAAGTAATAAAAAGCATGGCAGCACCTCCCTCTAGTGCTTCTAGTGTTAATGCGATTCCTTTTTATTAATGAACTGACAATACGTTATCTTCTGTATACATAATGTGTAGATAAAATAATAAAATGGGATGGCGGCAACTCCCTCTAGTGCTTCTAGTGTTACTGCGATTCCTTGTTGTTTATGAACTGACAATACGTTATCTTCTGTATACATGATGGGCAGATAAAGTAATAAAAAGGGATGGCAACACCTCTTTCTAGTGCTTCTAGTGTTACTGCGATTCCTTGTTATTTATGAACTGACAATACGTTATCTTCTGTATGCATAATGTGTAGAAAAGAATTAAAAAGGGGATGGCAGCACCTCCCTTTAGTGCTTCTAGTGTTACTGCAATTCCTTGTTATTTACTAACTGACAATACGTTTTCTTCTGTTTACATGATATGTAGATATATTAATAAAAAGGGATGGCAGCACCTCCCTCTAGTGCTCCTAGTGTTACTGCGCTTCCTTGTTATTTATGAACCAACAATACGTTATCTTCTGTACATGGTACGTGTAGATAAAGTAATAAAAAGAGATGGCAGCTACTCCCTCTAGTGCTTCTAGTGTTACTGCAATTCCTTGTTATTTACGAACTGACAATACGTTATCTTCTGTTTACATGATATGTAGATAAAGTAATAAAAAGGGATAGCAGCACCTCCCTCTAGTACTGCTAGTGTTACTGCGATTCCTTGTTATTTATGAACTGACAATACGTTATCTTCTGTATAAATGATTTGTAGAAAAAGTAATAAAAAGGAATGACGGCACCTCCCTCTAGTGGTTCTAGTGTTACTGCGATTCCTTGATATTTATGAACTGACAATACGTTATCTTCTATATACGTGATATGTAGATAAAGTAATAAAAAGTGATGGCAGCACCTCCCTCTAGTGCTCCTAGTGTTACTGCGATTCCTTGTTATTTATGAACCAACAATACGTTATCTTCTGTACATGGTATGTGTAGATGAAGAAATAAAAAAGATGACAGCACCTCCCTCTAGTGCTTCCAGTGTTACTGAGAGTCCTTGTTATTTATGAACTGACAACACATTATCTTCTGTATACTTTGATGTGTAGATAAAGTAATAAAAAGTGATGGCAGCACCTCCCTCTAATGCTTCTAGTGTTACTGCGATTCCTTTTTATATATGAACTGACAATAACTTATGTTCTGTATACGTGATGTGTAGATGAAGTAATAAAAAGGGATTGCAGAACCTCCCTCTATTGCTTCTAGTGTTACTGAGAGTCCTTGTTATTTATAAACTGACAATACGTTATCTTCTGTACATGGTACGAGTAGATAAAGTAATGAAAAGGGATGGCAGCACATCCCTCAAGTGCTTCTCGTGTTACTGCGATTTCTTGTTATTTATGAACTGACAATACGTTATCTTCTGTATACATGATGTGTAGATAAAGTAATAAAAAGGGATGGCATAAACTCCCTCTAGTGCTTCTAGTGTTACAGAAATTCCTTGTTATTTATGAACTGACAATACGTTATGTTCTGTAAACGTGATGTGTAGATAAAGTAATAAATTGGGATGGCAGCACCTCCCTCTAGTGCTTCTAGTGTTACTGCATTTCCTTGTTATTTATGAACTGACAATACGTTATCTTCTGTATACATGATGTGTAGATAAAGTACTAAAAAAGGATGGCAGCACCTCCCTCTAGAGCTTCTAGTGTTACTGCGATTCCTTGTTATTTATGAACTGACAATACGTTATCTTCTGTATACATGATGTGTAGATAAAGTAATAAAAAGCATGGCAGCACCTCCCTCTAGTGCTTCCAGTGTCACTGCGATTCCTTGTTATTTATGAACTGACAATACGTTATCTTCTGTATACATGATGTGCAGATAAAGTAATAAATACAGATGGCAGCACCTCCCTCTAGTGCTTCTAGTTTTACTGCAATTCCTTGTTATTTATGAACTGACAATACGTTATCTTCTGTATACATGATGTGTAGATAAAGTAATAAACAGGGATAGCAGCACCTCCCTCTAGTATTTCTAGTGTTACTGCGATTCCTTGTTATTTATGAACTGACAATACATTATTTTCTGTATATATGATGTGTAGATAAAGTAGTAAAAAGGGATGGCAGCACTTCCCTCTAGTGCTTCTATGATTACTGCGATTCCTTGATAATTATGAACTGACAATACCTTAACTTCTGTATACATGATGTGTAGATAAAGTAATACACAGGGATGGCAGCACCTCCCTTTAGTGCTTCTTGTGTTACTGCGATTCCTTGTTATTTATGAAGTGACAATACATTATCTTCTGTATATATGATGTGTAGATAAAGTAATAAAAAGGGATGGCAGCACCTCCCTCTAGTGCTTCTAGTGTTACCGCGATTATTTGATATTTATAAACTGACAATACGTTAACTTCTGTATACATGATGTGTTGATAAAGTAATAAAAAGGGATGGCAGCACCTCCCTCTAGTGCTTCTAGTGTTACTGCGATTCCTTGTTATTTATGAACTGACAATACGTTATTTTCTGTGTACATGATGTGTAGATAAAGTAATAAAAAGAGATGGCAGCACCTCCCTCTAGTGCTTCCAATGTTACTGAGAGTCCTTGTTATTTATGAACTGACAACACATTATCTTCTGTATACTTTGATGTGTAGATAAAGTAATAAAAAGTGATTGCAGCACCTCCCTCTAGTGCTTCTAGTGTTACTGCGATTCCTTGTTATTTATGAACTGACAATACGTTATCTTCAGTATACATGATGTGTAGATAAAGTAATAAAAAGGGATGGCAGCACCTCCCTCTAGAGCTTCTAGTGTTACTGCGATTCCTTGTTATTTATGAATTGACAATACGGTATCTTCTATATACATGATGTGTAGATAAAGTAATGAAAAGCGATGGCAGCACCTCCCTCTAGTGCTTCTAGTGGTACTGCGATTCCTTGTTATTTATGAACTGACAATACGTTATCTTCTGTATGCATAATGTGTAGAAAAGGATTAAAAAGGGATGGCAGCACCACCCTCTAGTGCTTCTAGTGTTACTGCAATTCCTTGTTATTTACGAACTGACAATACGTTATCTTCGGTTTACATGATATGTAGATAAAGTAATAAAAAGGGATAGCAGCACCTCCCTCTAGTACTGCTGGTGTTACTGCGATTTCCTGTTATTTATGAACTGACAATACGTTATCTTCTGTATACATGATTTGTAGATAAAGTAATAAAAAGGAATGACGGCACCTCCCTCTAGCGCTTCTAGTGTTACTGCGATTCCTTGATATTTATGAACTGACAATACGTTATCTTCAGTATACATGATGTGTAGATAAAGTAATAAAAACGGATGGCATCACCTCCCTCTAGTGCTCCTAGTGTTACTGCGATTCCTTGTTATTTATGAACCAACAATACTTTATCTTCTGTACATTGTACGTGTAGAAAAAGTAATAAAAAGGATGTCAGCACCTCCCTCTAGTGCTTCTAATGGTACTGCAATTCCTTGTTATTTATGAACTGACAATACGTTATCTTCTGTATGCATAATGTGTAGAAAAGAATTAAAAAGGGATGGCAGCACCTCCCTCTAGTGCTTCTAGTGTTACTGCAATTCCTTGTTATTTACGAACTGACAATACGTTATCTTCTGTTTACATGATGTGTAGATAAAGTAATAAAAAGGGATGGCAGCACCTCCCTCTAGTCCTCCTAGTGTTACTGCGCTTCCTTGTTATTTATGAACCAACAATACGTTATCTTCTGTACATGGTACGTGTAGATAAAGTAATAAAAAGAGATGGCGGCACCTCCCTCTAGTGCTTTCAGTGTTACTGAGAGTCCTTGTTATTTATGAACTGACAACACATTATCTTCTGTATAATTTTGATGTGTAGATAAAGTAATAAAAAGTGATCTCAGCACCTCCCTCTAGTGCTTCTAGTTTTACTGCGATTCCTTGTTATTTATGAACTGACAATACGTTATCTTCTGTATATATGATGTGTAGATAAAGTAAAAAAAAGGGATGGCAGCACCTCCCTCTAGAGCTTCTAGTGTTACTGCGATTCCTTGTTATTTATGAATTGACAATACGGTATCTTCTGTATACATGAAGTGTAGATAAAGTAATAAAAAGGGGTGGCAGCACCTCCCTCTAGAGCTTCTAGTGTTAATGCGATTCCTTTTTATTTATAAACTGACAATACGTTATCTTCTGTATACATAATGTGTAGATAAAGTAATAAAAAGGGATGGCAGCACCTCCCTCTAGTGCTTCCAGTGTTACTGAGAGTCCTTGTTATTTATGAACTGACAACACATTATCTTCTGTATACTTTGATGTGTAGATAAAGTAATTAAAAGTGATGGCAGCACCTCCCTCTAGTGCTTCTAGTGTTACTGCGATTCCTTGTTATACATGAACTGACAATACGTTATGTTCTGTATACGCGATGTGTAGATAAAGTAATAAAATGGGATGGCAACACCTTCCTCTAGTGTTTTCAATGTTACTGCGATTCCTTGTAATATATGAACTTTCAATACGTTATCTTCTGTATGCATAATGTGTAGATAAAGTAATAAAAACGGATTGCAGCACCTCCCTCTAGTGCTTCTAGTGTTACTGCGATTCCTTGTTATTTATAAACTGACAATACGTTATCTTCTGTACATGGTACGAGTAGATAAAGTAATCAAAATGGATGGCAGCACCTCCCTCTAGTGCTTTTGTGTTACTGCGATTCCTTGTTATTTATGAACTGACAATACGTTATCTTCTCTTTACATGATGTGTAGATAAAGTAATAAAAAGGGATGGCATAAACTCCCTCTAGTGCTTCTAGTGTTACAGCAATTCCTTGTTATTTATGAACTGACAATACGTTATGTTCTGTATACGTGATGTGTAGATAAAGTAATAAAAAGGGATGGCAGCACCTCCCTCTAGTGCTTCTAGTGTTACTGCATTTCCTTGTTATTTATGAACTGACAATACGTTATCTTCTGTATACCTGATGTGTAGATAAGGTACTAAAAAACGATGGCAGCACCTCCCTCTAGAGCTTCTAGTGTTACTGCGATTCCTTGTTATTTATGAACTGACAATACGTTATCTTCTGTATACATGATGTGTAGATAAAGTAATAAAAAGCATGGCAGCACCTCTCTCTAGTGCTTCCAGTGTCACTGCGATTCCTTGTTATTTATGAACTGACAATACGTTATCTTCTGTATACATGATGTGTAGATAAAGTAACAAACAGAGATGGCAGCACCTCCCTCTAGTGCTTCTAGTGTTACTGCAATTCCTTGTTATTTATGAACTGACAATACGTTATCTTCTGTATACATGATGTGTAGATAAAGTAATAAACAGGGATGGCAGCACCTCCCTCTAGTGCTTCTAGTGTAACTGCGATTCCTTGTTATTTATGAACTGACAATACATTATTTTCTGTATATATGATGTGTAGATAAAGTAGTAAAAAGGGATGGCAGCACCTCCCTCTAGTGCTTCTATGCTTACTGCGATTCCTTGATACTTATGAACTAACAATACCTTAACTTCTGTATACATGATGTGTAGATAAAGTAATAAACAGGAATGGCAGCACCTCCCTCTAGTGCTTCTAGTGTTACTGCGATTCCTTGATATTTATGAAGTGACAATACATTATCTTCTGTATATATGATGTGTAGATAAAGTAATAAAAAGGGATGGCAGCACCTCCCTCTAGTGCTTCTAGTGTTACTGCGATTCCTTTTATATTTATGAACTGACGATACGTTATCTTCTGTACATGGTACTTGTAGATCAAGTAATAAAAAGGGATGTCAGCACCTCCCTCTAGTGCTTCTAGTGTTACTGAGAGTCCTTGTTATTCATAAACTGACAATACGTTATCTTCTGTACATGGTACGAGTAGATAAAGTAATGAAAAGGGATGGCAGCACCTCCCTCTAGTGCTTCTAGTGTTACTGCAATTTCTTGTTATTTATAAACTGACAATACGTTATCTTCTGTATACATGATGTGTAGATAAAGTAATAAAAAGGGATGGCATAAACTCCCTCTAGTGCTTCTAGTGTTACAGCAATTCCTTGTTATTTATGAACTGACAATACGTTATGTTCTGTAAACGTGATGTGTAGATAAAGTAATAAAATGGGATTGCAGCACCTCCCTCTAGTGCTTCTAGTGTTACTGCATTTCCTTGTTATTTATGAACTGACAATACGTTATCTTCTGTATACATGATGTGTAGATAAAGTACTAAAAAAGGATGGCAGCACCTCCCTCTAGAGCTTCTAGTGTTACAGCGATTCCTTGTTATTTATGAACCGACAATACGTTATCTTCTGTATACATGATGTGTAGATAAAGTAATAAAAAGCATGGCAGCACCTCCCTCTAGTGCTTCCAGTGTCACTGCGATTCCTTGTTATTTATGAACTGACAATACGTTATCTTCTGTATACATGATGTGCAGATAAAGTAATAAATAGAGATGGTAGCACCTCCCTCTAGTGCTTCTAGTTTTACTGCAATTCCTTCTTATTTATGAACTGACAATAAGTTATCTTCTGTATACATGATGTGTAGATAAAGTAATAAACAGGGATGGCAGCACCTCCCTCTAGTGCTTCTAGTGTTACTGCGATTCCTTGTTATTTATGAACTGACAGTACATTATTTTCTGTATATATGATGTGTAGATAAAGTAGTAAAAAGGGATGGCAGCACCTTCCTCTAGTGCTTCTATGATTACTGCGATTCCTTGATATTTATGAACTGACAATACCTTAACTTCTGTATACATGATGTGTAGATAAAGTAATAAACAGGGATGGCAGCACCTCCCTCTAGTGCTTCTAGTGTTGCTGCGATTCCTTGTTATTTATGAAGTGACAATACATTATCTTCTGTATATATGATGTGTAGATAAAGTAATAAAAAGGGATGGCAGCACCTCCCTCTAGTGCTTCTGGTGTTACTGCGATTTCTTGATATTTATGAACTGACAATACGTTAACTTCTGTATACATGATGTGTAGATAAAGTAATAAAAAGGGATGGCAGCACCTCCCTCTAGTGCTTCTAGTGTTACTGCGATTCCTTGTTATTTATGAACTGACAATACGTTATTTTCTGTGTACATGATGTGTAGATAAAGTAATAAAAAGAGATGGCAGCACCTCCCTCTAGTGCTTCCAGTGTTACTGAGAGTCCTTGTTATTTATGAACTGACAACACATTATCTTCTGTATACTTTGATGTGTAGATAAAGTAATAAAAAGGGATGGCAGCACCTCCCTCTAGAGCTTCTAGTGTTACTGCGATTCCTTGTTATTTATGAATTGACAATACGGTATCTTCTGTATACATGAAGTGTAGATAAAGTAATAAAAAGGGATGGCAGCACCTCCCTCTAGAGCTTCTATTGTTAATGCGATTCCTTTTTATTAATGAACTGACAATACGTTATCTTCTGTATATATAATGTGTAGATAAAGTAATAAAAAGGGATGGCAGCACCTCCCTCTAGAGCTTCTAGTGTTACTGCGATTCCTTGTTATTTATGAATTGACAATACGGTATCTTCTATATACATGATGTGTAGATAAAGTAATGAAAAGCGATGGCAGCACCTCCCTCTAGTGCTTCTAGTGGTACTGCGATTCCTTGTTATTTATGAACTGACAATACGTTATCTTCTGTATGCATAATGTGTAGAAAAGGATTAAAAACGGATGGCAGCACCTCCCTCTAGTGCTTCTAGTGTTACTGCAATTCCTTGTTATTTACGAACTGACAATACGTTATCTTCGGTTTACATGATATGTAGATAAAGTAATAAAAAGGGATAGCAGCACCTCCCTCTAGTACTGCTGGTGTTACTGCGATTCCCTGTTATTTATGAACTGACAATACGTTATCTTCTGTATACATGATTTGTAGATAAAGTAATAAAAAGGAATGACGGCACCTCCCTCTAGCGCTTCTAGTGTTACTGCGATTCCTTGATATTTATGAACTGACAATACGTTATCTTATGTATAAATGATGTGTAGATAAAGTAATAAAAACGGATGGCATCACCTCCCTCTAGTGCTCCTAGTGTTACTGCGATTCCTTGTTATTTATGAACCAACAATACTTTATCTTCTGTACATTGTACGTGTAGAAAAAGTAATAAAAAGGATGTCAGCACCTCCCTCTAGTGCTTCTAATGGTACTGCAATTCCTTGTTATTTATGAACTGACAATACGTTATCTTCTGTATGCATAATGTGTAGAAAAGAATTAAAAAGGGATGGCAGCACCTCCCTCTAGTGCTTCTAGTGTTACTGCAATTCCTTGTTATTTACGAACTGACAATACGTTATCTTCTGTTTACATGATGTGTAGATAAAGTAATAAAAAGGGATGGCAGCACCTCCCTCTAGTCCTCCTAGTGTTACTGCGCTTCCTTGTTATTTATGAACCAACAATACGTTATCTTCTGTACATGGTACGTGTAGATAAAGTAATAAAAAGAGATGGCAGCACCTGCCTCTAGTGCTTTCAGTGTTACTGAGAGTCCTTGTTATTTATGAACTGACAACACATTATCTTCTGTATAATTTTGATGTGTAGATAAAGTAATAAAAAGTGATCTCAGCACCTCCCTCTAGTGCTTCTAGTTTTACTGCGATTCCTTGTTATTTATGAACTGACAATACGTTATCTTCTGTATATATGATGTGTAGATAAAGTAAAAAAAAGGGATGGCAGCACCTCCCTCTAGAGCTTCTAGTGTTACTGCGATTCCTTGTTATTTATGAATTGACAATACGGTATCTTCTGTATACATGAAGTGTAGATAAAGTAATAAAAAGGGGTGGCAGCACCTCCCTCTAGAGCTTCTAGTGTTAATGCGATTCCTTTTTATTTATAAACTGACAATACGTTATCTTCTGTATACATAATGTGTAGATAAAGTAATAAAAAGGGATGGCAGCACCTCCCTCTAGTGCTTCCAGTGTTACTGAGAGTCCTTGTTATTTATGAACTGACAACACATTATCTTCTGTATACTTTGATGTGTAGATAAAGTAATTAAAAGTGATGGCAGCACCTCCCTCTAGTGCTTCTAGTGTTACTGCGATTCCTTGTTATACATGAACTGACAATACGTTATGTTCTGTATACGCGATGTGTAGATAAAGTAATAAAATGGGATGGCAACACCTTCCTCTAGTGTTTTCAATGTTACTGCGATTCCTTGTAATATATGAACTTTCAATACGTTATCTTCTGTATGCATAATGTGTAGAAAAAGTAATAAAAACGGATTGCAGCACCTCCCTCTAGTGCTTCTAGTGTTACTGCGATTCCTTGTTATTTATAAACTGACAATACGTTATCTTCTGTACATGGTACGAGTAGATAAAGTAATCAAAATGGATGGCAGCACCTCCCTCTAGTGCTTTTGTGTTACTGCGATTCCTTGTTATTTATGAACTGACAATACGTTATCTTCTGTATACATGATGTGTAGATAAAGTAATAAAAAGGGATGGCATAAACTCCCTCTAGTGCTTCTAGTGTTACAGCAATTCCTTGTTATTTATGAACTGACAATACGTTATGTTCTGTATACGTGATGTGTAGATAAAGTAATAAAAAGGGATGGCAGCACCTCCCTCTAGTGCTTCTAGTGTTACTGCATTTCCTTGTTATTTATGAACTGACAATACGTTATCTTCTGTATACCTGATGTGTAGATAAGGTACTAAAAAACGATGGCAGCACCTCCCTCTAGAGCTTCTAGTGTTACTGCGATTCCTTGTTATTTATGAACTGACAATACGTTATCTTCTGTATACATGATGTGTAGATAAAGTAATAAAAAGCATGGCAGCACCTCTCTCTAGTGCTTCCAGTGTCACTGCGATTCCTTGTTATTTATGAACTGACAATACGTTATCTTCTGTATACATGATGTGTAGATAAAGTAACAAACAGAGATAGCAGCACCTCCCTCTAGTGCTTCTAGTGTTACTGCAATTCCTTGTTATTTATGAACTGACAATACGTTATCTTCTGTATACATGATGTGTAGATAAAGTAATAAACAGGGATGGCAGCACCTCCCTCTAGTGCTTCTAGTGTAACTGCGATTCCTTGTTATTTATGAACTGACAATACATTATTTTCTGTATATATGATGTGTAGATAAAGTAGTAAAAAGGGATGGCAGCACCTCCCTCTAGTGCTTCTATGCTTACTGCGATTCCTTGATACTTATGAACTAACAATACCTTAACTTCTGTATACATGATGTGTAGATAAAGTAATAAACAGGAATGGCAGCACCTCCCTCTAGTGCTTCTAGTGTTACTGCGATTCCTTGATATTTATGAAGTGACAATACATTATCTTCTGTATATATGATGTGTAGATAAAGTAATAAAAAGGGATGGCAGCACCTCCCTCTAGTGCTTCTAGTGTTACTGCGATTCCTTTTATATTTATGAACTGACGATACGTTATCTTCTGTACATGGTACTTGTAGATCAAGTAATAAAAAGGGATGTCAGCACCTCCCTCTAGTGCTTCTAGTGTTACTGAGAGTCCTTGTTATTCATAAACTGACAATACGTTATCTTCTGTACATGGTACGAGTAGATAAAGTAATGAAAAGGGATGGCAGCACCTCCCTCTAGTGCTTCTAGTGTTACTGCAATTTCTTGTTATTTATAAACTGAGAATACGTTATCTTCTGTATACATGATGTGTAGATAAAGTAATAAAAAGGGATGGCATAAACTCCCTCTAGTGCTTCTAGTGTTACAGCAATTCCTTGTTATTTATGAACTGACAATACGTTATGTTCTGTAAACGTGATGTGTAGATAAAGTAATAAAATGGGATTGCAGCACCTCCCTCTAGTGCTTCTAGTGTTACTGCATTTCCTTGTTATTTATGAACTGACAATACTTTATCTTCTGTATACATGATGTGTAGATAAAGTACTAAAAAAGGATGGCAGCACCTCCCTCTAGAGCTTCTAGTGTTACAGCGATTCCTTGTTATTTATGAACCGACAATACGTTATCTTCTGTATACATGATGTGTAGATAAAGTAATAAAAAGCATGGCAGCACCTCCCTCTAGTGCTTCCAGTGTCACTGCGATTCCTTGTTATTTATGAACTGACAATACGTTATCTTCTGTATACATGATGTGCAGATAAAGTAATAAATAGAGATGGTAGCACCTCCCTCTAGTGCTTCTAGTTTTACTGCAATTCCTTCTTATTTATGAACTGACAATAAGTTATCTTCTGTATACATGATGTGTAGATAAAGTAATAAACAGGGATGGCAGCACCTCCCTCTAGTGCTTCTAGTGTTACTGCGATTCCTTGTTATTTATGAACTGACAGTACATTATTTTCTGTATATATGATGTGTAGATAAAGTAGTAAAAAGGGATGGCAGCACCTTCCTCTAGTGCTTCTATGATTACTGCGATTCCTTGATATTTATGAACTGACAATACCTTAACTTCTGTATACATGATGTGTAGATAAAGTAATAAACAGGGATGGCAGCACCTCCCTCTAGTGCTTCTAGTGTTGCTGCGATTCCTTGTTATTTATGAAGTGACAATACATTATCTTCTGTATATATGATGTGTAGATAAAGTAATAAAAAGGGATGGCAGCACCTCCCTCTAGTGCTTCTGGTGTTACTGCGATTTCTTGATATTTATGAACTGACAATACGTTAACTTCTGTATACATGATGTGTAGATAAAGTAATAAAAAGGGATGGCAGCACCTCCCTCTAGTGCTTCTAGTGTTACTGCGATTCCTTGTTATTTATGAACTGACAATACGTTATTTTCTGTGTACATGATGTGTAGATAAAGTAATAAAAAGAGATGGCAGCACCTCCCTCTAGTGCTTCCAGTGTTACTGAGAGTCCTTGTTATTTATGAACTGACAACACATTATCTTCTGTATACTTTGATGTGTAGATAAAGTAATAAAAAGGGATGGCAGCACCTCCCTCTAGAGCTTCTAGTGTTACTGCGATTCCTTGTTATTTATGAATTGACAATACGGTATCTTCTGTATACATGAAGTGTAGATAAAGTAATAAAAAGGGATGGCAGCACCTCCCTCTAGAGCTTCTATTGTTAATGCGATTCCTTTTTATTAATGAACTGACAATACGTTATCTTCTGTATATATAATGTGTAGATAAAGTAATAAAAAGGGATGGCAGCACCTCCCTCTAGTGCTTCTAGTGTTACTGCGATTCCTTGTTGTTTATGAACTGACAATACGATATCTTCTGTACTTGGTACGAGCAGATAAAGTAATGAAAAGCGATGGCAGCACCTCCCTCTAGTGCTTCTAGTGGTACTGCGATTCCTTGTTATTTATGAACTGATAATACGTTATCTTCTGTATGCATAATGTGTAGAAAAGGATTAAAAAGGGATGGCAGCACCTCCCTCTAGTGTTTCTAGTGTTGCTGCGATTCCTTGATATTTATGAACTGACAATACGTTATCTTCTGTATACATGATGTGTAGATAAAGTAATAAAAACGGATGGCAACACCTCCCTCTAGTGCTCCTAGTGTTACTGCTATTCCTTGTTATTTATGAACCAACAATACGTTATCTTCTGTACATGGTATGTGTAGAGAAAGTAATAAAAAAGATGGCAGCACCTCCCTCTAGTGCTTCCGGTGTTACTGAGAGTCCTTGTTATTTATGAACTGACAACACATTATCTTCTGTATACTTTGATGTGTAGATAAAGTAATAAAAATTGATGGCAGCACCTCCCTCTAGTGCTTCTAGTGTTACTGCGATTCCTTGTTATATATGAACTGACAATACGTTATGTTCTGTATACGTGATGTGTAGATAAAGTAATAAAATGGGATGGCAACACCTCCTTCTAGTGTTTTCAGTGTTACTACGTTTCCTTGTAATTTATGAACCTTCAATACGTTATCTTCTGTATGCATAATGTGCAGATAAAGTAATAAAAACGGATTGCAGCACCTCCCTCTAGTGCTTCTATGTTACTGCGTTTCCTTGTTATTTATAAACTGACAATACGTTATCTTCTGTACATGGTACGAGTAGATAAAGTAATAAAAAGGGATGGCATAAACTCCCTCTAGTGCTTCTAGTGTTACAGCAATTCCTTGTTATTTATGAACTGACAATGCGTTATGTTCTGTATACGTGATGTGTAGGTAAAATAATAAAATGGGATGGCAGCACCTCCCTCTAGTGCTTCTAGTGTTACTGCATTTCCTTGTTATTTATGAACTGACAATACGTTATCTTCTGTATACATGATGTGTAGATAAAGTACTAAAAAATGACGGCAGCACCTCCCTCTAGAGCTTCTAGTGTTACTGCGATTCCTTGTTATTTATGAACTGACAATACGTTATCTTCTGTATACATGATGTGTAGATAAAGTAATAAAAAGCATGGCAGCACCTCCCTCTAGTGCTTCTAGTGTTAATGCGATTCCTTTTTATTAATGAACTGACAATACGTTATCTTCTGTATACATAATGTGTAGATAAAGTAATAAAATGGGATGGCGTCAACTCCCTCTAGTGCTTCTAGTGTTACTGCGATTCCTTGTTGTTTATGAACTGACAATACGTTATCTTCTGTATACATGATGGGCAGATAAAGTAATAAAAAGGGATGGCAACACCTCTTTCTAGTGCTTCTAGTGTTACTGCGATTCCTTGTTATTTATGAACTGACAATACGTTATCTTCTGTATGCATAATGTGTAGAAAAGAATTAAAAAGGGGATGGCAGCACCTCCCTTTAGTGCTTCTAGTGTTACTGCAATTCCTTGTTATTTACTAACTGACAATACGTTTTCTTCTGTTTACATGATATGTAGATATATTAATAAAAAGGGATGGCAGCACCTCCCTCTAGTGCTCCTAGTGTTACTGCGCTTCCTTGTTATTTATGAACCAACAATACGTTATCTTCTGTACATGGTACGTGTAGATAAAGTAATAAAAAAAGATGGCAGCACCTCCCTCTAGTGCTTCTAGTGTTACTGCAATTCCTTGTTATTTACGAACTGACAATACGTTATCTTCTGTTTACATGATATGTAGATAAAGTAATAAAAAGGGATAGCAGCACCTCCCTCTAGTACTGCTAGTGTTACTGCGATTCCTTGTTATTTATGAACTGACAATACGTTATCTTCTGTATAAATGATTTGTAGAAAAAGTAATAAAAAGGAATGACGGCACCTCCCTCTAGTGGTTCTAGTGTTACTGCGATTCCTTGATATTTATGAACTGACAATACGTTATCTTCTATATACGTGATATGTAGATAAAGTAATAAAAAGTGATGGCAGCACCTCCCTCTAGTGCTCCTAGTGTTACTGCGATTCCTTGTTATTTATGAACCAACAATACGTTATCTTCTGTACATGGTATGTGTAGATGAAGAAATAAAAAAGATGACAGCACCTCCCTCTAGTGCTTCCAGTGTTACTGAGAGTCCTTGTTATTTATGAACTGACAACACATTATCTTCTGTATACTTTGATGTGTAGATAAAGTAATAAAAAGTGATGGCAGCACCTCCCTCTAATGCTTCTAGTGTTACTGCGATTCCTTTTTATATATGAACTGACAATACGTTATGTTCTGTATACGTGATGTGTAGATGAAGTAATAAAAAGGGATTGCAGAACCTCCCTCTATTGCTTCTAGTGTTATTGAGAGTCCTTGTTATTTATAAACTGACAATACGTTATCTTCTGTACATGGTACGAGTAGATAAAGTAATGAAAAGGGATGGCAGCACATCCCTCAAGTGCTTCTCGTGTTACTGCGATTTCTTGTTATTTATGAACTGACAATACGTTATCTTCTGTATACATGATGTGTAGATAAAGTAATAAAAAGGGATGGCATAAACTCCCTCTAGTGCTTCTAGTGTTACAGAAATTCCTTGTTATTTATGAACTGACAATACGTTATGTTCTGTAAACGTGATGTGTAGATAAAGTATTAAATTGGGATGGCAGCACCTCCCTCTAGTGCTTCTAGTGTTACTGCATTTCCTTGTTATTTATGAACTGACAATACGTTATCTTCTGTATACATGATGTGTAGATAAAGTACTAAAAAAGGATGGCAGCACCTCCCTCTAGAGCTTCTAGTGTTACTGCGATTCCTTGTTATTTATGAACTGACAATACGTTATCTTCTGTATACATGATGTGTAGATAAAGTAATAAAAAGCATGGCAGCACCTCCCTCTAGTGCTTCCAGTGTCACTGCGATTCCTTGTTATTTATGAACTGACAATACGTTATCTTCTGTATACATGATGTGCAGATAAAGTAATAAATACAGATGGCAGCACCTCCCTCTAGTGCTTCTAGTTTTACTGCAATTCCTTGTTATTTATGAACTGACAATACGTTATCTTCTGTATACATGATGTGTAGATAAAGTAATAAACAGGGATAGCAGCACCTCCCTCTAGTATTTCTAGTGTTACTGCGATTCCTTGTTATTTATGAACTGACAATACATTATTTTCTGTATATATGATGTGTAGATAAAGTAGTAAAAAGGGATGGCACCACCTCCCTCTAGTGCTTCTATGATTACTGCGATTCCTTGATAATTATGAACTGACAATACCTTAACTTCTGTATACATGATGTGTAGATAAAGTAATAAACAGGGATGGCAGCACCTCCCTTTAGTGCTTCTTGTGTTACTGCGATTCCTTGTTATTTATGAAGTGACAATACATTATCTTCTGTATATATGATGTGTAGATAAAGTAATAAAAAGGGATGGCAGCACCTCCCTCTAGTGCTTCTAGTGTTACCGCGATTATTTGATATTTATAAACTGACAATACGTTATTTTCTGTGTACATGATGTGTAGATAAAGTAATAAAAAGAGATGGCAGCACCTCCCTCTAGTGCTTCCAGTGTTACTGAGAGTCCTTGTTATTTATGAACTGACAACACATTATCTTCTGTATACTTTGATGTGTAGATAAAGTAATAAAAAGTGATTGCAGCACCTCCCTCTAGTGCTTCTAGTGTTACTGCGATTCCTTGTTATTTATGAACTGACAATACGTTATCTTCAGTATACATGATGTGTCGATAAAGTAATAAAAAGGGATGGCAGCACCTCCCTCTAGAGCTTCTAGTGTTACTGCGATTCCTTGTTATTTATGAATTGACAATACGGTATCTTCTGTATACATGATGTGTAGATAAAGTAATGAAAAGCGATGGCAGCACCTCCCTCTAGTGCTTCTAGTGGTACTGCGATTCCTTGTTATTTATGAACTGACAATACGTTATCTTCTGTATGCATAATGTGTAGAAAAGGATTAAAAAGGGATGGCAGCACCTCCCTCTAGTGCTTCTAGTGTTACTGCAATTCCTTGTTATTTAGGAACTGACAATACGTTATCTTCGGTTTACATGATATGTAGATAAAGTAATAAAAAGGGATAGCAGCACCTCCCTCTAGTACTGCTGGTGTTACTGCGATTCCCTGTTATTTATGAACTGACAATACGTTATCTTCTGTATACATGATTTGTAGATAAAGTAATAAAAAGGAATGACGGCACCTCCCTCTAGCGCTTCTAGTGTTACTGCGATTCCTTGATATTTATGAACTGACAATACGTTATCTTCTGTATAAATGATGTGTAGATAAAGTAATAAAAACGGATGGCATCACCTCCCTCTAGTGCTCCTAGTGTTACTGCGATTCCTTGTTATTTATGAACCAACAATACTTTATCTTCTGTACATTGTACGTGTAGAAAAAGTAATAAAAAGGATGTCAGCACCTCCCTCTAGTGCTTCTAGTGGTACTGCAATTCCTTGTTATTTATGAACTGACAATACGTTATCTTCTGTATGCATAATGTGTAGAAAAGAATTAAAAAGGGATGGTAGCACCTCCCTCTAGTGCTTCTAGTGTTACTGCAATTCCTTGTTATTTACGAACTGACAATACGTTATCTTCTGTTTACATGATGTGTAGATAAAGTAATAAAAAGGGATGGCAGCACCTCCCTCTAGTCCTCCTAGTGTTACTGCGCTTCCTTGTTATTTATGAACCAACAATACGTTATCTTCTGTACATGGTACGTGTAGATAAAGTAATAAAAAGAGATGGCAGCACCTCCCTCTAGTGCTTTCAGTGTTACTGAGAGTCCTTGTTATTTATGAACTGACAACACATTATCTTCTGTAAAATTTTGATGTGTAGATAAAGTAATAAAAAGTGATCTCAGCGCCTCCCTCTAGTGCTTCTAGTTTTACTGCGATTCCTTGTTATTTATGAACTGACAATACGTTATCTTCTGTATATATGATGTGTAGATAAAGTAAAAAAAAGGGATGGCAGCACCTCCCTCTAGAGCTTCTAGTGTTACTGCGATTCCTTGTTATTTATGAATTGACAATACGGTATCTTCTGTATACATGAAGTGTAGATAAAGTAATAAAAAGGGGTGGCAGCACCTCCCTCTAGAGCTTCTAGTGTTAATGCGATTCCTTTTTATTTATAAACTGACAATACGTTATCTTCTGTATACATAATGTGTAGAGAAAGTAATAAAAAGGGATGGCAGCACCTCCCTCTAGTGCTTCTAGTGTTACTGCGATTCCTTGTTGTTTATGAACTGACAATACGTTATATTCTGTATACAAGATGTGCAGATAAAGTAATAAAAAGGGATGGCAGCACCTCCCTCTAGTGCTTCTAGTGTTACTGCGATTCCTTGTTATTTATGAACCAACAATACGTTATCTTCTGGACATGGTACATGTAGATAAAGTAATAAAAAGGGATGTCAGCACCTCCCTCTAGTGCTTCCAGTGGTACTGCAATTCCTTGTTGTTTATGAACTGACAATACGTTATCTTCTGTATGCATAATGTGTAGAAAAGTATTAAAAAGGGATGGCAGCACCTCCCTCTAGTGCTTCTAGTGTTACTGCAATTCCTTGTTATTTACGAACTGACAATACGTTACCTTCTGTTTACATGATGTGTAGATAAAGTAATAAAAAGGGATGGCAGCACCTCCCTCTAGTGCTCCTAGTGTTACTGCGCTTCCTTGTTATTTACGAACCAACAATAAGTTATCTTCTGTACATGGTACGTGTAGATAAAGTAATAAAAAGAGATGGCAGCACCTCCCTCTAGTGCTTTTAGTGTTACTGAGAGTCCTTGTTATTTATGAACTGACAACACATTATCTTCTGTATACTTTGATGTGTAGATAAAGTAATAAAAAGTGATCTCAGCACCTCCCTCTAGTGATTCTAGTGTTACTGCGATTCCTTGTTATTTATGAACTGACAATACGTTATCTTCTGTATACATGATGTGTAGATAAAG
This sequence comes from Hymenopus coronatus, assembly GCA_030762935.1. Lineage (NCBI taxonomy): Eukaryota > Metazoa > Arthropoda > Insecta > Mantodea > Hymenopodidae > Hymenopus > Hymenopus coronatus. The sequence goes on along the minus strand of CM060899.1, from coordinate 1,314,823 downwards.
TAATAAAAAGGGATGGCAGCACCTCCCTCTAGAGCTTCTAGTGTTACTACGATTCCTTGTTATTTATGAATTGACAATACGGTATCTTCTGTATACATGAAGTGTAGATAAAGTAATAAAAAGGGATGGCAGCACCTCCCTCTAGTACTGCTAGTGTTACTGCGATTCCTTGTTATTTACGAACTGACAATACGTTATCTTCTGTGTACATGATTTATAGATAAAGTAATAAAAAGGAATGACGGCACCTCCCTCTAGTGCTTCTAGTTTTACTGCGATTCCTTGATATTTATGAACTTACAATACGTTATCTTCTGTATACATAATGTGTAGATAAAGTAATAAAAAGGGATGGCAGCACCTCCCTCTAGAGCTTCTAGTGTTAAGGCGATTCTTTGTTATTTATGAACTGCCAATACGTTATCTTCTGTATACATGATGTGTAGATAAAGTAATAAAAAGGGATGGGAGCACCTCCCTCTAAAGCTTCTAGTGTTACTGCGATTCCATGTTATGAATTGAAAATACGGTATCTTCTGTATACATGATGTGTAGATAAAGTAATAAAAAGGGATGGCAGCACTTCCCTCTAGTGCTACTAGTGTTACTGCCATTCCTTGTTATTTATGAACCAACAATACGTTATCTTCGGTACATGGTACGTGTAGATAAAGTAATAAAAAGGGATGGCAGCACCTCTGTCTAGTGCTTCTAGTGTTACAGGGATTCCTTGTTATTTATGAGCTGACAATACGTTATCTCCTGTATATATAATGTGTAGATAAAGTAATAAAAAGGGATGGCAGCACCTCCCTCTAGTGCTTCAAGTGTTACTGCGATTCCTTGTTATATATGAACTGACAATACGTTATGTTCTGTATACGTGATGTGTAGATAAAGTAATAAAATGGGATGGCAACACCTCCCTCTAGTGTATTCAGTGTTACTGCGATTCCTTGTAATTTATGAACTTTCAATACGTTATCTTCTGTATGCATAATGTGTAGATAAAGTAACAAAAAGGGATTGCAGCACCTCCCTCTAGTGCTTCTAGTGTTACTGCGATTCCTTGTTATTTATGAACTGACAATACGTTATCTTCTGTATACATAATGTGTAAATAAAGTAATAAAAAGGGATGGCAACACATCCCTCTAGAGCTTCTAGTGTTAATGCGATTCCTAGTTATTTATGAACTGACAATACGTTATCTTCTGTATACATGATGTGTAGTTAAAGTAATAAAAAAGGATGGCAGCACCTCCCTCTAGGGCTTCTAATGTTACTGCGATTCCTTGTTATTTATGAACTGACAACACATTATCTTCTGTATACATGATGTGTATTTAAAGTAATAAAAAGGTATGGCAGCACCTCCCTCTAGTGCTTCTAGTGTTACTGCGAGTCCTTGTTATTTATTAACTGACAATACGTTATCTTCTGTATACATGATGTGTAGATAAAGTAATAAAAAGGGATGGCAGCACCTCCCTCTAGTGCTCCAAGTGTTACTGCGATTCCTTGTTGTTTATGAACTGACAATACGTTATCTTCTGTATACATGATTTGTAGATAAAGTAATAAAAAGGAATGACGGCACCTCCCTCTAGTGTTTCTAGTGTTGCTGCGATTCCTTGATATTTATGAACTGACAACACGTTATCTTCTGTATACATGATGTGTAGATAAAGTAATAAAAACGGATGGCAACACCTCCCTCTAGTGCTCCTAGTGTTACTGCGAATCCTTGTTACTTATGAACTAACAATACGTTATCTTCTGTACATGGTATGTGTGGATAAAGTAATAAAAAAGATGGCAGCACCACCCTCTAGTGCTTCCAGTGTTACTGAGAGTCCTTGTTATTTATGAACTGACAACACATTATCTTCTGTATACTTTGATGTGTAGATAAAGTAATAAAAAGTGATGGCAGCACCTCCCTCTAGTGCTTCTAGTGTTACTGCGATTCCTTGTTATATATGAACTGACAATACGTTATGTTCTGTATACGTGATGTGTAGATAAAGTAATAAAATGGGATGGCAACACCTCCCTCTAGTGTTTTCAGTGTTACTGCGTTTCCTTGTAATTTATGAACTTTCAATACGTTATCTTCTGTATGCATAATGTGCAGATAAAGTAATAAAAACGGATTGCAGCACCTCCCTCTAGTGCTTCCAGTGTTCCTGCGTTTCCTTGTTATTTATAAACTGACAATACGTTATCTTCTGTACATGTTACGAGTAGATAAAGTAATGAAAAGGGATGGCAGCACCTCCCTCTAGTGCTTCTAGTGTTACTGCGATTCCTTGTTATTTATGAACTGACAATACGTTATCTTCTGTATACATGATGTGTAGATAAAGTAATAAAAAGGGATGGCATAAACTCCCTCTAGTGCTTCTAGTGTTACAGCAATTCCTTGTTATTTATGAACTGACAATACGTTATGTTCTGTATACGTGATGTGTAGGTAAAATAATAAAATGGGATGGCAGCACCTCCCTCTAGTGCTTCTAGTGTTACTGCATTTCCTTGTTATTTATGAACTGACAATACTTTATCTTCTGTATACATGGTGTGTAGATAAAGTACTAAAAAAGGAAGGCAGCACCTCCCTCTAGAGCTTCTAGTGTTACTGCGATTCCTAGTTATTTATGAACTGACAATACGTTATCTTCTGTATACATGATGTGTAGATAAAGTAATAAAAAGCATGGCAGCACCTCCCTCTAGTGCTTCTAGTGTTAATGCGATTCCTTTTTATTAATGAACTGACAATACGTTATCTTCTGTATACATAATGTGTAGATAAAGTAATAAAATGGGATGGCAGCAAATCCCTCTAGTGCTTCTAGTGTAACTGCGATTCCTTGTTGTTTATGAACTGACAATACGTTATCTTCTGTATACATGATGTGCAGATAAAGTAATCAAAAGGGATGGCAACACCTCCCTCTAGTGCTTCTAGTGTTACTGCGATTCCTTGTTATTTATGAACCAACATTACGTTATCTGCTGTACATGGTACGTGTAGATAAAGTAATAAAAAAGGATGTCAGCACCTCCCTCTAGTGCTTCTAGTGGTACTGCAATTCCTTGTTATTTAGAAACTGACAATACGTTATCTTCTGTATGCATAATGTGTAGAAAAGAATTAAAAAGGGATGGCAGCACCTCCCTCTAGTGCTTCTAGTGTTACTGCAATTCCTTGTTATTTACGAACTGACAATACGTTATCTTCTGTTTACATGATGTGTAGATAAAGTAATAAAAAGGGATGGCAGCACCTCCCTCTAGTGCTCCTAGTGTTACTGCGCTTCCTTGTTATTTATGAACCAACAATACGTTATCTTCTGTACATGGTACGTGTAGATAAAGTAATAAAAAGAGATGGCATAACCTCCCTCTAGTGCTTCTAGTGTTACTGCAATTCCTTGTTATTTACGAACTGACAACACGTTATCTTCTGTTTACATGATATGTAGATAAAGTAATAAAAAGGGATAGCAGCACCTCCCTCTAGTACTGCTAGTGTTACTGCGATTTCTTGTTATTTATGAACAGACAATACGTTATCTTCTGTATAAATGATTTGTAGATAAAGTAATAAAAAGGAATGACGGCACCTCCCTCTAGTGGTTCTAGTGTTACTGCGATTCCTTGTTATTTATGAACCAACAATACGTTATCTTCTGTACATGGTATGTGTAGATAAAGTAATAAAAAAGATGACAGCACCTCCCTCTAATGCTTCCAATGTTACTGCGATTCCTTGTTATATATGAACTGACAATACGTTATGTTCTGTATACGTGATGTGTAGATAAAGTAATAAAATGGGATGGCAACACCTCTAGTGTTCTCAGTGTTACTGCGATTCCTTGTAATTTATGAACTTTCAATACGTTATCTTCTGTATGCATAATGTGTAGATAAAGTAATAAAAAGGGATTGCAGCACCTCCCTCTAGTTCTTCTAGTGTTACTGAGAGTCCTTGTTATTTATAAACTGACAATACGTTATCTTCTGTACATGGTACGAGTAGATAAAGTAATGAAAAGGGATGGCAGCACCTCCCTCTAGTGCTTCTAGTGTTACTGCGATTTCTTGTTATTTATGAACTGACAATACGTTATCTTCTGTATACATGATGTGTAGATAAAGTAATAAAAAGGGATGGCATAAACTCCCTCTAGTGCTTCTAGTGTTACAGCAATTCCTTGTTATTTATGAACTGACAATACGTTATGTTCTGTAAACGTGATGTGTAGATAAGGTAATAAAATGGGATGGCAGCACCTCCCTCTAATGCTTCTAGTGTTACTGCATTTCCTTGTTATTTATGAACTGACAATACGTAATCTTCTGTATACATGATGTGTAGATAAAGTACTAAAAAAGGATTGCAGCACCTCCCTCTAGAGCATCTAGTGTTACTGCGATTCCTTGTTATTTATGAACTGACAATACGTTATCTTCTGTATACATGATGTGTAGATAAAGTAATAAAAGCATGGCAGCACCTCCCTCTAGTGCTTCCAGTGTCACTGCGATTCCTTGTTATTTATGAACTGACAATACGTTATCTTCTGTATACATGATGTGTAGATAAAGTAATAAACAGGGATGGCAGCACCTCCCTCTAGTGCTTCTAGTGTTACTGCGATTCGTTGTTATTTATGAACTGAAAATACATTATTTTCTGTATATATGATGTGTAGATGAAGTAGTAAAAAGGGATGGCAGCACCTCCCTCTAGTGCTTCTATGATTACTGCGATTCCTTGATATTTATGAACTGACAATACCTTAACTTCTGTATACATGATGTGTAGATAAAGTAATAAACAGGGATGGCAGCACCTCCCTCTAGTGCTTCTAGTGTTACTGCGATACCTTGTTATTTATGAAGTGACAATACATTATCTTCTGTATATATGATGTGTAGATAAAGTAATAAAAAGGGATGGCAGCACCTCCCTCTAGTGCTTCTAGTGTTACTGCGATTTCTTGATATTTATGAACTGACAATACGTTAACTTCTGTATACATGATGTGTAGATAAAGTAATAAAAAGGGATTGCAGCACCTCCCTCTAGAGCTTCTAGTGTTACTGCGATTCCTTGTTATTTATGAATTGACAATACGGTATCTTCTGTATACATGAAGTGTAGATAAAGTAATAAAAAGGGATGGCAGTACCTCCCTCTAGAGCTTTTATTGTTAATGCGATTCCTTTTTATTAATCAACTGACAATACGTTATCTTCTGTATATATAATGTGTAGATAAAGTAATAAAAAGGGATGGCAGCACCTCCCTCTAGTGCTTCTAGTGTTACTGCGATTCCTTGTTGTTTATGAACTGACAATACGTTATCTTCTGTACATGGTACGAGTAGATAAAGTAATGAAGAGCGATGGCAGCACCTCCCTCTAGTGCTTCTAGTGGTACTGCGATTCCTTGTTATTTATGAACTGACAATACGTTATCTTCTGTATGCATAATGTGTAGAAAAGGATTAAAAAGGGATGGCAGCACCTCCCTCTAGTGCTTCTAGTGTTACTGCGATTCCTTGATATTTATGAACTGACAATACGTTATCTTCTGTATAAATGATGTGTAGATAAAGTAATAAAAACGGATGGCAACACCTCCCTCTAGTGCGCCTAGTGTTACTGCGATTCCTTGTTATTTATGAACCAACAATACGTTATCTTCTGTACATGGTATGTGTAGATAAAGTAATAAAAAAGATGGCAGCACCTCCCTCTAGTGCTTCCAGTGTTACTGAGAGTCCTTGTTATTTATGAACTGACAACACATTATCTCCTGTATACTTTGATGTGTAGATAAAGTAATAAAAAGTGATGGCAGCACCTCCCTCTAGCGCTTCTAGTGTTACTGAGAGTCCTTGTTATTTATGAACTGACAACACATTATCTTCTGTATATATGATGTGTAGATAAAGTAAAAAAAAGGGATGGCAGCACCTCCCTCTAGAGCTTCTAGTGTTACTGCGATTCCTTGTTATTTATGAATTGACAATACGGTATCTTCTGTATACATGAAGTGTAGATAAAGTAATAAAAAGGGGTGGCAGCACCTCCCTCTAGAGCTTCTAGTGTTAATGCGATTCCTTTTTATTTATAAACTGACAATACCTTAACTTCTGTATACATGATGTGTAGATAAAGTAATAAACAGGGATGGCAGCACCTCCCTCTAGTGCTTCTAGTGTTACTGCGATACCTTGTTATTTATGAAGTGACAATACATTATCTTCTGTATATATGATGTGTAGATAAAGTAATAAAAAGGGATGGCAGCACCTCCCTCTAGTGCTTCTAGTGTTACTGCGATTTCTTGATATTTATGAACTGACAATACGTTAACTTCTGTATACATGATGTGTAGATAAAGTAATAAAAAGGGATTGCAGCACCTCCCTCTAGAGCTTCTAGTGTTACTGCGATTCCTTGTTATTTATGAATTGACAATACGGTATCTTCTGTATACATGAAGTGTAGATAAAGTAATAAAAAGGGATGGCAGTACCTCCCTCTAGAGCTTTTATTGTTAATGCGATTCCTTTTTATTAATCAACTGACAATACGTTATCTTCTGTATATATAATGTGTAGATAAAGTAATAAAAAGGGATGGCAGCACCTCCCTCTAGTGCTTCTAGTGTTACTGCGATTCCTTGTTGTTTATGAACTGACAATACGTTATCTTCTGTACATGGTACGAGTAGATAAAGTAATGAAGAGCGATGGCAGCACCTCCCTCTAGTGCTTCTAGTGGTACTGCGATTCCTTGTTATTTATGAACTGACAATACGTTATCTTCTGTATGCATAATGTGTAGAAAAGGATTAAAAAGGGATGGCAGCACCTCCCTCTAGTGCTTCTAGTGTTACTGCGATTCCTTGATATTTATGAACTGACAATACGTTATCTTCTGTATAAATGATGTGTAGATAAAGTAATAAAAACGGATGGCAACACCTCCCTCTAGTGCGCCTAGTGTTACTGCGATTCCTTGTTATTTATGAACCAACAATACGTTATCTTCTGTACATGGTATGTGTAGATAAAGTAATAAAAAAGATGGCAGCACCTCCCTCTAGTGCTTCCAGTGTTACTGAGAGTCCTTGTTATTTATGAACTGACAACACATTATCTCCTGTATACTTTGATGTGTAGATAAAGTAATAAAAAGTGATGGCAGCACCTCCCTCTAGCGCTTCTAGTGTTACTGAGAGTCCTTGTTATTTATGAACTGACAACACATTATCTTCTGTATATATGATGTGTAGATAAAGTAAAAAAAAGGGATGGCAGCACCTCCCTCTAGAGCTTCTAGTGTTACTGCGATTCCTTGTTATTTATGAATTGACAATACGGTATCTTCTGTATACATGAAGTGTAGATAAAGTAATAAAAAGGGGTGGCAGCACCTCCCTCTAGAGCTTCTAGTGTTAATGCGATTCCTTTTTATTTATAAACTGACAATACGTTATCTTCTGTATACATAATGTGTAGATAAAGTAATAAAAAGGGATGGCAGCACCTCCCTCTAGTGCTTCTAGTGTTACTGCGATTCCTTGTTGTTTATGAACTGATAATACGTTATCTTCTGTATACATGATGTGCAGATAAAGTAATAAAAAGGGATGGCAGCACCTCCCTCTAGTGCTTCTAGTGTTACTGAGAGTCCTTGTTATTTATGAACTGACAACACATTATCTTCTGTATACTTTGATGTGTAGATAAAATAATAAAAAGTGATCTCAGCACCTCCCTCTAGTGATTCTAGTGTTACTGCGATTCCTTGTTATTTATGAACTGACAATACGTTATCTTCTGTATACATGATGTGTAGATAAAGTAATAAAAAGGGATGGCAGCACCTCCCTCTAGAGCTTCTAGTGTTACTGCGATTCCTTGTTATTTATGAATTGACAATACGGTATCTTCTGTATACATGAAGTGTAGATAAAGTAATAAAAAGGGATGGCAGCACCTCCCTCTAGAGCTTCTAGTTTTACTGCGATTCCTTGTTATTTATGAACCAACAATACGTTATCTTTTGTACATGGTACGTGTAGATAAAGTAATAAAAAGGGATGTCAGCACCTCCCTCTAGTGCTTCTAGTGGTACTGCGATTCCTTGTTATTTATGAACTGACAATACGTTATCTTCTGTATGCATAATGTGTAGAAAAGGATTAAAAAGGGATGGCAGCACCTCCCTCTAGTACTGCTAGTGTTACTGCGATTCCTTGTTATTTATGAACTGACAATACGTTATCTTCTGTGTACATGATTTATAGATAAAGTAATAAAAAGGAATGACGGCACCTCCCTCTAGTGCTTCTAGTTTTACTGCGATTCCTTGATATTTATGAACTTACAATACGTTATCTTCTGTATACATAATGTGTAGATAAAGTAATAAAAAGGGATGGCAGCACCTCCCTCTAGAGCTTCTAGTGTTAAGGCGATTCTTTGTTATTTATGAACTGCCAATACGTTATCTTCTGTATACATGATGTGTAGATAAAGTAATAAAAAGGGATGGCAGCACCTCCCTCTAAAGCTTCTAGTGTTACTGCGATTCCATGTTATGAATTGAAAATACGGTATCTTCTGTATACATGATGTGTAGATAAAGTAATAAAAAGGGATGGCAGCACTTCCCTCTAGTGCTACTAGTGTTACTGCCATTCCTTGTTATTTATGAACCAACAATACGTTATCTTCGGTACATGGTACGTGTAGATAAAGTAATAAAAAGGGATGGCAGCACCTCTGTCTAGTGCTTCTAGTGTTACAGGGATTCCTTGTTATTTATGAGCTGACAATACGTTATCTCCTGTATATATAATGTGTAGATAAAGTAATAAAAAGGGATGGCAGCACCTCCCTCTAGTGCTTCAAGTGTTACTGCGATTCCTTGTTATATATGAACTGACAATACGTTATGTTCTGTATACGTGATGTGTAGATAAAGTAATAAAATGGGATGGCAACACCTCCCTCTAGTGTATTCAGTGTTACTGCGATTCCTTGTAATTTATGAACTTTCAATACGTTATCTTCTGTATGCATAATGTGTAGATAAAGTAACAAAAAGGGATTGCAGCACCTCCCTCTAGTGCTTCTAATGTTACTGCGATTGCTTGTTATTTATTAACTGACAATACGTTATCTTCTATACATGGTACGAGTAGATAAAGTAATGAAAAGGGATGGCAGCACCTCCCTCTAGTGCTTCTAGTGTTACTGCGATTCCTTGTTATTTATGAACTGACAATACGTTATCTTCTGTATACATAATGTGTAAATAAAGTAATAAAAAGGGATGGCAACACATCCCTCTAGAGCTTCTAGTGTTAATGCGATTCCTAGTTATTTATGAACTGACAATACGTTATCTTCTGTATACATGATGTGTAGTTAAAGTAATAAAAAAAGGATGGCAGCACCTCCCTCTAGGGCTTCTAATGTTACTGCGATTCCTTGTTATTTATGAACTGACAACACATTATCTTCTGTATACATGATGTGTATTTAAAGTAATAAAAAGGTATGGCAGCACCTCCCTCTAGTGCTTCTAGTGTTACTGCGAGTCCTTGTTATTTATTAACTGACAATACGTTATCTTCTGTATACATGATGTGTAGATAAAGTAATAAAAAGGGATGGCAGCACCTCCCTCTAGTGCTCCAAGTGTTACTGCGATTCCTTGTTGTTTATGAACTGACAATACGTTATCTTCTGTATACATGATTTGTAGATAAAGTAATAAAAAGGAATGACGGCACCTCCCTCTAGTGTTTCTAGTGTTGCTGCGATTCCTTGATATTTATGAACTGACAACACGTTATCTTCTGTATACATGATGTGTAGATAAAGTAATAAAAACGGATGGCAACACCTCCCTCTAGTGCTCCTAGTGTTACTGCGAATCCTTGTTACTTATGAACCAACAATACGTTATCTTCTGTACATGGTATGTGTGGATAAAGTAATAAAAAAGATGGCAGCACCACCCTCTAGTGCATCCAGTGTTACTGAGAGTCCTTGTTATTTATGAACTGACAACACATTATCTTCTGTATACTTTGATGTGTAGATAAAGTAATAAAAAGTGATGGCAGCACCTCCCTCTAGTGCTTCTAGTGTTACTGCGATTCCTTGTTATATATGAACTGACAATACGTTATGTTCTGTATACGTGATGTGTAGATAAAGTAATAAAATGGGATGGCAACACCTCCCTCTAGTGTTTTCAGTGTTACTGCGTTTCCTTGTAATTTATGAACTTTCAATACGTTATCTTCTGTATGCATAATGTGCAGATAAAGTAATAAAAACGGATTGCAGCACCTCCCTCTAGTGCTTCCAGTGTTCCTGCGTTTCCTTGTTATTTATAAACCGACAATACGTTATCTTCTGTACATGTTACGAGTAGATAAAGTAATGAAAAGGGATGGCAGCACCTCCCTCTAGTGCTTCTAGTGTTACTGCGATTCCTTGTTATTTATGAACTGATAATACGTTATCTTCTGTATACATGATGTGTAGATAAAGTAATAAAAAGGGATGGCATAAACTCCCTCTAGTGCTTCTAGTGTTACAGCAATTCCTTGTTATTTATGAACTGACAATACGTTATGTTCTGTATACGTGATGTGTAGGTAAAATAATAAAATGGGATGGCTGCACCTCCCTCTAGTGCTTCTAGTGTTACTGCATTTCCTTGTTATTTATGAACTGACAATACTTTATCTTCTGTATACATGGTGTGTAGATAAAGTACTAAAAAAGGAAGGCAGCACCTCCCTCTAGAGCTTCTAGTGTTACTGCGATTCCTAGTTATTTATGAACTGACAATACGTTATCTTCTGTATACATGATGTGTAGATAAAGTAATAAAAAGCATGGCAGCACCTCCCTCTAGTGCTTCTAGTGTTAATGCGATTCCTTTTTATTAATGAACTGACAATACGTTATCTTCTGTATACATAATGTGTAGATAAAGTAATAAAATGGGATGGCAGCAAATCCCTCTAGTGCTTCTAGTGTAACTGCGATTCCTTGTTGTTTATGAACTGACAATACGTTATCTTCTGTATACATGATGTGCAGATAAAGTAATAAAAAGGGATGGCAACACCTCCCTCTAGTGCTTCTAGTGTTACTGCGATTCCTTGTTATTTATGAACCAACAATACGTTATCTGCTGTACATGGTACGTGTAGATAAAGTAATAAAAAGGGATGTCAGCACCTCCCTCTAGTGCTTCTAGTGGTACTGCAATTCCTTGTTATTTAGAAACTGACAATACGTTATCTTCTGTATGCATAATGTGTAGAAAAGAATTAAAAAGGGATGGCAGCACCTCCCTCTAGTGCTTCTAGTGTTACTGCAATTCCTTGTTATTTACGAACTGACAATACGTTATCTTCTGTTTACATGATGTGTAGATAAAGTAATAAAAAGGGATGGCAGCACCTCCCTCTAGTGCTCCTAGTGTTACTGCGCTTCCTTGTTATTTATGAACCAACAATACGTTATCTTCTGTACATGGTACGTGTAGATAAAGTAATAAAAAGAGATGGCATAACCTCCCTCTAGTGCTTCTAGTGTTACTGCAATTCCTTGTTATTTACGAACTGACAATACGTTATCTTCTGTTTACATGATATGTAGATAAAGTAATAAAAAGGGATAGCAGCACCTCCCTCTAGTACTGCTAGTGTGACTGCGATTTCTTGTTATTTATGAACAGACAATACGTTATCTTCTGTATAAATGATTTGTAGATAAAGTAATAAAAAGGAATGACGGCACCTCCCTCTAGTGGTTCTAGTGTTACTGCGATTCCTTGTTATTTATGAACCAACAATACGTTATCTTCTGTACATGGTATGTGTAGATAAAGTAATAAAAAAGATGACAGCACCTCCCTCTAATGCTTCCAATGTTACTGCGATTCCTTGTTATATATGAACTGACAATACGTTATGTTCTGTATACGTGATGTGTAGATAAAGTAATAAAATGGGATGGCAACACCTCTAGTGTTCTCAGTGTTACTGCGATTCCTTGTAATTTATGAACTTTCAATACGTTATCTTCTGTATGCATAATGTGTAGATAAAGTAATAAAAAGGGATTGCAGCACCTCCCTCTAGTGCTTCTAGTGTTACTGAGAGTCCTTGTTATTTATAAACTGACAATACGTTATCTTCTGTACATGGTACGAGTAGATAAAGTAATGAAAAGGGATGGCAGCACCTCCCTCTAGTGCTTCTAGTGTTACTGCGATTTCTTGTTATTTATGAACTGACAATACGTTATCTTCTGTATACATGATGTGTAGATAAAGTAATAAAAAGGGATGGCATAAACTCCCTCTAGTGCTTCTAGTGTTACAGCAATTCCTTGTTATTTATGAACTGACAATACGTTATGTTCTGTAAACGTGATGTGTAGATAAGGTAATAAAATGGGATGGCAGCACCTCCCTCTAATGCTTCTAGTGTTACTGCATTTCCTTGTTATTTATGAACTGACAATACGTAATATTCTGTATACATGATGTGTAGATAAAGTACTAAAAAAGGATGGCAGCACCTCCCTCTAGAGCATCTAGTGTTACTGCGATTCCTTGTTATTTATGAACTGACAATACGTTATCTTCTGTATACATGATGTGTAGATAAAGTAATAAAAGCATGGCAGCACCTCCCTCTAGTGCTTCCAGTGTCACTGCGATTCCTTGTTATTTATGAACTGACAATACGTTATCTTCTGTATACACGATGTGTAGATAAAGTAATAAACAGGGATGGCAGCACCTCCCTCTAGTGCTTCTAGTGTTACTGCGATTCGTTGTTATTTATGAACTGAAAATACATTATTTTCTGTATATATGATGTGTAGATGAAGTGGTAAAAAGGGATGGCAGCACCTCGCTCTAGTGCTTCTATGATTACTGCGATTCCTTGATATTTATGAACTGACAATACCTTAACTTCTGTATACATGATGTGTAGATAAAGTAATAAACAGGGATGGCAGCACCTCCCTCTAGTGCTTCTAGTGTTACTGCGATACCTTGTTATTTATGAAGTGACAATACATTATCTTCTGTATATATGATGTGTAGATAAAGTAATAAAAAGGGATGGCAGCACCTCCCTCTAGTGCTTCTAGTGTTACTGCGATTTCTTGATATTTATGAACTGACAATACGTTAACTTCTGTATACATGATGTGTAGATAAAGTAATAAAAAGAGATGGCAGCACCTCCCTCTAGTGCTTCCATTGTTACTGAGAGTCCTTGTTATTTATGAACTGACAACACATTATCTTCTGTATACTTTGATGTGTAGATAAAGTATTAAAAAGGGATTGCAGCACCTCCCTCTAGTGCTTCTAGTGTTACTGCGATTCCTTGTTATTTATGAACTGACAATACGTTATCTTCAGTATATATGATGTGTAGATAAAGTAATAAAAAGGGATGGCAGCACCTCCCTCTAGAGCTTCTAGTGTTACTGCGATTCCTTGTTATTTATGAATTGACAATACGGTATCTTCTGTATACATGAAGTGTAGATAAAGTAATAAAAAGGGATGGCAGTACCTCCCTCTAGAGCTTTTATTGTTAATGCGATTCCTTTTTATTAATCAACTGACAATACGTTATCTTCTGCATATATATAATGTGTAGATAAAGTAATAAAAAGGGATGGCAGCACCTCCCTCTAGTGCTTCTAGTGTTACTGCGATTCCTTGTTGTTTATGAACTGACAATACGTTATCTTCTGTACATGGTACGAGTAGATAAAGTAATGAAGAGCGATGGCAGCACCTCCCTCTAGTGCTTCTAGTGGTACTGCGATTCCTTGTTATTTATGAACTGACAATACGTTATCTTCTGTATGCATAATGTGTAGAAAAGGATTAAAAAGGGATGGCAGCACCTCCCTCTAGTGCTTCTAGTGTTACTGCGATTCCTTGATATTTATGAACTGACAATACGTTATCTTCTGTATAAATGATGTGTAGATAAAGTAATAAAAACGGATGGCAACACCTCCCTCTAGTGCGCCTAGTGTTACTGCGATTCCTTGTTATTTATGAACCAACAATACGTTATCTTCTGTACATGGTATGTGTAGATAAAGTAATAAAAAAGATGGCAGCACCTCCCTCTAGTGCTTCCAGTGTTACTGAGAGTCCTTGTTATTTATGAACTGACAACACATTATCTCCTGTATACTTTGATGTGTAGATAAAGTAATAAAAAGTGATGGCAGCACCTCCCTCTAGCGCTTCTAGTGTTACTGAGAGTCCTTGTTATTTATGAACTGACAACACATTATCTTCTGTATATATGATGTGTAGATAAAGTAAAAAAAAGGGATGGCAGCACCTCCCTCTAGAGCTTCTAGTGTTACTGCGATTCCTTGTTATTTATGAATTGACAATACGGTATCTTCTGTATACATGAAGTGTAGATAAAGTAATAAAAAGGGGTGGCAGCACCTCCCTCTAGAGCTTCTAGTGTTAATGCGATTCCTTTTTATTTATAAACTGACAATACGTTATCTTCTGTATACATAATGTGTAGATAAAGTAATAAAAAGGGATGGCAGCACCTCCCTCTAGTGCTTCTAGTGTTACTGCGATTCCTTGTTGTTTATGAACTGATAATACGTTATCTTCTGTATACATGATGTGCAGATAAAGTAATAAAAAGGGATGGCAGCACCTCCCTCTAGTGCTTCTAGTGTTACTGAGAGTCCTTGTTATTTATGAACTGACAACACATTATCTTCTGTATACTTTGATGTGTAGATAAAGTAATAAAAAGTGATCTCAGCACCTCCCTCTAGTGATTCTAGTGTTACTGCGATTCCTTGTTATTTATGAACTGACAATACGTTATCTTCTGTATACATGATGTGTAGATAAAGTAATAAAAAGGGATGGCAGCACCTCCCTCTAGAGCTTCTAGTGTTACTGCGATTCCTTGTTATTTATGAATTGACAATACGGTATCTTCTGTATACATGAAGTGTAGATAAAGTAATAAAAAGGGATGGCAGCACCTCCCTCTAGAGCTTCTAGTTTTACTGCGATTCCTTGTTATTTATGAACCAACAATACGTTATCTTTTGTACATGGTACGTGTAGATAAAGTAATAAAAAGGGATGTCAGCACCTCCCTCTAGTGCTTCTAGTGGTACTGCGATTCCTTGTTATTTATGAACTGACAATACGTTATCTTCTGTATGCATAATGTGTAGAAAAGGATTAAAAAGGGGTGGCAGCACCTCCCTCTAGTACTGCTAGTGTTACTGCGATTCCTTGTTAATTATGAACTGACAATACGTTATCTTCTGTGTACATGATTTATAGATAAAGTAATAAAAAGGAATGACGGCACCTCCCTCTAGTGCTTCTAGTTTTACTGCGATTCCTTGATATTTATGAACTTACAATACGTTATCTTCAGTATACATAATGTGTAGATAAAGTAATAAAAAGTGATGGCAGCACCTCCCTCTAGAGCTTCTAGTGTTAAGGCGATTCTTTGTTATTTATGAACTGCCAATACGTTATCTTCTGTATACATGATGTGTAGATAAAGTAATAAAAAGGGATGGCAGCACCTCCCTCTAAAGCATCTAGTGTTACTGCGATTCCATGTTATGAATTGAAAATACGGTATCTTCTGTATACATGATGTGTAGATAAAGTAATAAAAAGGGATGGCAGCACTTCCCTCTAGTGCTACTAGTGTTACTGCGATTCCTTGTTATTTATGAACCAACAATACGTTATCTTCGGTACATGGTACGTGTAGATAAAGTAATAAAAAGGGATGGCAGCACCTCTGTCTAGTGCTTCTAGTGTTACAGGGATTCCTTGTTATTTATGAGCTGACAATACGTTATCTCCGGTATATATAATGTGTAGATAAAGTAATAAAAAGGGATGGCAGCACCTCCCTCTAGTGCTTCAAGTGTTACTGCGATTCCTTGTTATATATGAACTGACAATACGTCATGTTCTGTATACGTGATGTGTAGATAAAGTAATAAAATGGGATGGCAACACCTCCCTCTAGTGTATTCAGTGTTACTGCGATTCCTTGTAATTTATGAACTTTCAATACGTTATCTTCTGTATGCATAATGTGTAGATAAAGTAACAAAAAGGGATTGCAGCACCTCCCTCTAGTGCTTCTAATGTTACTGCGATTGCTTGTTATTTATAAACTGACAATACGTTATCTTCTATACATGGTACGAGTAGATAAAGTAATGAAAAGGGATGGCAGCACCTCCCTCTAGTGCTTCTAGTGTTACTGCGATTCCTTTGTATTTATGAACTGACAATACGTTATCTTCTGTATACATAATGTGTAAATAAAGTAATAAAAAGGGATGGCAACACATCCCTCTAGAGCTTCTAGTGTTAATGCGATTCCTAGTTATTTATGAACTGACAACACATTATCTTCTGTATACATGATGTGTAGTTAAAGTAATAAAAAGGTATGGCAGCACCTCCCTCTAGTGCTTCTAGTGTTACTGCGAGTCCTTGTTATTTATGAACTGACAATACGTTATCTTCTGTATACATGATGTGTAGATAAAGTAATAAAAAGGGATGGCAGCACCTCCCTCTAGTGCTCCTAGAGTTACTGCGATTCCTTGTTGTTTATGAACTGACAATACGTTATCTTCTGTATACATGATTTGTAGATAAAGTAATAAAAAGGAATGACGGCACCTCCCTCTAGTGTTTCTAGTGTTGCTGCGATTCCTTGATATTTATGAACTGACAACGCGTTATCTTCTGTATACATGATGTGTAGATAAAGTAATAAAAACGGATGGCAACACCTCCCTCTAGTGCTCCTAGTGTTACTGCGAATCCTTGTTACTTATGAACCAGCAATACGTTATCTTCTGTACATGGTATGTGTGGATAAAGTAATAAAAAAGATGGCAGCACCTCTCTCTAGTGCTTCCAGTGTTACTGAGAGTCCTTGTTATTTATGAACTGACAACACATTATCTTCTGTATACTTTGATGTGTAGATAAAGTAATAAAAAGTGATGGCAGCACCTCCCTCTAGTGCTTCTAGTGTTACTGCGATTCCTTGTTATATATGAACTGACAATACGTTATGTTCTGTATACGTGATGTGTAGATAAAGTAATAAAATGGGATGGCAACACCTCCCTCTAGTGTTTTCAGTGTTACTGCGTTTCCTTGTAATTTATGAACTTTCAATACGTTATCTTCTGTATGCATAATGTGCAGATAAAGTAATGAAAAGGGATGGCAGCACCTCCCTCTAGTGCTTCTAGTGTTACTGCGATTCCTTGTTATTTATGAACTGACAATACGTTATCTTCTGTATACATGATCTGTAGATAAAGTAATAAAAAGGGATGGCATAAACTCCCTCTAGTGCTTCTAGTGTTACAGCAATTCCTTGTTATTTATGAACTGACAATACGTTATGTTCTGTATACGTGATGTGTAGGTAAAATAATAAAATGGGATGGCAGCACCTCCCTCTAGTGCTTCTAGTGTTACTGCATTTCCTTGTTATTTATGAACTGACAATACGTTATCTTCTGTATACATGATGTGTAGATAAAGTACTAAAAAAGGAAGGCAGCACCTCCCTCTAGTGCTTCTAGTGTTACTGCGATTCCTTGTTATTTATGAACTGACAATACGTTATCTTCTGTATACATGATGTGTAGATAAAGTAATAAAAAGCATGGCAGCACCTCCCTCTAGTGCTTCTAGTGTTAATGCGGTTCCTTTTCATTAATGAACTGACAATACGTTATCTTCTGTATACATAATGTGTAGATAAAGTAATAAAATGGGATGGCAGCAACTCCCTCTAGTGCTTCTAGTGTAACTGCAATTCCTTGTTATTTAGAAACTGACAATACGTTATCTTCTGTATGCATAATGTGTAGAAAAGAATTAAAAAGGGATGGCAGCACCTCCCTCTAGTGCTTCTAGTGTTACTGCAATTCCTTGTTATTTACGAACTGACAATACGTTATCTTCTGTTTACATGATGTGTAGATAAAGTAATAAAAAGGGATGGCAGCACCACCCTCTAGTGCTCCTAGTGTTACTGCGCTTCCTTGTTATTTATGAACCAACAATACGTTATCTTCTGTACATGGTACGTGTAGATAAAGTAATAAAAAGAGATGGCATAACCTCCCTCTAGTGCTTCTAGTGTTACTGCAATTCCTTGTTATTTACGAACTGACAATACGTTATCTTCTGTTTACATGATATGTAGATAAAGTGATAAAAAGGGATAGCAGCACCTCCCTCTAGTACTGCTAGTGTTACTGCGATTTCTTGTTATTTATGAGCTGACAATACGTTATCTTCTGTATAAATGATTTGTAGATAAAGTAATAAAAAAGATGACAGCACCTCCCTCTAGTGCTTCCAGTGTTACTGAGAGTCCTTGTTATTTATGAACTGACAACACATTATCTTCTGTATACTTTGATGTGTAGATAAAGTAATAAAAAGTGATGGCAGCACCTCCCTCTAATGCTTCTAGTGTTACTGCGATTCCTTGTTATATATGAACTGACAATACGTTATGTTCTGTATACGTGATGTGTAGATAAAGTAATAAAATGGGATGGCAACACCTCTAGTGTTCTCAGTGTTACTGCGATTCCTTGTAATTTATGAACTTTCAATACGTTATCTTCTGTATGCATAATGTGTAGATAAAGTAATAAAAAGGGATTGCAGCACCTCCCTCTAGTGCTTCTAGTGTTACTGAGAGTCCTTGTTATTTATAAACTGACTATACGTTATCTTCTGTACATGGTACGAGTAGATAAAGTAATGAAAAGGGATGGCAGCACCTCCCTCTAGTGCTTCTAGTGTTACTGCGATTTCTTGTTATTTATGAACTGACAATACGTTATCTTCTGTATACATGATGTGTAGATAAAGTAATGAAAAGGGATGGCATAAACCCCCTCTAGTGCTTCTAGTGTTACAGCAATTCCTTGTTATTTATGAACTGACAATACGTTATGTTCTGTAAACGTGATGTGTAGATAAGGTAATAAAATGGGATGGCAGCACCTCCCTCTAATGCTTCTAGTGTTACTGCATTTCCTTGTTATTTATGAACTGACAATACGTAATCTTCTGTATACATGATGTGTAGATAAAGTACTAAAAAAGGATGGCAGCACCTCCCTCTAGAGCATGTAGTGTTACTGCGATTCCTTGTTATTTATGAACTGACAATACGTTATCTTCTGTATACATGATGTGTAGATAAAGTAATAAAAAGCATGGCAGCACCTCCCTCTAGTGCTTCCAGTGTCACTGCGATTCCTTGTTATTTATGAACTGACAATACGTTATCTTCTGTATACATGATGTGTAGATAAAGTAATAAACAGGGATGGCAGCACTTCCCTCTAGTGCTTCTAGTGTTACTGCGATTCGTTGTTATTTATGAACTGACAATACATTATTTTCTGTATATATGATGTGTAGATAAAGTAGTAAAAAGGGATGGCAGCACCTCCCTCTAGTGCTTCTATGATTACTGCGATTCCTTGATATTTATGAACTGACAAACCCTTAACTTCTGTATACATGATGTGTAGATAAAGTAATAAACAGGGATGGCAGCACCTCCCTCTAGTGCTTCTAGTGTTACTGCGATACCTTGTTATTTATGAAGTGACAATACATTATCTTCTGTATATATGATGTGTAGATAAAGTAATAAAAAGGGATGGCAGCACCTCCCTCTAGTGCTTCTAGTGTTACTGCGATTTCTTGATATTTATGAACTGACAATACGTTAACTTCTGTATACATGATGTGTAGATAAAGTAATAAAAAGGGATGGCAGCACCTCCCTCTAGTGCTTCTAGTGTTACTGCGATTCCTTGTTATTTATAAACTCACAATACGTTATTTTCTGTGTACATGATGTGTAGTTAAAGTAATAAAAAGAGATGGCAGCACCTCCCTCTAGTGCTTCCATTGTTACTGAGAGTCCTTGTTATTTATGAACTGACAACACATTATCTTCTGTATACTTTGATGTGTAGATAAAGTAATAAAAAGTAATTGCAGCACCTCCCTCTAATGCTTCTAGTTTTACTGCGATTCCTTGTTATTTATGAACTGACAATACGTTATCTTCAGTATACATGATGTGTAGATAAAGTAATAAAAAGGGATGGCAGCACCTCCCTCTAGAGCTTCTAGTGTTACTGCGATTCCTTGTTATTTATGAATTGACAATACGGTATCTTCTGTATACATGAAGTGTAGATAAAGTAATAAAAAGGGATGGCAGTACCTCCCTCTAGAGCTTCTATTGTTAATGCGATTCCTTTTTATTAATCAACTGACAATACGTTATCTTCTGTATATATAATGTGTAGATAAAGTAATAAAAAAGGATGGCAGCACCTCCCTCTAGTGCTTCTAGTGTTACTGCATTTCCTTGTTGTTTATGAACTGACAATACGTTATCTTCTGTACATGGTACGAGTAGATAAAGTAATGAAAAGCGATGGCAGCACCTCCCTCTAGTGCTTCTAGTGGTACTGCGATTCCTTGTTATTTATGAACTGACAATACGTTATCTTCTGTATGCATAATGTGTAGAAAAGGATTAAAAAGGGATGGCAGCACCTCCCTCTAGTGCTTCTAGTGTTACTGCGATTCCTTGATATTTATGAACTGACAATACGTTATCTTCTGTATAAATGATGTGTAGATAAAGTAATAAAAACGGATGGCAACACCTCCCTCTAGTGCTCCTAGTGTTACTGCGATTCCTTGTTATTTATGAACCAACAATACGTTATCTTCTGTACATGGTATGTGTAGATAAAGTAATAAAAAAGATGGCAGCACCTCCCTCTAGTGCTTCCAGTGTTACTGAGAGTCGTTGTTATTTATGAACTGACAACACATTATCTCCTGTATAATTTGATGTGTAGATACAGTAATAAAAAGTGATGGCAGCACCTCCCTCTAGTGCTTTCAGTGTTACTGAGAGTCCTTGTTATTTATGAACTGACAACACATTATCTTCTGTATACTTTGATGTGTAGATAAAGTAATAAAAAGTGATCTCAGCACCTCCCTCTAGTGCTTCTAGTGTTACTGCGATTCGTTGTTATTTATGAATTGACAATACGTTATCTTCTGTATACATGATGTGTAGATAAAGTAAAAAAAAGGGATGGCAGCACCTCCCTCTAGAGCTTCTAGTGTTACTGCGATTCCTTGTTATTTATGAATTGACAATACGGTATCTTCTGTATACATGAAGTGTAGATAAAGTAATAAAAAGGGGTGGCAGCACCTTCCTCTAGAGCTTCTAGTGTTAATGCGATTCCCTTCTATTTATAAACTGACAATACGTTATCTTCTGTATACATAATGTGTAGATGAAGTAATAAAAAGGGATGGCAGCACCTCCCTCTAGTGCTTCTAGTGTTACTGCGATTCCTTGTTATTTATGAACCAACAATACGTTATCTTCTGTACATGGTACATGTAGATAAAGTAATAAAAAGGGATATCAGCACCTCCCTCTAGTGCTTCTAGTGGTACTGCAATTCCTTGTTGTTTATGAACTGACAATACGTTATCTTCTGTTTGCATAATGTGTAGAAAAGAATTAAAAAGGGATGGCAGCACCTCCCTCTAGTGCTTCTAGTGTTACTGCAATTCCTTGTTATTTACGAACTGACAATACGTTATCTTCTGTTTACATGATGTGTAGATAAAGTAATAAAAAGGGATGGCAGCACATCCCTCTAGTGCTCCTAGTGTTACTGCGCTTCCTTGTTATTTACGAACCAACAATAAGTTATCTTCTGTACATGGTACGTGTAGATAAAGTAATAAAAAGAGATGGCAGCACCTCCCTCTAGTGCTTTTAGTGTTACTGTAGTCCTTGTTATTTATAAACTGACAACACATTATCTTCTGTATACTTTGATGTGTAGATAAAGTAATAAAAAGTGATCTCAGCACCTCCCTCTGGAGCTTCTAGTGTTAAGGCGATGCTTTGTTATTTATGAACTGCCAATACGTTATCTTCTGTATACATGATGTGTAGATAAAGTAATAAAAAGGGATGGCTGCACCTACCTCTAGATCTTCTAGTGTTAATACGATTCCTTGTTATTTATGAACTAACAATACGTTATCTTCTGTATACATATTGTGTAGATAAAGTAATAAAAAGGGATGGCAGCACCTCCCTCTAAAGCTGCTAGTGTTACTGCGATTCCATGTTATGAATTGAAAATACGGTATCTTCTGTATACATGATGTGTAGATAAAGTAATAAAAAGGGATGGCAGCACCTCCCTCTAGTGCCCCTAGTGTTACTGCGATTCCTTGTTATTTATGAACCAACAATACGTTATCTTCGGTACATGGTACGTGTAGATAAAGTACTAAAAAGGGATGGCAGCACCTCTGTCTAGTGCTTCTAGTGTTACAGGGATTCCTTGTTATTTATGAGCTGACAATACGTTATCTGCTGTATATATAATGTGTAGATAAAGTAATAAAAAGGGTGGTAGCACCTCCCTCTAGTGCTTCAAGTGTTACTGCGATTCCTTGTTATATATGAACTGACAATACGTTATGTTCTGTATACGTGATGTGTCGATAAAGTAATAAAAAGGGATGGCAGCACCTCCCTCTAGTGCTCCTAGTGTTACTGCGATTCCTTGTTGTTTATGAACTGACAATACGTTACCTTCTGTATACATGATGTGTAGATAAAGTAATAAAAAGGGATAGCAGCACCTCACTCTAGTACTGCTAGTGTTACTCCGATTCCTTGTTATTTATGAACTGACAATACGTTATCTTCTGTATACATGATTTGTAGATAAAGTAATAAAAAGGAATGACGGCATCTCCCTCTAGTGGTTCTAGTGTTACTGCGATTCCTTGATATATATGAACTGACAATACGTTATTTTCTGTATACATGATGTGTAGATTAAGTAATAAAAAGGGTTGGCAGCACCTCCATCTAGTGTTTCTAGTGTAACTGCGATTCCTTGTAATTTATGAACTGACAATACGTTATCTTCTGTATACATAATGTGTAAATAAAGTAATAAAAAGGGATGGCAACATATCCCTCTAGAGCTTCTAGTGTTAATGCGATTCCTAGTTATTTATGAACTGACAATACGTTATCTTCTGTATTCATGATGTGTAGTTAAAGTAATAGAAAAAGGATGGCAGCACCTCCCTCTAGTGCTTCTAATGTTACTCCGATTCCTTGTTATTTATGAACTGACAACACATTATCTTCTGTATACATGATGTGTAGTTAAAGTAATAAAAAGGTATGGCAGCACCTCCCTCTAGTGCTTCTAGTGTTACAGCGAGTCCTTGTTATTTATGAACTTACAATACGTTATCTTCTGTATACATGATGTGTAGATAAAGTAATAAAAAGGGATGGCAGCACCTCCCTCTAGTGCTCCTAGTGTTACTGCGATTCCTTGTTGTTTATGAACTGACAATACGTTATCTTCTGTATACATGATGTGTAGATAAAGTAATAAAAAGGGATGACAGCACTTCCCTCTAGTGCTTCTAGTGTTACTGCGATTCCTTGTTATTTATGAACCAAAAATACGTTATCTTCTGTACATGGTACGTGTAGATAAAGTAATAAAAAGGGATGTCAGCACCTCCCTCTAGTGCTTCTAGTGGTACTGCGATTCCTTGTTATTTACGAAGTGACAATACGTTATCTTCTGTTTACATGATATGTAGATAAAGTAATAAAAAGGGATAGCAGCACCTCACTCTAGTACTGCTAGTGTTACTCCGATTCCTTGTTATTTATGAACTGACAATACGTTATCTTCTGTATACATGATTTGTAGATAAAGTAATAAAAAGGAATGACGGCATCTCCCTCTAGTGGTTCTAGTGTTACTGCGATTCCTTGATATATATGAACTGACAATACGTTATTTTCTGTATACATGATGTGTAGATAAAGTAATAAAAAGGGATGGCAGCACCTCCCTCTAGTGCTCCTAGTGTTACTGCGATTCCTTGTTATTTATGAACTGACAACACATTATCTTCTGTATACTTTGATGTGTAGATAAAGTAATAAAAAGTGATGGCAGCACCTCCCTCTAATGCTTCTAGTGTTACTGCGATACCTTGTTATATATGAACTGACAATACGTTATGTTCTGTATACGTGATGTGTAGATAAAGTAATAAAATGGGATGGCAACACCTCTAGTGTTTTCAGTGTTACTACGATTCCTTGTAATTTATGACGTTTCAATACCTTATCTTCTGTATGCATAATGTGCAGATAAAGTAATAAAAAGGGATTGCAGCACCTCCCTCTAGTGCTTCTAGTGTTACTGAGAGTCCTTGTTATTTATAAACTGACAATACGTTATCTTCTGTACATGGTACGAGCAGATAAATTAATGAAAAGGGATGGCAGCACCTCCCTCTAGTGCTTCTAGTGTTACTGCGATTTCTTGTTATTTATGAACTGACAATACGTTATCTTCTGTATATATAATGTTTAGATAAAGTAATAAAAAGGGATGGCAGCACCTCCCTCTAGTGCTTCTAGAGTTACAGCAATTCCTTGTTATTTATGAACTGACAATACGTTATGTTCTGTAAACGTGATGTGTAGATAAAGTAATAAAATGAGATGGCAGCACCTCCCTCTAGTGCTTCTAGTGTTACTGCATTTCCTTATTATTTATGAACTGACAATACGTTATCTTCTGTATACATGATGTGTAGATAAAGTACTAAAAAAGGATAGCAGCACCTCCCTCTAGAGCTTCTAGTGTTACTGCGATTCCTTGTTATTTATGAACTGACAATACGTTATCTTCTGTATACATGATGTGTAGATAAAGTAATAATAAGCATGGCAGCACCTCCCTCTAGTGCTTCCAGTGTCACTGCGATTCCTTGTTATTTATGAACTGACAATACGTTATCTTCTGTATACATGATGTGCAGATAAAGTACTAAATAGAGATGGCAGCACCTCCCTCTAGTGCTTCTAGTGTTACTGCAATTCCTTGTTATTTATGAACTGACAATACGTTATCTTCTGTATACATGATTTGTAGATAAAGTAATAAACAGGGATGGCAGCACCTCCCTCTAGTGCTTCTAGTGTTACTGCGATTCCTTGTTATTTATGAACTGACAATACATTATTTTCTGTATATATGATGTGTAGATAAAGTAGTAAATAGGGATGGCAGCACCTCCCTCTAGTGCTTCTATGGTTACTGCGATTCCTTGATATTTATGAAGTGACAATACATTATCTTCTGTATATATGATGTGTAGATAAAGTAATAAAAAGGGATGGCAGCACCTCCCTCTAGAGCTTCTAGTGTTATTGCGATTCCTTGTTATTTATGAATTGACAATACAGTATCTTTTGTATACATGAAGTGTAGATAAAGTAATAAAAAGGGATGGCAGCACCTCCCTCTAGAGCTTCTAGTGTTAATGCGATTCCTTTTTATTAATGAACTGACAATACGTTATCTTCTGTATACATAATGTGTAGATAAAGTAATAAAAAGGGATGGCAGCACCTCCCTCTAGTGCTTCTAGTATTACTGCGATTCCTTGTTGTTTATGAACCAACAATACGTTATCTTCTGTACATGGTACGTGTAGATAAAGTAATAAAAAGGGATGTCAGCACCTCCCTCTAGTGCTTCTAGTGGTACTGCGATTCCTTGTTATTTATGAACTGACAATACGTTATCTTCTGTATGCATAATGTGTAGAAAAGAATTCAAAAGGATGGGAGCACCTCCCTCTAGTGCTTCTAGTGTTACTGCAATTCCTTGTTATTTACGAACTGAAAATACGTTATCTTCTGTTTACATGATGTGTAGATAAAGTAAAAAAAAAAGGATGGCAGCACCTCCCTCTAGTGCTCCTAATGTTACTGCTATTCCTTGTTATGTATGAACCAACAATACGTTATCTTCTGTACATGGTTCGTGTAGATAAAGTAATAAAAAGGGATGGCAGCACCTCCCTCTAGTGCTTCCTGTTACTGCGATTCCTTGTTATTTATGAACTGACAATACGTTATGTTCTGTATACGTGATGTGTAGATAAAGTAATAAAAAGGAATGACGGCACCTCCCTCTAGTGCTTCTAGTGTTACTGCGATTCCTTGATATTTATGAACTTACAATACGTTATCTTCTTTGTATACATAATGTGTAGATAAAGTAATAAAAAGGGATGGCAGCACCTCCCACTAGAGCTTCTAGTGTTACTGCGATTCCTTGTTATGTATGAACTGACAATACCGTATCCTCTGTATACATGATGTGTAGATAAAGTAATAAAAAGGGATGGCAGCACCTCCCTCTAGAGCTTCTAGTGTAAATGCGATTCCTTGTTATTTATGAACTGATAATACGTTATCTTCTGTATACATAATGTGTAGATAAAGTAACAATAAGGGATGGCAGCATCTCCCTCTAGTGCTCCTAGTGTTACTGCGATTCCTTGTTATTTATGAACCAACAATACGTTATCTTCGGTACATGGTACGTGTAGATAAAATAATAAAAAGGGATGGCAGCACCTCCCTCTAGTGCTTCTAGTGTTACTGCGATTCCTTGTTATATATGAACTGACAATACGTTATGTTCTGTATACGTGATGTGTAGATAAAGTAATAAAATGGGATGGCAACACCTCCCTCTAGTGTTTTCAGTGTTACTGCGATTCCCTGTAATTTATGAACTTTCAATACGTTATCTTCTGTATGCATAATGTGTAGATAAAGTAACAAAAAGGGATGGCAGCACCTCCCTCTAGTGCTTCTAGTGTTACTGCGATTCCTTGTTATTTATGAACTGACAATACGTTATCTTCTGTATACATGATGTGTAGATAAAGTAATAAAAAGGGATGGCATAAACTCCCTCTAGTGCTTCTAGTGTTACAGCAATTCCTTGTTATTTATGAAATGACAATACGTTAGGTTCTGTATACGTGATGTGTAGATAAAGTAATAAAATGGAATGGCAGCACCTCCCTCTAGTGCTTCTAGTGTTACTTCATTTCCTTGTTATTTATGAACTGACAAAATGTTATCTTCTATATACATGATGTGTAGATAAAGTAATAAAAAGGGATGGCAGCACCTTCATCTAGTGTTTCTAGTGTTACTGCGATTCCTTGTAATTTATGAACTGACAATACGTTATCTTCTCTATAATTAATGTGTAAATAAAGTAATAAAAAGGGATGGCAACACATCCCTCTAGACCTTCTAGTGTTAATGCGATTCCTTGTTATTTATGAACTGACAATACGTTATCTTCTGTATACATGATGTGTAGTTAAAGTAATAAAAAAAGGATGGCAGCACCTCCCTCTAGTACTTCTAGTGTTACAGCGAGTCC
The DNA here is from genome assembly GCA_030762935.1 of Hymenopus coronatus. NCBI lineage: Eukaryota > Metazoa > Arthropoda > Insecta > Mantodea > Hymenopodidae > Hymenopus > Hymenopus coronatus. The sequence goes on along the minus strand of CM060899.1, from coordinate 1,287,239 downwards.
TTGTTATTTATGAACTGACAATACGTTATCTTCTGTGTACATGATGTGTAGATAAAGTAACAAACAGGGATGGCAGCACCTCCCTCTAGTGCTTCTAGTGTTACTGCGGTTCCTTGATATTTATGAACTGACAATACGTTATCTTTTGTATACATGATGTGTAGATAAAGTAATAAAAAGGATGGCAGGAAGTCCCTCTAGTGCTTCTAGTGTTATTGCGATTCCTTGTTATTTATGAACTGACAATTCGTTATCTTCTGTATACATAATGTGTAGATAAAGTAATAAAAAGGGATGGCAGCACCTCTCTCTAGTGCTTATAGTGTTACGGCGATTCCATGCTATTTATGAAATGACAATACGTTTTGTTCTGTATACGTGATGTGTAGATAAAGTAATTAAATGGAAAGGCAGCACCTTCCTCAAGTGCTTCTAGTGTCACTGCATTTCCTTGTTATTTATGAACTGACAATACGTTATCTTCTGTATACATGATGTGTAGATAAAGTAATAAAAAGAATGGCAGGAAGTCCCTCTAGTGCTTCTAGTGTTACTGCGATTCCTTGTTATTTATGAACTGACAATACGTTATCTTCTGTATACATGATGTGTAGATAAAGTAATAAAAAGGGATGGCAGCACCTCCCTCTAGAGCTTCTAGTGTTAATGCGATTCCTTGTTATTTATGAACTGACAATACGTTATCTTCTGTATACATGATGTGTAGATAAAGTAATAAAAAGGGATAGCAGCACCTCCCTCTAGAGCTGCTTTTGTTACTGCGATACCTTGTTATTTATGAACTGACAATACGTTATCTTCTGTATACATAATGTATAGATAAAGTAATAAAAAGGGATGGCATAAACTCCCTCTAGTGCTTCTAGTGTTACTGCGATTCCATGCTATTTATGAAATGACAATACGTTTTGTTCTGTATACGTGATGTGTAGATAAAGTAATTAAATGGAAAGGCAGCACCTTCCTCAAGTGCTTCTAGTGTCACTGCATTTCCTTGTTATTTATGAACTGACAATACGTTATCTTCTGTATACATGATGTGTAGATAAAGTAATAAAAAGGATGGCAGGAAGTCCCTCTAGTGCTTCTAGTGTTACTGCGATTCCTTGTTATTTATGAACTGACAATACGTTATCTTCTGTATATATGATGTGTAGATAATGTAATAAAAAGGGATGGCAGCACCTTCGTATAGTGCTTCTAGTGTTACTGCATTTCCTTGTTATTTATGAACTGACAAAACGTTATCTTCTATATACATGATGTGTAGAGAAAGTAACAAAAAGAGATGGCAGCACCTCGATCTAGTGCTTCTAGTGTTACTCCGATTCCTTGTAATTTATAAACTGACAATACCTTATCTTCTGTACATGGAACATGTAGATAAAGTAATAATAGGTTGGCAGCACCTCCCTCTAGTGCATCTAGTGTTACTGCGATTCCTTGTTATTAGTGCTTTTAGTGTTGTTGCGATTCCTTGTTATTTATGAAATGACAATACGTTATCTTCTGTATACATTTTGTGTAGATAAAGTAATAAAAAGGATGGTAGCACCTCCCTCTAGTGCTTCTAGTGTCACTGCGATTCCTTGTTATTTATGAACTGACAATACGTTATCTTCTGTATATATGATGTGTACATGAAGTAATAAAAAGGGATGGCAGCACCCCCCTATAAAGCTTCTAGTGTTACTGCGATTCCTTGTTATCTATGAATTGAAAATACGGTATCTTCTGTATACATGATGTGTAGATAAAGTAAAAAAAGGGGATGGAAGCACTTTCCTCTAGAGCTTCTAGTGTTAATGCGACTCCTTGTAATCTATGAACTGACAATCCGTTATCTTCTGTATACATCATGTGTAGATAAAGTAATAAAAAGGGATGGCAGCACCTCCCTCGAGTGCTTCTAGTGTTACTGCGATTCCTTGTTATTTATGAACTGACAATACGTTATCTTCTGTATACATGACGTATAGATAATGTAATAAAAAGGGATGGCAGCACCTCCATCTAGTGCTTCTAGTGTTACTGCGATTCCTTGTAATTTATGAACTGACAATACGTTATCTTCTGTATACATAATGTGTAAATAAATTAATAAAAAGGGATGGCAACACATCCCACTAGAGCTTCTAATGTTACTGCGATTCGTTGTTATTTATGAACTGACAACACATTATCTTCTGTATACATGATGTGTAGTTAAAGTAATAAAAAGGTACGGCAGCACCTCTCTCTAGTGCTTCTAGTGTTACTGCGAGTCCTTGTTATTTATGAACTGACAATACGTTATCTTCTGTGTACATGATGTGTAGATAAAGTAACAAACAGGGATGGCAGCACCTCCCTCTAGTGCTTCTAGTGTTACTGCGGTTCCATGTTATTTATGAACTGACAATACATTATCTTCTGTATATATGATGTGTAGATAAAGTAATAAAAAGGGATGGCAGCACCTCCCTCTAGTACTTCTAGTGTATCCGCGATTCCTTGATATTTATGAACTGAGAATACGTTAACTTCTGTATACATGATGAGTAGATAAAGTAATAAAAAGGGATGGCAGCACCTGCCTCTAGTGCTTCTTGTGTTACAGCGATTCCTTGTTATTTATGTACTGACAATACGTTATCTTCTGTATACATGATGTGTAGATAAAGTAATAAAAAGAGATGGCAGCACCTCCCTCTAGAGCTTCTAGTGTTAATGCGATTCCTTTTTATTTATGAACTGATAATACGTTATCTTCTGTATACATAATGTGTAGATAAAGTAATAAAAAGGGATGGCAGCACCTCTCTCTAGTGCTTATAGTGTTACGGCGATACCTTGTTTTTTATGAACTGACAATACGTTATCTTCTGTACATGGTACGAGTAGATAAAGTAATGAAAAGGGATGGCAGCACCTCCCTCTAGTGCTTCTAGTGTTACTGCGATTCCTTGTTATTTATGAACTGACAATACGTCATCTTCTGTATACATGATGTAAAGATAAAGTAATAAAAAGGGATGGCATAAACTTCCTCTAGTGCTTCTAGTGTTACTGCGATTCCATGTTATTTATGAAATGACAATACGTTTTGTCCTGTATACGTGATGTGTAGATAAAGTAATAAAATGGAATGGCATCACCTCCCTCAAGTGCTTCTAGTGTCACTGCATTTCCTTGTTATTTATGAACTTTAAATACGTTACCTTCTGTATACATGATGTGTAGATAAAATAATAAAAAGGACGACAGCACCTCCCTCTAATGCTTCTAGTGTTACTGCAATTCCTTGTTATTTATGAACTGACAATACGTTATCTTCTGTATACATGATGTGTAGATAAAGTACTAAAAAAGGATGGCAGCACCTCCCTCTAGAGCTTCTAGTGTTACTGCGATTCCTTGTTATTTATGAACTGACAATACGTTATCTTCTGTATACATGATGTGTAGATAAAGTAATAATAAGCATGGCAGCACCTCCCTCTAGTGCTTCCAGTGTCACTACGATTCCTTGTTATTTATGAACTGACAATACGTTATCTTCTGTATACATGATGTGCAGATAAAGTACTAAATAGAGATGGCAGCACCTCCCTCTAGTGCTTCTAGTGTTACTGCGGTTCCATGTTATTTATGAACTGACAATACATTATCTTCTGTATATATGATGTGTAGATAAAGTAATAAAAAGGGATGGCAGCACCTCCCTCTAGTACTTCTAGTGTATCCGCGATTCCTTGATATTTATGAACTGACAATACGTTATCTTTTGTATACATGATGTGTAGATAAAGTAATAAAAAGGATGGCAGGAAGTCCCTCTAGTGCTTCTAGTGTTATTGCGATTCCTTGTTATTTATGAACTGACAATTCGTTATCTTCTGTATACATGATGTGTAGATAAAGTAATAAAAAGGGATGGCAGCACCTCCCTCTAGAGCTTCTAGTGTTAATGCGATTCCTTGTTATTTATGAACTGATAATACGTTATCTTCTCTATACATAATGTGTAGATAAAGTAATAAAAAGGGATGGCAGCACCTCTCTCTAGTGCTTATAGTGTTACGGCGATTCCATGCTATTTATGAAATGACAATACGTTTTGTTCTGTATACGTGATGTGTAGATAAAGTAATTAAATGGAAAGGCAGCACCTTCCTCAAGTGGTTCTAGTGTCACTGCATTTCCTTGTTATTTATGAACTGACAATACGTTATCTTCTGTATACATGATGTGTAGATAAAGTAATAAAAAGAATGGCAGGAAGTCCCTCTAGTGCTTCTAGTGTTACTGCGATTCCTTGTTATTTATGAACTGACAATACGTTATCTTCTGTATACATGATGTGTAGATAAAGTAATAAAAAGGGATGGCAGCACCTCCCTCTAGAGCTTCTAGTGTTAATGCGATTCCTTGTTATTTATGAACTGACAATACGTTATCTTCTGTATACATGATGTGTAGATAAAGTAATAAAAAGGGATAGCAGCACCTCCCTCTAGAGCTGCTTTTGTTACTGCGATACCTTGTTATTTATGAACTGACAATACGTTATCTTCTGTATACATAATGTATAGATAAAGTAATAAAAAGGGATGGCATAAACTCCCTCTAGTGCTTCTAGTGTTACTGCGATTCCATGCTATTTATGAAATGACAATACGTTTTGTTCTGTATACGTGATGTGTAGATAAAGTAATTAAATGGAAAGGCAGCACCTTCCTCAAGTGCTTCTAGTGTCACTGCATTTCCTTGTTATTTATGAACTGACAATACGTCATCTTCTGTATACATGATGTAAAGATAAAGTAATAAAAAGGGATGGCATAAACTTCCTCTAGTGCTTCTAGTGTTACTGCGATTCCATGTTATTTATGAAATGACGATACGTTTTGTCCTGTATACGTGATGTGTAGATAAAGTAATAAAATGGAATGGCATCACCTCCCTCAAGTGCTTCTAGTGTCACTGCATTTCCTTGTTATTTATGAACTTTAAATACGTTACCTTCTGTATACATGATGTGTAGATAAAGTAATAAAAAGGACGACAGCACCTCCCTCTAGTGCTTCTAGTGTTACTGCAATTCCTTGTTATTTATGAACTGACAATACGTTATCTTCTGTATACATGATGTGTAGATAAAGTACTAAAAAAGGATGGCAGCACCTCCCTCTAGAGCTTCTAGTGTTACTGCGTTTCCTTGTTATTTATGAACTGACAATACGTTATCTTCTGTATACATGATGTGTAGATAAAGTAATAATAAGCATGGCAGCACCTCCCTCTAGTGCTTCCAGTGTCACTACGATTCCTTGTTATTTATGAACTGACAATACGTTATCTTCTGTATACATGATGTGCAGATAAAGTACTAAATAGAGATGGCAGCACCTCCCTCTAGTGCTTCTAGTGTTACTGCAATTCCTTGTTATTTATGAACTGACAATACGTTATCATCTGTATACATGATTTGTAGATAAAGTAATAAACAGGGATGGCAGCACCTCCCTCTAGTGCTTCTAGTGTTACTGCGATTCCTTGTTATTAATGAACTGACAATACATTATTTTCTGTATATATGATGTGTAGATAAAGTAGTAATTAGGGATGGCAGCACCTCCCTCTAGTGCTTCTATGGTTACTGCGATTCCTTGATATTTATGAACTGACAATACCTTAACTTCTGTATACATGATGTGTAGATCAAGTAATAAACAGGGATGGCAGAACCTCCCTCTAGTGCTTCTAGTGTTACTGCGATTCCGTGTTATTTATGAACTGACAATACGTTATCTTCTGTGTACATGATTTATAGATAAAGTAATAAAAAGGAATGACGGCACCTCCCTCTAGTGCTTCTAGTTTTACTGCGATTCCTTGATATTTATGAACTTACAATACGTTATCTTCTGTATACATGATGTGTAGATAAAGTAATAAAAAGGGATGGCAGCACCTCCCTCTAAAGCTTCTAGTGTTACTGCGATTCGATGTTATGAATTGAAAATACGGTATCTTCTGTATACATGATGTGTAGATAAAGTAATAAAAAGGGATGGCAGCACTTCCCTCTAGTGCTACTAGTGTTACTGCGATTGCTTGTTATTTATGAACCAACAATACGTTATCTTCGGTACATGGTACGTGTAGATAAAGTAATAAAAAGGGATGTCAGCACCTCTGTCTAGTGCTTCTAGTGTTACAGGGATTCCTTGTTATTTATGAGCTGACAATACGTTATCTCCTGTATATATAATGTGTAGATAAAGTAATAAAAAGGGATGGCAGCACCTCCCTCTAGTGCTTCAAGTGTTACTGCGATTCCTTGGTATATATGAACTGACAATACGTTATGTTCTGTATACGTGATGTGTAGATAAAGTAATAAAATGGGATGGCAACACCTCCCTCTAGTGTATTCAGTGTTACTGCGATTCCTTGTAATTTATGAACTTTCAATACGTTATCTTCTGTATGCATAATGTGTAGATAAAGTAACAAAAAGGGATTGCAGCACCTCGCTCTAGTGCTTCTAGTGTTACTGCGACTCCTTGTTATTTATGAACTGACAATACGTTATCTTCTGTATACATAATGTGTAAATAAAGTAATAAAAAGGGATGGCAACACATCCCTCTAGAGCTACTAGTGTTAAGGCGATTCCTAGTTATTTATGAACTGACAATACGTTATCTTCTGTATACATGATGTGTAGTTAAAGTAATAAAAAAAGGATGGCAGCACCTCCCTCTAGGGCTTCTAATGTTACTGCGATTCCTTGTTATTTATGAACTGACAACTCATAATCTTCTGTATATATGATGTGTAGTTAAAGTAATAAAAAGGTATTGCAGCACCTCCCTCAAGTGCTTCTAGTGTTACTGCGAGTCCTTGTTATTAATGAACTGACAATACGTTATCTTCTGTATACATGATGTGTAGATAAAGTAATAAAAAGGATGGCAGCACCTCCCGCTAGTGCTCCTAGAGTTACTGCGATTCCTTGTTGTTTATGAACTGACAATACGTTATCTTCTGTATACATGATTTGTAGATAAAGTAATAAAAAGGAATGACGGCACCTCCCTCTAGTGTTTCTAGTGTTGCTGCGATTCCTTGATATTTATGAACTGACAACACGTTATCTTCTGTATACATGATGTGTAGATAAAGTAATAAAAAGGGATGGCAGCACCTCCCTCTAGTGCTCCTAGAGTTACTGCGTTTCTTTGTAATTTATGAACTTTCAATACGTTATCTTCTGTATGCATAATGTGCAGATAAAGTAATAAAAACGGATTGCAGCACCTCCCTCTAGTGCTTCCAGTGTTACTGCGTTTCCTTGTTATTTATAAACTGACAATACGTTATCTTCTGTATACATGATGTGTAGATAAAGTAATAAAAAGGGATGGCATAAACTCCCTCTAGTGCTTCTAGTGTTACAGCAATTCCTTGTTATTTATGAACTGACAATACGTTATGTTCTGTATACGTGATGTGTAGGTAAAATAATAAAATGGGATGGCAGCACCTCCCTCTAGTGCTTCTAGTGTTACTGCATTTCCTTGTTATTTATGAACTGACAATACGTTATCTTCTGTATACATGATGTGTAGATAAAGTACTAAAAAAGGATGGCAGCACCTCCCTCTAGAGCCTCTAGTGTTACTGCGATTCCTTGTTATTTATGAACTGACAATACGTTATCTTCTGTATACATGATGTGTAGATAAAGTAATAAAAAGCATGGCAGCACCTCCCTCTAGTGCTTCTAGTGTTAATGCGATTCCTCTTTATTAATGAACTGACAATACGTTATCTTCTGTATACATAATGTGTAGATAAAGTAATAAAATGGGATGGCAGCAACTCCCTCTAGTGCTTCTAGTGTAACTGCGATTCCTTGTTGTTTATGAACTGACAATACGTTATCTTCTGTATACATGATGTGCAGATAAAGTAATAAAAAGGGATGGCAACACCTCCCTCTAGTGCTTCTAGTGTTACTGCGATTCCTTGTTATTTATGAACCAACAATACGTTATCTGCTGTACATGGTACGTGTAGATAAAGTAATAAAAAGGGATGTCAGCACCTCCCTCTAGTGCTTCTAGTGGTACTGCAATTCCTTGTTATTTAGAAACTGACAATACGTTATCTTCTGTATGCATAATTTGTAGAAAAGAATTAAAAAGGGATGGCAGCACCTCCCTCTAGTGCTTCTAGTGTTACTGCAATTCCTTGTTATTTACGAACTGACAATACATTAACTTCTGTTTACATGATGTGTAGATAAAGTAATAAAAAGGGATGGCAGCACCTCCCTCTAGTGCTCCTAGTGTTACTGCGCTTCCTTGTTATTTATGAACCAACAATACGTTATCTTCTGTACATAGTACGTGTAGATAAAGTAATAAAAAGAGATGGCAGCACCTCCCTCTAGTGCTTCTAGTGTTACTGCAATTCCTTGTTATTTACGAACTGACAATACGTTATCTTCTGTTTACATGATATGTAGATAAAGTAATAAAAAGGGATAGCAGCACCTCCCTCTAGTACTGCTAGTGTTACTGCGATTTCTTGTTATTTATGAACTGACAATACGTTATCTTCTGTATAAATGATTTGTAGATAAAGTAATAAAAAGGAATGACGGCACCTCCCTCTAGTGGTTCTAGTGTTACTGCGATTCCTTGTTATTTATGAACCAACAATACGTTATCTTCTGTACATGGTATGTGTAGATAAAGTAATAAAAAAGATGACAGCACCTCCCTCTAGTGCTTCCAATGTTACTGCGATTCCTTGTTATATATGAACTGACAATACGTTATGTTCTGTATACGTGATGTGTAGATAAAGTAATAAAATGGGATGGCAACACCTCTAGTGTTCTCAGTGTTACTGCGATTCCTTGTAATTTATGAACTTTCACTACGGTATCTTCTGTATACATAATGTGTAGATAAAGTAATGAAAAGGGATGGCAGCACCTCCCTCTAGTGCTTCTAGTGTTACTGCGATTTCTTGTTATTTATGAACTGACAATACGTTATCTTCTGTATACATGATGTGTAGATAAAGTAATAAAAAGGGATGGCATAAACTCCCTCTAGTGCTTCTAGTGTTACAGCAATTCCTTGTTATTTATGAACTGACAATACGTTATCTTCTGTATACATGATGTGTAGATAAAGTAATAAAAAGGGATGGCAGCACCTCCCTCTAGAGCTTCTAGTGTTAATGCGATTCCGTGTTATTTATGAACTGACAATACGTTATCTTCTGTATACATGATGTGTAGATAAAGTAATAAAAAGGGATAGCAGCACCTCCCTCTAGAGCTGCTTTTGTTACTGCGATACCTTGTTATTTATGAACTGACAATACGTTATCTTCTGTATACATAATGTATAGATAAAGTAATAAAAAGGGATGGCATAAACTCCCTCTAGTGCTTCTAGTGTTACTGCGATTCCATGCTATTTATGAAATGACAATACGTTTTGTTCTGTATACGTGATGTGTAGATAAAGTAATTAAATGGAAAGGCAGCACCTTCCTCAAGTGCTTCTAGTGTCACTGCATTTCCTTGTTATTTATGAACTGACAATACGTCATCTTCTGTATACATGATGTAAAGATAAAGTAATAAAAAGGGATGGCATAAACTTCCTCTAGTGCTTCTAGTGTTACTGCGATTCCATGTTATTTATGAAATGACGATACGTTTTGTCCTGTATACGTGATGTGTAGATAAAGTAATAAAATGGAATGGCATCACCTCCCTCAAGTGCTTCTAGTGTCACTGCATTTCCTTGTTATTTATGAACTTTAAATACGTTACCTTCTGTATACATGATGTGTAGATAAAGTAATAAAAAGGACGACAGCACCTCCCTCTAGTGCTTCTAGTGTTACTGCAATTCCTTGTTATTTATGAACTGACAATACGTTATCTTCTGTATACATGATGTGTAGATAAAGTACTAAAAAAGGATGGCAGCACCTCCCTCTAGAGCTTCTAGTGTTACTGCGATTCCTTGTTATTTATGAACTGACAATACGTTATCTTCTGTATACATGATGTGTAGATAAAGTAATAATAAGCATGGCAGCACCTCCCTCTAGTGCTTCCAGTGTCACTACGATTCCTTGTTATTTATGAACTGACAATACGTTATCTTCTGTATACATGATGTGCAGATAAAGTACTAAATAGAGATGGCAGCACCTCCCTCTAGTGCTTCTAGTGTTACTGCAATTCCTTGTTATTTATGAACTGACAATACGTTATCATCTGTATACATGATTTGTAGATAAAGTAATAAACAGGGATGGCAGCACCTCCCTCTAGTGCTTCTAGTGTTACTGCGATTCCTTGTTATTAATGAACTGACAATACATTATTTTCTGTATATATGATGTGTAGATAAAGTAGTAATTAGGGATGGCAGCACCTCCCTCTAGTGCTTCTATGGTTACTGCGATTCCTTGATATTTATGAACTGACAATACCTTAACTTCTGTATACATGATGTGTAGATCAAGTAATAAGCAGGGATGGCAGAACCTCCCTCTAGTGCTTCTAGTGTTACTGCGATTCCGTGTTATTTATGAACTGACAATACGTTATCTTCTGTGTACATGATTTATAGATAAAGTAATAAAAAGGAATGACGGCACCTCCCTCTAGTGCTTCTAGTTTTACTGCGATTCCTTGATATTTATGAACTTACAATACGTTATCTTCTGTATACATGATGTGTAGATAAAGTAATAAAAAGGGATGGCAGCACCTCCCTCTAAAGCTTCTAGTGTTACTGCGATTCGATGTTATGAATTGAAAATACGGTATCTTCTGTATACATGATGTGTAGATAAAGTAATAAAAAGGGATGGCAGCACTTCCCTCTAGTGCTACTAGTGTTACTGCGATTGCTTGTTATTTATGAACCAACAATACGTTATCTTCGGTACATGGTACGTGTAGATAAAGTAATAAAAAGGGATGTCAGCACCTCTGTCTAGTGCTTCTAGTGTTACAGGGATTCCTTGTTATTTATGAGCTGACAATACGTTATCTCCTGTATATATAATGTGTAGATAAAGTAATAAAAAGGGATGGCAGCACCTCCCTCTAGTGCTTCAAGTGTTACTGCGATTCCTTGGTATATATGAACTGACAATACGTTATGTTCTGTATACGTGATGTGTAGATAAAGTAATAAAATGGGATGGCAACACCTCCCTCTAGTGTATTCAGTGTTACTGCGATTCCTTGTAATTTATGAACTTTCAATACGTTATCTTCTGTATGCATAATGTGTAGATAAAGTAACAAAAAGGGATTGCAGCACCTCGCTCTAGTGCTTCTAGTGTTACTGCGACTCCTTGTTATTTATGAACTGACAATACGTTATCTTCTGTATACATAATGTGTAAATAAAGTAATAAAAAGGGATGGCAACACATCCCTCTAGAGCTACTAGTGTTAAGGCGATTCCTAGTTATTTATGAACTGACAATACGTTATCTTCTGTATACATGATGTGTAGTTAAAGTAATAAAAAAAGGATGGCAGCACCTCCCTCTAGGGCTTCTAATGTTACTGCGATTCCTTGTTATTTATGAACTGACAACTCATAATCTTCTGTATATATGATGTGTAGTTAAAGTAATAAAAAGGTATTGCAGCACCTCCCTCAAGTGCTTCTAGTGTTACTGCGAGTCCTTGTTATTAATGAACTGACAATACGTTATCTTCTGTATACATGATGTGTAGATAAAGTAATAAAAAGGATGGCAGCACCTCCCGCTAGTGCTCCTAGAGTTACTGCGATTCCTTGTTGTTTATGAACTGACAATACGTTATCTTCTGTATGCATAATGTGCAGATAAAGTAATAAAAACGGATTGCAGCACCTCCCTCTAGTGCTTCCAGTGTTACTGCGTTTCCTTGTTATTTATAAACTGACAATACGTTATCTTCTGTATACATGATGTGTAGATAAAGTAATAAAAAGGGATGGCATAAACTCCCTCTAGTGCTTCTAGTGTTACAGCAATTCCTTGTTATTTATGAACTGACAATACGTTATGTTCTGTATACGTGATGTGTAGGTAAAATAATAAAATGGGATGGCAGCACCTCCCTCTAGTGCTTCTAGTGTTACTGCATTTCCTTGTTATTTATGAACTGACAATACGTTATCTTCTGTATACATGATGTGTAGATAAAGTACTAAAAAAGGATGGCAGCACCTCCCTCTAGAGCCTCTAGTGTTACTGCGATTCCTTGTTATTTATGAACTGACAATACGTTATCTTCTGTATACATGATGTGTAGATAAAGTAATAAAAAGCATGGCAGCACCTCCCTCTAGTGCTTCTAGTGTTAATGCGATTCCTCTTTATTAATGAACTGACAATACGTTATCTTCTGTATACATAATGTGTAGATAAAGTAATAAAATGGGATGGCAGCAACTCCCTCTAGTGCTTCTAGTGTAACTGCGATTCCTTGTTGTTTATGAACTGACAATACGTTATCTTCTGTATACATGATGTGCAGATAAAGTAATAAAAAGGGATGGCAACACCTCCCTCTAGTGCTTCTAGTGTTACTGCGATTCCTTGTTATTTATGAACCAACAATACGTTATCTGCTGTACATGGTACGTGTAGATAAAGTAATAAAAAGGGATGTCAGCACCTCCCTCTAGTGCTTCTAGTGGTACTGCAATTCCTTGTTATTTAGAAACTGACAATACGTTATCTTCTGTATGCATAATTTGTAGAAAAGAATTAAAAAGGGATGGCAGCACCTCCCTCTAGTGCTTCTAGTGTTACTGCAATTCCTTGTTATTTACGAACTGACAATACGTTAACTTCTGTTTACATGATGTGTAGATAAAGTAATAAAAAGGGATGGCAGCACCTCCCTCTAGTGCTCCTAGTGTTACTGCGCTTCCTTGTTATTTATGAACCAACAATACGTTATCTTCTGTACATAGTACGTGTAGATAAAGTAATAAAAAGAGATGGCAGCACCTCCCTCTAGTGCTTCTAGTGTTACTGCAATTCCTTGTTATTTACGAACTGACAATACGTTATCTTCTGTTTACATGATATGTAGATAAAGTAATAAAAAGGGATAGCAGCACCTCCCTCTAGTACTGCTAGTGTTACTGCGATTTCTTGTTATTTATGAACTGACAATACGTTATCTTCTGTATAAATGATTTGTAGATAAAGTAATAAAAAGGAATGACGGCACCTCCCTCTAGTGGTTCTAGTGTTACTGCGATTCCTTGTTATTTATGAACCAACAATACGTTATCTTCTGTACATGGTATGTGTAGATAAAGTAATAAAAAAGATGACAGCACCTCCCTCTAGTGCTTCCAATGTTACTGCGATTCCTTGTTATATATGAACTGACAATACGTTATGTTCTGTATACGTGATGTGTAGATAAAGTAATAAAATGGGATGGCAACACCTCTAGTGTTCTCAGTGTTACTGCGATTCCTTGTAATTTATGAACTTTCACTACGGTATCTTCTGTATACATAATGTGTAGATAAAGTAATGAAAAGGGATGGCAGCACCTCCCTCTAGTGCTTCTAGTGTTACTGCGATTTCTTGTTATTTATGAACTGACAATACGTTATCTTCTGTATACATGATGTGTAGATAAAGTAATAAAAAGGGATGGCATAAACTCCCTCTAGTGCTTCTAGTGTTACAGCAATTCCTTGTTATTTATGAACTGACAATACGTTATGTTCTGTAAACGTGATGTGTAGATAAGGTAATAAAATGGGATGGCAGCACCTCCCTCTAATGCTTCTAGTGTTACTGCATTTCCTTGTTATTTATGAACTGACAATACGTAATCTTCTGTATACATGATGTGTAGATAAAGCACTAAAAAAGGATGGCAGCACCTCCCTCTAGAGCTTCTAGTGTTACTGCGATTCCTTGTTATTTATGAACTGACAATACGTTATCTTCTGTATACATGATGTGTAGATAAAGTAATAAAAAGCATGGCAGCACCTCCCTCTAGTGCTTCCAGTGTCACTGCGATTCCTTGTTATTTATGAACTGACAATACGTTATCTTCTGTATACATGATGTGCAGTAAAACTAATAAATAGAGATGGCAGCACCTCCCTCTAGTGCTTCTAGTTTTACTGCAATTCCTTGTTAATTATGAACTGACAATACGTTATCTTCTGTATACATGATGTGTAGATAAAGTAATAAACAGGGATGGCAGCACCTCCCTCTAGTGCTTCTAGTGTTACTGCGATTCGTTGTTATTTATGAACTGACAATACATTATTTTCTGTATATATGATGTGTAGATAAATTAGTAAAAAGTGATGGCAGTACCTCCCTCTAGTGCTTCTATGATTACTGCGATTCCTTGATATTTATGAACTGACAATACCTTAACTTCTGTATACATGATGTGTAGATAAAGTAATAAACATGGATGGCAGCACCTCTCTCTAGTGCTTCTAGTGTTACTGCGATACCTTGTTATTTATGAAGTGACAATACATTATCTTCTGTATATATGATGTGTAGATAAAGTAATAAAAAGGGATAGCAGCACCTCCCTCTAGTGCTTCTAGTGTTACTGCGATTTCTTGATTATTATGAACTGACAATACGTTAACTTCTGTATACATGATGTGTAGATAAAGTAATAAAAAGGGATGGCAGCACCTCCCTCTAGTGCTTCTAGTGTTACTGCGATTCCTTGTTATTTATGAACTCACAATACGTTATTTTCTGTGTACATGATGTGTAGATAAAGTAATAAAAAGAGATGGCAGCACCTCCCTCTAGTGCTTCCATTGTTACTGAGAGTCCTTGTTATTTATGAACTGACAACACATTATCTTCTGTATACTTTGATGTGTAGATAAAGTAATAAAAAGTGATTGCAGCACCTCCCTCTAGTGCTTCTAGTGTTACTGCGATTCCTTGCTATTTATGAATTGACAATACGGTATCTTCTGTATACATGAAGTGTAGATAGAGTAATAAAAAGGGATGGCAGTACCTCCCTCTAGAGCTTCTATTGTTAATGCGATTCCTTGTTGTTTATGAACTGACAATACGTTATCTTCTGTACATGGTACGAGTAGATAAAGTAATATAAAGCGATGGCAGCACCTCCCTCTAGTGCTTCTAGTGGTACTGCGATTCCTTGTTATTTATGAACTGACAATACGTTATCTTCTGTATGCATAATGTGTAGAAAAGGATTAAAAAGGGATGGCAGCACCTCCCTCTAGTGCTTCTAGTGTTACTGCGATTCCTTGATATTTATGAACTGACAATACGTTATCTTCTGTATAAATGATGTGTAGATAAAGTAATAAAAACGGATGGCAACACCTCCCTCTTGTGCTCCTAGTGTTACTGCGAATCCTTGTTATTTATGAACCAACAATACGTTATCTTCTGTACATGATATGTGTAGATAAAGTAATAAAAAAGATGGCAGCACCTCCCTCTAGTGCTTCCAGTGTTACTGAGAGTCCTTGTTATTTATGAACTGACAACACATTATTTCCTGTATACTTTGATGTGTAGATAAAGTAATAAAAAGTGATGGCAGCACCTACCTCTAGTGCTTTCAGTGTTACTGAGAGTCCTTGTTATTTATGAACTGACAACACATTATCTTCTGTATACTTTGATGTGTAGATAAAGTAATAAAAAGTGATCTCAGCACCTCCCTCTAGTGCTTCTAGTGTTACTGCGATTCGTTGTTATTTATGAACTTACAATACGTTATCTTCTGTATACATGATGTGTAGATAAAGTAAAAAAAAGGGATGGCAGCACCTCCCTCTAGAGCTTCTAGTGTTACTGCGATTCCTTGTTATTTATGAATTGACAATACGGTATCTTCTGTATACATGAAGTGTAGATAAAGTAATAAAAAGGGGTGGCAGCACCTCCATCTAGTGCTTCTAGTGTTACTGCGATTCCTTGTTATTTATGAACCAACAATACGTTACCTTCTGTACATGGTACATGTAGATAAAGTAATAAAAAGGGATGTCAGCACCTCCCTCTAGTGCTTCTAGTGGTACTGCAATTCCTTGTTGTTTATGAACTGACAATACGTTATCTTCTGTTTGCATAATGTGTAGAAAAGAATTAAAAAGGGATGGCAGCACCTCCCTCTAGTGCTTCTAGTGTTACTGCAATTCCTTGTTATTTACAAACTGACAATACGTTATCTTCTGTTTACATGATGTGTAGATAAAGTAATAAAAAGGGATGGCAGCACCTCCCTCTAGTGCTCCCAGTGTTACTGCGCTTCCTTGTTATTTACGAACCAAGAATAAGTTATCTTCTGTACATGGTACGTGTAGATAAAGTAATAAAAAGAGATGGCAGCACCTCCCTCTAGTGCTTTTAGTGTTACTGTAGTCCTTGTTATTTGTGAACTGACAGCACATTATCTTCTGTATACTTTGATGTGTAGATAAAGTAATAAAAAGTGATCTCAGCACCTCCCTCTGGAGCTTCTAGTGTTAAGGCGATTCTTTGTTATTTATGAACTGCCAATACGTTATCTTCTGTATACATGATGTGTAGATAAAGTAATAAAAAGGGATGGCAGCACCTCCCTCTAGAGCTTCTAGTGTTAATGCGATTCCTTGTTATTTATGAACTGACAATACGTTATCTTCTGTATACATATTGTGTAGATAAAGTAATAAAAAGGGATGGCAGCACCTCCCTCTAAAGCTGCTAGTGTTACTGCGATTCCATATTATGAATTGAAAATACGGTATCTTCTGTATACATGATATGTAGATAAAGTAATAAAAAGGGATGGTAGCACCTCCCTCTAGTGCCCCTAGTGTTACTGCGATTCCTTGTTATTTATGAACCAACAATACGTTATCTTCGGTACATGGTACGTGTAGATGAAGTAATAAAAAGGGATGGCAGCACCTCCGTCTAGTGCTTCTAGTGTTACAGGGATTCCTTGTTATTTATGAGCTGACAATACGTAATCTGCTGTATATATAATGTGTAGATAAAGTAATAAAAAGGGATGGTAGCACCTCCCTCTAGTGCTTCAAGTGTTACTGCGATTCCTTGTTATATATGAACTGACAATACGTTATGTTCTGTATACATGATGTGAGGATAAGGTAATAAAAAGGGATGGCATAAATTCCCTCTAGTGCTTCTAGTGTTACAGCAATTCCTTGTTATTTATGAACTGACAATACGTTATGTTCTGTATACGTGATGTGTCGATAAAGTAATAAAATGGGATGGTAACACCTCCCTCTAGTGTATTCAGTGTTACTGCGATTCCTTGTAATTTATGAACTTTCAATACGTTATCTTCTGTATGCATAATGTGTAGATAAAGTAACAAAAAGGGATTGCAGCACCTCCCTCTAGTGCTTCTAATGTTTCTGCGATTGCTTGTTATTTATAAACTGACAATACGTTATCTTCTGTACATGGTACGAGTAGATAAAGTAATGAAAAGGGATGGCAGCACCTCCCTCTAGTGCTTCTAGTGTTACTGCGATTCCTTGTTATTTATGAACTGACAATACGTTATCTTCTGTATACATGATGTGAGGATAAGGTAATAAAAAGGGATGGCATAAACTCCCTCTAGTGCTTCTAGTGTTACAGCAATTCCTTGTTATTTATGAACTGACAATACGTTATGTTCTGTATACGTGATGTGTGGATAAAGTTATAAAATGGGATGGCAGCACCTCCCTCTAGTGCTTCTAGTGTTACTTCATTTCCTTGTTATTTATGAACTGACAAAACGTTATCTTCTATATACATGATGTGTAGATAAAGTAATAAAAAGGGTTGGCAGCACCTCCATCTAGTGTTTCTAGTGTAACTGCGATTCCTTGTAATTTATGAACTGACAATACGTTATCTTCTGTATACATAATGTGTAAATAAAGTAATAAAAAGGGATGGCAACACATCCCTCTAGAGCTTCTAGTGTTAATGCGATTCCTAGTTATTTATGAACTGACAATACGTTATCTTCTGTATTCATGATGTGTAGTTAAAGTAATAGAAAAAGGATGGCAGCACCTCCCTCTAGTGCTTCTAATGTTACTGCGATTCCTTGTTATTTATGAACTGACAATACATTATCTTCTGTATACATGATGTGTAGTTAAAGTAATAAAAAGGTATGGCAGCACCTCCCTCTAGTGCTTCTAGTGTTACTGCGAGTCCTTGTTATTTATGAACTGACAATACGTTATCTTCTGTATACATGATGTGTAGATAAAGTAATAAAAAGGGATGGCAGCACCTCCCTCTAGTGCTCCTAGTGTAACTGCGATTCCTTGTTGTTTATGAACTGACAATACGTTATCTTCTGTATACATGATGTGTAGATAAAGTAATAAAAAGGGATGACAGCACTTCCCTCTAGTGCTTCTAGTGTTACTGCGATTCCTTGTTATTTATGAACCAAAAATACGTTATCTTCTGTACATGGTACGTGTAGATAAAGTAATAAAAAGGGATGTCAGCACTTCCCTCTAGTGCTTCTAGTGGTACTGCGATTCCTTGTTATTTACGAACTGGCAATACGTTATCTTCTGTATACATGATTTGTAGATAAAGTAATAAAAAGGTATAGCAGCACCTCACTCTAGTACTGCTAGTGTTACTGCGATTCCTTGTTATTTATGAACTGACAATACGTTATCTTCTGTATACATGATTTGTAGATAAAGTAATAAAAAGGAATGACGGCATCTCCCTCTAGTGGTTCTAGTGTTACTGCTATTCCTTGATATATATGAACTGACAATACGTTATTTTCTGTATACATGATGTGTAGATAAAGTAATAAAAAGGGATGGCAGCACCTCCCTCTAGTGCTCCTAGTGTTACTGCGATTCCTTGTTATTTATGAACCAACAATACGTTATCTTCTGTACATGGTATGTGTAGATAGAGTAATAAAAAAGATGGCAGCACTTCCCTCTAGTGCTTCCAGTGTTACTGAGACCTTGTTATTTATGAACTGACAATACATTATCTTCTGTATACTTTGATGTGTAGATAAAGTAATAAAAAGTGATGGCAGCACCTCCCTCTAATGCTTCTAGTGTTACTGCGATACCTTGTTATATATGAACTGACAATATGTTATGTTCTGTATACGTGATGAGTAGATAAAGTAATAAAATGGGATGGCAACACCTCTAGTGTTTTCAGTGTTACTGCGATTCCTTGTAATTTATGACCTTTCAATACCTTATCTTCTGTATGCATAATGTGCAGATAAAGTAATAAAAAGGGATTGCAGCACCTCCCTCTAGTGCTTCTAGTGTTACTGAGAGTCCTTGTTATTTATAAACTGACAATACGTTATCTTCTGTACATGGTACGAGCAGATAAATTAATGAAAAGGGATGGCAGCACCTCCCTCTAGTGCTTCTAGTGTTACTGCGATTTCTTGTTATTTATGAACTGACAATACGTTTTCTTCTGTGTACATGATGGGTAGATAAAGTAATAAAAAGGTATGGCACAAACTCCCTCTAGTGCTTCTAGTGTTACAGCAATTCCTTGTTATTTATGAACTGACAATACGTTATGTTCTGTAAACGTGATGTGTAGATAAAGTAATAAAATGGGATGGCAGCACCTCCCTCTAGTGCTTCTAGTGTTACTGCATTTCCTTGTTATTTATGAACTGACAATACGTTATCTTCTGTATACATGATGTGCAGATAAAGTACTAAATAGAGATGGCAGCACCTCCCTCTAGTGCTTCTAGTGTTACTGCAATTCCTTGTTATTTATGAACTGACAATACGTTATCTTCTGTATACATGATGTGTAGATAAAGTAATGAAAAGGGATGGCAGCACCTCCCTCTAGTGCTTCTAGTGTTACTGCGATTCCTTGTTATTTATGAACTGACAATACATTATTTTCTGTATATATGATGTGTAGATAAAGTAGTAAATAGGGATGGCAGCACCTCCCTCTAGTGCTTCTATGGTTACTGCGATTCCTTGATATTTATGAAGTGACAATACATTATCTTCTGTATATATGATGTGTAGATAAAGTAATAAAAAGGGATGGCAGCACCTCCCTCTAGTGCTTCTAGTGTTACTGCGATTCCTTGTTATTTATGAACTGACAATACGTTATTTTCTGTGTACATGATGTGTAGATAAAGTAATAAAAAGAGATGGCAGCACCTCCCGCTAGTGCTTCCAGTGTTACTGAGAGTCTTGTTATTTATGAACTGACAACACATTATCTTCTGTATATTTTGATGTGTAGATAAAGTAATAAAAAGTGATTGCAGCACCTCCCTCTAGTGCTTCTAGTGTTACTGCGATTCCTTGTTATTTATGAACTGACAATACGTTATCTTCTGTATACATGATGTGTAGATAAAGTAATAAAAAGGGATGGCAGCACCTCCTTCTAGAGCTTCTAGTGTTATTGCGATTCCTTTTTATTTATGAATTGACAATACAGTATCTTTTGTATACATGAAGTGTAGATAAAGTAATAAAAAGGGATGGCAGCACCTCCCTCTAGAGCTTCTAGTGTTAATGCGATTCCTTTTTATTAATGAACTGACAATACGTTATCTTCTGTATATATAATGTGTAGATAAAGTAATAAAAAGGGATGGCAGCACCTCCCTCTAGTGCTTGTAGTATTACTGCGATTCCTTGTTGTTTATGAACCAACAATACGTTATCTTCTGTACATGGTACGTGTAGATAAAGTAATAAAAAGGGATGTCAGCACCTCCCTCTCGTGCTTCTAGTGGTACTGCGATTCCTTGTTATTTATGAACTGAGAATACGTTATCTTCTGTATGCATAATGTGTAGACAAGAATTCAAAAGGATGGGAGCACCTCCCTCTAGTGCTTCTAGTGTTACTGTAATTCCTTGTTATTTACGAACTGAAAATACGTTATCTTCTGTTTACATGATGTGTAGATAAAGTAAAAAAAAAGGATGGCAGCACCTCCCTCTAGTGCTCCTAATGTTACTGCTATTCCTTGTTATGTATGAACCAACAATACGTTATCTTCTGTACATGGTACGTGTAGATAAAGTAATAAAAAGGGATGGCAGCACCTCCCTCTAGTGCTTCCAGTGTTACTGCGATTCCTTGTTATTTATGAACTGACAATACGTTATCTTCTGTATACATGATGTGCAGATAAAGTAATAAAAAGGGATAGCAGCACCTCCCTCTAGTACTGCTAGTGTTACTGCGATTCCTTGTTATTTATGAACTGACAATACGTTATCTTCTGTATACAGGATTTGTAGATAAAGTAATAAAAAGGAATGACGGCACCTCCCTCTAGTGCTTCTAGTGTTACTGCGATTCCTTGATATTTATGAACTTACAATACGTTATCTTCTGTATACATAATGTGTAGATAAAGTAATAAAAAGGGATGGCAGCACCTCCCACTAGAGCTTCTAGTGTTACTGCGATTCCTTGTTATGTATGAACTGACAATACGGTATCTTCTGTATACATGATGTGTAGATAAAGTAATAAAAAGGGATGGCAGCACCTCCCTCTAGAGCTTCTAGTGTAAATGCGATTCCTTGTTATTTATGAACTGATAATACGTTATCTTCTGTATACATAATGTGTAGATAAAGTAATAATAAGGGATGGCAGCATCTCCCTCTAGTGCTCCTAGTGTTACTGCGATTCCTTGTTATTTATGAACCAACAATACGTTATCTTCGGTACATGGTACGTGTAGATAAAGTAATAAAAAGGGATGGCAGCACCTCCCTCTAGTGCTTCTAGTGTTACTGCGATTCCTTGTTATATATGAACTGACAATACGTTATGTTCTGTATACGTGATGTGTAGATAAAGTAATAAAATCGGATGGCAACACCTCCCTCTAGTGTTTTCAGTGTTACTGCGATTCCCTGTAATTTATGAACTTTCAATACGTTATCTTCTGTATGCATAATGTGTAGATAAAGTAACAAAAAGGGATGGCAGCACCTCCCTCTAGTGCTTCTATTGTTACTGCGATTCCTTGTTATTTATGAACTGACAATACGTTATCTTCTGTATACATGATGTGTAGATAAAGTAATAAAAAGGGATGGCATAAACTCCCTCTAGTGCTTCTAGTGTTACAGCAATTCCTTGTTATTTATGAACTGACAATACGTTAGGTTCTGTATACGTAATGTGTAGATAAAGTTATAAAATGGAATGGCAGCACCTCCTTCTAGTGCTTCTAGTGTTACTTCATTTCCTTGTTATTTATGAACTGACAAAATGTTATCTTCTATATACATGATGTGTAGATAAAGTAATAAAAAGGGATGGCAGCACCTTCATCTAGTGTTTCTAGTGTTACTGCGATTCCTTGTAATTTATGAACTGACAATACGTTATCTTCTCTATAATTAATGTGTAAATAAAGTAATAAAAAGGGATGGCAACACATCCCTCTAGACCTTCTAGTGTTAATGCGATTCCTTGTTATTTATGAACTGACAATACGTTATCTTCTGTATACATGATGTGTAGTTAAAGTAATAAAAAAAGGATGGCAGCACCTCCCTCTAGTACTTCTAGTGTTACAGCGAGTCCTTGTTATTTATGAACTGACAATACGTTATCTTCTGTGTACATGATGTGTAGATAAAGTAACAAACAGGGATGGCAGCACCTCCCTCTAGTGCTTCTAGTGTTTCTGCGGTTCCATGTTATTTATGAACTGACAATACATTATCTTCTGTATATATGATGTGTAGATAAAGTAATAAAAAGGGATGGCAGCACCTCCCTCTAGTACTTCTAGTGTATCCGCGATTCCTTGATATTTATGAACTGACAATACGTTATCTTCTGTATACATGATGTGTAGATAAAGTAATAAAAAGGATGGCAGGAAGTCCCTCTAGTGCTTCTAGTGTTATTGCGATTCCTTGTTATTTATGAACTGACAATACGTTATCTTCTGTATACATGATATGTAGATAAAGTAATAAAAAGGGATGGCAGCACCTCCCTCTAGAGCTTCTAGTGTTAATGCGATTCCTTGTTATTTATGAACTGATAATACGTTATCTTCTCTATACATAATGTGTAGATAAAGTAATAAAAAGGGATGGCAGCACCTCTCTCTAGTGCTTATAGTGTTACGGCGATTCCTTGTTATTTATGAACTGACAATACGTTATCTTCTGTATACATGATGTGTAGATAAAGTAATAAAAAGGGATAGCAGCACCTCCCTCTAGAGCTGCTTTTGTTACTGCGATACCTTGTTATTTATGAACTGACAATACGTTATCTTCTGTACATGGTACGAGTAGATAAAGTATGAATGAATGAATAAGTGTATTTATTAACATAGCAATATCATACATAGAATTTGAACAGTCGCACGGGTCTACAGACCGTACGTGCTTTTGTAATACACATTACAAGAAATATTAAAACAACAACCACAACAAAGAATTAAAAGAGTAAACACGAAAATAAAAAGACAAAGGAAATACACAGTCAAAAGCAATATTAAACAGCAATAAAAATTAAGAGTGAATCCGAAAATAAAGATACAAAGATATTCAAATATAACAATTTAAATTTACAGCACAGAGTTAACCTTCATAAATGCACCCTCTTATAATAGATAATTACACTTAAAAGACATATATACACATAATATATACAACCCTAGGATAACAGTGACCTAAGTATGATATAATATACATGTATGTAGAACATTGTAGTCACTTTTGTTTAATTGATCTTATCCCCCCCCCCTTCTCTATTGGCAGCCTCCTCAGATCTCAGCTGTCTTGCCTTAAGTATAAATTTACCTAGCCCGTCCATGTTTTCCGTGCCTGCCAGTAGCGTCCAACATGCTTCTATCCCTACATTCGCAGTGGTAAAAAATCGCGGCAAATATTTTTCCCGCCATTCCTCCGTACCCCTACATCTTGCCAAGATGTGAGTCCACGACTCTTCCTCCTCGCAAATGGGACATATTCTTATACCATTCTCGTCAGAAGTTTTCGTGCTCCTCCATGCTCCTAGTCTAATCCACGCGAGCCCCTCTCTAATGAGTTTGGTACCTGTTTTGATGTATTGCTCCATACCCCACTCCGATTTCAGCTCAGACTGTACTTCTAATGACACCTTCTCTGTGCATTGCGCAATTATTTGCTGTCTGTCTATATCACAGAGACGTTTCTTAATTTTTCTCCAAATACTTCGCCTGTTTTCCTGCCCCGCCATCCAAATGTCTCCCATCCCAATGGTTTCCAACCCTTTCTTTAATTTTGATGCCCACGTCAAGAAAAGGGACGGCAGCACCTCCCTCTAGTGCTTCTAGTGTTACTGCGATTCCTTGTTATTTATGAACTGACAATACGTTATCTTCTGTATACATGATGTATAGATAAAGTAATAAAAAGGGATGGCATAAACTCCCTCTAGTGCTTCTAGTGTTACTGCGATTCCTTGTTATTTATGAACTGACAATACGTTATCTTCTGTATATATGATGTGTAGATAATGTAATAAAAAGGGATGGCAGCACCTCCGTATACTGCTTCTAGTGTTACTGCATTTCCTTGTTATATATGAACTGACAAAGCGTTATCTTCTATATACATGATGTGTAGATAAAGTAACAAAAAGGGATGGCAGCACCTCGATCTAGTGCTTCTAGTGTTACTCCGATTCCTTGTAATTTATAAACTGACAATACGTTATCTTCTGTACATGGAACATGTAGATAAAGTAATAAAAGGTTGGCAGCACCTCCCTCTAGTGCTTCTAGTGTTACTGCGATTCCTTGTTATTAGTGCTTTTAGTGTTGTTGCGATTCCTTGTTATTTATGAAATGACAATACGTTATCTTCTGTATACATTTTGTGTAGAGAAAGTAATAAAAAGGATGGCAGCACCTCCCTCTAGTGCTTCTAGTGTCACTGCGATTCCTTGTTATTTATGAACTGACAATACGTTATCTTCTGTATATATGATGTGTACATGAAGTAATAAAAAGGGATGGCAGCACCTCCCTATAAAGCTTCTAGTGTTACTGCGATTCCTTGTTATCTATGAATTGAAAATACGGTATCTTCTGTATACATGATGTGTAGATAAAGTAAAAAAAGGGGATGGAAGCACTTTCCTCTAGAGCTTCTAGTGTTAATGCGATTCCTTGTAATCTATGAACTGACAATACGTTATCTTCTGTATACATGATGTGTAGATAAAGTAATAAAAAGGGATGGCAGCACCTCCCTCGAGTGCTTCTAGTGTTACTGCGATTCCTTGTTATTTATGAACTGACAATACGTTATCTTCTGTAAACATGATGTATAGATAAAGTAATAAAAAGGGATGGCAGCACCTCCATCTAGTGCTTCTAGTGTTACTGCGATTCCTTGTAATTTATGAACTGACAATACGTTATCTTCTGTATACATAATGTGTAAATAAATTAATAAAAAGGGATGGCAACACATCCCTCTAGAGCTTCTAATGTTACTGCGATTCCTTGTTATTTATGAACTGACAACACATCATCTTCTGTATACATGATGTGTAGTTAAAGTAATAAAAAGGTATGGCAGCACCTCTGTCTAGTGCTTCTAGTGTTACTGCGAGTCCTTGTTATTTATGAACTGACAATACGTTATCTTCTGTGTACATGATGTGTAGATAAAGTAACAAACAGGGATGGCAGCACCTCCCTCTAGTGCTTCTAGTGTTACTGCGGTTCCATGTTATTTATGAACTGACAATACATTATCTTCTGTATATATGATGTGTAGATAAAGTAATAAAAAGGGATGGCAGCACCTCCCTCTAGTACTTCTAGTGTATCCGCGATTCCTTGATATTTAAGAACTGACAATACGTTAACTTCTGTATACATGATGAGTAGATAAAGTAATAAAAAGGGATGGCAGCACCTGCCTCTAGTGCTTCTTGTGTTACAGCGATTCCTTGTTATTTATGTACTGACAATACGTTATCTTCTGTATACATGATGTGTAGATAAAGTAATAAAAAGAGATGGCAGCACCTCCCTCTAGAGCTTCTAGTGTTAATGCGATTCCTTTTTATTTATGAACTGATAATACGTTATCTTCTGTATACATGATGTGTAGATAAAGTAATAAAAAGGGATGGCAGCACCTCTCTCTAGTGCTTATACTGTTACGGCGATACCTTGTTTTTTATGAACTGACAATACGTTATCTACTGTACATGGTACGAGTAGATGAAGTAATGAAAAGGGATGGCAGCACCTCCCTCTAGTGCTTCTAGTGTTACTGCGATTCCTTGTTATTTATGAACTGACAATACGTCATCTTCTGTATACATGATGTAAAGATAAAGTAATAAAAAGGGATGGCATAAACTTCCTCTAGTGCTTCTAGTGTTACTGCGATTCCATGTTATTTATGAAATGACAATACGTTTTGTTCTGTATACGTGATGTGTAGATAAAGTAATAAAATGGAATGGCAGCACCTCCCTCAAGTGCTTCTAGTGTCACTGCATTTCCTTGTTATTTATGAACTGACAATACGTTACCTTCTGTATACATGATGTGTAGATAAAGTAATAAAAAGGACGACAGCACCTCCCTCTAGTGCTTCTAGTGTTACTGCAATTCCTTGTTATTTATGAACTGACAATACGTTATCTTCTGTATACATGATGTGTAGATAAAGTACTAAAAAAGGATGGCAGCACCTCCCTCTAGAGCTTCTAGTGTTACTGCGATTCCTTGTTATTTATGAACTGACAATACGTTATCTTCTGTATACATGATGTGTAGATAAAGTAATAATAAGCATGGCAGCACCTCCCTCTAGTGCTTCCAGTGTCACTGCGATTCCTTGTTATTTATGAACTGACAATACGTTATCTTCTGTATACATGATGTGCAGGTAAAGTACTAAATAGAGATGGCAGCACCTCCCTCTAGTGCTTCTAGTGTTACTGCAATTCCTTGTTATTTATGAACTGACAATACGTTATCATCTGTATACATGATTTGTAGATAAAGTAATAAACAGGGATGGCAGCACCTCCCTCTAGTGCTTCTAGTGTTACTGCGATTCCTTGTTATTAATGAACTGACAATACATTATTTTCTGTATATATGATGTGTAGATAAAGTAGTTATTAGGGATGGCAGCACCTCCCTCTAGTGCTTCTATGGTTACTGCGATTCCTCGATATTTATGAACTGACAATACCTTAACTTCTGAATACATGATGTGTAGATAAAGTAATAAACAGGGATGGCAGCACCTCCCTCTAGTGCTTCTAGTGTTACTGCGATTCCGTGTTATTTATGAAGTGACAATACATTATCTTCTGTATATATGATGTGTAGATAAATTAATAAAAACGGATGGCAGCACCTCCCTCTAGTGCTTCTAGTGTTACTGCGATTCCTTGTTATTTACGAACTGACAATACGTTATTTTCTGTGTATATGATGTGTAGATAAAGTAATAAAAAGGGGTGGCTGCACCTCCCTCTAGAGCTTCTAGTGTTACTGCGATTCCTTGTTATTTATGAATTGACAATACGGTATCTTTTGTATACATGAAGTGTAGATAAAGTAATAAAAAGGGATGGCAGCACCTCCCTCTAGAGCTTCTAGAGTTAATGCGATTCCTTTTTATTAATGAACTGACAATACGTTATCTTCTGTATACATAATGTGTAGATAAAGTAATAAAAAGGGATGGCAGCACCTCCCTCTAGAGCTTCTAGTGTTACTGCGATTCCTTGTTATTTATGAACCAACAATACGTTATCTTCTGTACATGGTACGTGTAGATAAAGTAATAAAAAGGGATGTCAGCACCTCCCTCTAGTGCTTCTAGTGGTACTGCGATTCCTTGTTATTTATGAACTGACAATACGTTATCTTCTGTATGCATAATGTGTAGAAAAGAATTCAAAAGGATGGGAGCACCTCCCTCTAGTGCTTCTAGTGTTACTGCAATTCCTTGTTATTTACGAACTGAAAATACGTTATCTTCTGTTTACATGATGTGTAGATAAAGTAAAAAAAAAGGATGGCAGCACCTCCCTCTAGTGCTCCTAATGTTACTGCTATTCCTTGTTATGTATGAACCAACAATACGTTATCTTCTGTACATGGTACGTGTAGATAAAGTAATAAAAAGAGATGGCAGCACCTCCCTCTAGTGCTTCCGGTGTTACTGAGAGTCCTTGTTATTTATGAACTGACAACACATTATCTTCTGTATACTTTGATGTGTAGATAAAGTAATAAAAAGTGATCTCAGCACCTCCTTCTAGTGCTTCTAGTGTTACTGCGATTCCTTGTTCTTTATGAACTGACAATACGTTATCTTCTGTATACATGATGTGTAGATAAAGTAATAAAAAGGGATAGCAGCACCTCCCTCTAGTACTGCTAGTGTTACTGCGATTCCTTGTTATTTATGAACTGACAATACGTTATCTTCTGTATACAGGATTTGTAGATAAAGTAATAAAAAGGAATGACGGCACCTCCCTCTAGTGCTTCTAGTGTTACTGCGATTCCTTGATATTTATGAACTTACAATACGTTATCTTCTGTATACATAATGTGTAGATAAAGTAATAAAAAGGGATGGCAGCACCTCCCACTAGAGCTTCTAGTGTTACTGCGATTCCTTGTTATGTATGAACTGACAATACGGTATCTTCTGTATACATGATGTGTAGATAAAGTAATAAAAAGGGATGGCAGCACCTCCCTCTAGAGCTTCTAGTGTTAATGCGATTCCTTGTTATTTATGAACTGATAATACGTTATCTTCTGTATACATAATGTGTAGATAAAGTAATAATAAGGGATGGCAGCATCTCCCTCTAGTGCTCCTAGTGTTACTGCGATTCCTTGTTATTTATGAACCAACAATACGTTATCTTCGGTACATGGTACGTGTAGATAAAGTAATAAAAAGGGATGGCAGCACCTCCGTCTAGTGCTTCTAGTGTTACTGCGATTCCTTGTTATATATGAACTGACAATACGTTATGTTCTGTATACGTGATGTGTAGATAAAGTAATAAAATGGGATGGCAACACCTCCCTCTAGTGTTTTCAGTGTTACTGCGATTCCCTGTAATTTATGAACTTTCAATACGTTATCTTCTGTATGCATAATGTGTAGATAAAGTAACAAAAAGGGATTGCAGCACCTCCCTCTAGTGCTTCTAGTGTTACGGCGATTCCTTGTTATGTATAAACTGACAATACGTTATCTTCTGTACATGGTACGAGTAGATAAATTAATGAAAAGGGATGGCAGCACCTCCCTCTAGTGCTTCTAGTGTTACTGCGATTCCTTGTTATTTATGAACTGACAATACGTTATCTTCTGTATACATTTTGTGTAGATAAAGTAATAAAAAGGGATGGCATAAACTCCCTCTAGTGCTTCTAGTGTTACAGCAATTCCTTGTTATTTATGAACTGACAATACGTTAGGTTCTGTATACGTGATGTGTAGATAAAGTTATAAAATGGAATGGCAGCACCTCCCTCTAGTGCTTCTAGTGTTACTTCATTTCCTTGTTATTTATGAACTGACAAAATGTTATCTTCTATATACATGATGTGTAGATAAAGTAATAAAAAGGGTTGGCAGCACCTCCATCTAGTGTTTCTTGTGTTACTGCGATTCCTTGTAATTTATGAACTGACAATACGCTATCTTCTCTATACATAATGTGTAAATAAAGTAATAAAAAGGAATGGCAACACATCCCTCTAGACCTTCTAGTGTTAATGCGATTCCTTGTTATTTATGAACTGACAATACGTTATCTTCTGTATACATGATGTGTAGTTAAAGTAATAAAAAAAGGATGGCAGCACCTCCCTCTAGTGCTTCTAATGTTACTGCGATTCCTTGTTATTTATGAACTGACAACACATTAACTTCTGTTTACAAGATGTGTAGTTAAAGTAATAAAAAGGTATGGCAGCACCTCCCTCTAGTACTTCTAGTGTTACTACGAGTCCTTGTTATTTATGAACTGACAATACGTTAGCTTCTGTGTACATGATGTGTAGATAAAGTAACAAACAGGGATGGCAGCACCTCCCTCTAGTGCTTCCAGTATTACTGAGAGTCCTTGTTATGTATGAACTGACAACACATTATCTTCTGTATACTTTGATGTGTAGATAAAGTAATAAAAAGTGATCTCAACACCTCCTTCTAATGCTTCTAGTGTTACTGCGATTCCTTGTTATTTATGAACTGACAATACGTTATCTTCTGTATACATGATGTGTAGATAAAGTAATAAAAAGGGATAGCAGCACCTCCCTCTAGTACTGCTAGTGTTACTGCGATTCCTTGTTATTTATGAACTGACAATACGTTATCTTCTGTATACAGGATTTGTAGATAAAGTAATAAAAAGGAATGACGGCACCTCCCTCTAGTGCTTCTAGTGTTACTGCGACTCCTTGATATTTATGAACTTACAATACGTTATCTTCTGTATACATAATGTGTAGATAAAGTAATAAAAAGGGATGGCAGCACCTCCCACTAGAGCTTCTAGTGTTACTGCGATTCCATGTTATTTATGAACTGACAATACATTATCTTCTGTATATATGATGTGTAGATAAAGTAATAAAAAGGGATGGCAGCACCTCCCTCTAGTACATCTAGTGTATCCGCGATTCCTTGATATTTATGAATTGACAATACGTTATCTTCTGTATACATGATGTGTAGATAAAGTAATAAAAAGGATGGCAGGAAGTCCCTCTAGTGCTTCTAGTGTTATTGCGATTCCTTGTTATTTATAAACTGACAATACGTTATCTTCTGTATACATGATGTGTAGATAAAGTAATAAAAAGGGATGGCAGCACCTCCCTCTAGAGCTTCTAGTGTTAATGCGATTCCTTGTTATTTATGAACTGATAATACGTTATCTTCTGTAAGCATAATGTGTAGATAAAGTAATAAAAAGGGATGGCAGCACCTCTCTCTAGTGCTTATAGTGTTACGGCGATTCCTTGTTATTTATGAACTGACAATACGTTATCTTCTGTATACATGATGTGTAGATAAAGTAATAAAAAGGGATAGCAGCACCTCCCTCTAGAGCTGCTTTTGTTACTGCGATACCTTGTTATTTATGAACTGACAATACGTTATCTTCTGTACATGGTACGAGTAGATAAAGTAATGAAAAGGGATGGCAGCACTTCCCTCTAGTGCTTCTAGTGTTACTGCGATTCCTTGTTATTTATGAACTGACAATACGTTATCTTCTGTATACATGATGTATAGATAAAGTAATAAAAAGGGATGGCATAAACTCCCTCTAGTGCTTCTAGTGTTACTGCGATTCCATGCCTTTTATGAAATGACAATACGTTTTGTTCAGTATACGTGATGTGTAGATAAAGTAATTAAATGGAATGGCAGCACCTCCCTCAAGTGCTTCTAGTGTCACTGCATTTCCTTGTTATTTATGAACTGACAATACGTTATCTTCTGTATACATGATGTGTAGATAAAGTAATAAAAAGGATGGAAGGAAGTCACTCTAGTGCTTCTAGTGTTACTGCGATTCCTTGTTATTTATGAACGGACAATACGTTATCTTCTGTATATATGATGTCTAGATAATGTAATAAAAAGGGATGGCAGCACCTCCGTATAGTGCTTCTAGTGTTACTGCATTTCCTTGTTATTTATGAACTGACAAAACGTTATCTTCTATATACATGATGTGTAGATAAAGTAACAAAAAGGGATGGCACCACCTCGATCTAGTGCTTCTAGTGTTACTCCGATTCCTTGTAATTTATAAACTGACAATACGTTATCTTCTGTACATGGAACGTGTAGATAAAGTAATAAAAGGTTGGCCGCACCTCCCTCTAGTGCTTCTAGTGTTACTGCGATTCCTTGTTATTAGTGCTTTTAGTGTTGTTGCGATTCCTTGTTATTTATGAAATGACAATACGTTATCTTCTGTATACATTTTCTGTAGATAAAGTAATAAAAAGGATGGCAGCACCTCCCTCTAGTGCTTCTAGTGTCACTGCGATTCCTTGTTATTTATGAACTGACAATACGTTATCTTCTGTATATATGATGTGTAGATGAAGTAATAAAAAGGGATGGCAGCACCTCCCTATAAAGCTTCTAGTGTTACTGCGATTCCTTGTTATCTATGAATTGAAAATACGGTACCTTCTGTATACATGATGTGTAGATAAAGTAAAAAAAGGGGATGGAAGCACTTTCCTCTAGAGCTTCTAGTGTTAATGCGATTCCTTGTAATCTATGAACTGACAATACGTTATCTTCTGTATACATGATGTGTAGATAAAGTAATAAAAAGGGATGACGGCACCTCCCTCTAGTGCTTCTAGTGTTACTGCGATTCCGTGATATTTATGAAGTGACAATACATTATCTTCTGTATATATGATGTGTAGATAAAGTAATAAAAAGGGATGGCAGCACCTCCCTCTAGTGCTTCTAGTGTTACTGCGATTCCTTGTTATTTATGAACTGACAATACGTTATTTTCTGTGTACATGATGTGTAGATAAAGTAATAAAAAGAGATGGCAGCACCTCCCTCTAGTGCTTCCAGTGTTACTGAGAGTCTTGTTATTTATGAACTGAACACACATTATCTTCTGTATATTTTGATGTGTAGATAAAGTAATGAAAAGTGATTTCAGCACCTCCCTCTAGTGCTTCTAGTGTTACTGCGATTCCTTGTTATTTATGAATTGACAATACGGTATCTTTTGTATACATGAAGTGTAGTTAAAGTAATAAAAAGGGATGGCAGCACCTCCCTCTAGAGCTTCTAGTGTTAATGCGATTCTTTTTTATTAATGAACTGACAATACGTTATCTTCTGTATACATAATGTGTAGATAAAGTAATAAAAAGGGATGGCAGCACCTCCCTCTAGTGCTTCTAGTATTACTGCGATTCCTTGTTGTTTATGAACTGACAATACGTTATCTTCTGTATACATGATGCGTAGATAAAGTAATAAAAATGGATGGCAGCACAACCTCTAGAGCTTCTAGTGTTACTGCGATTCCTTGTTATTTATGAACCAACAATACGTTATCTTCTGTACATGGTACGTGTAGATAAAGTAATAAAAAGGGATGTCAGCACCTCCCTCTAGTGCTTCTAGTGGTACTGCGATTCCTTGTTATTTATGAACTGACAATACGTTATCTTCTGTATGCATAATGTGTACAAAAGAATTCAAAAGGATGGGAGCACCTCCCTCTAGTGCTTCTAGTGTTACAGCAATTCCTTGTTATTTACGACCTGAAAATACGTTATCTTCTGTTTACATGATGTGTAGATAAAGTAAAAAAAAAGGACGGCAGCACCTCCCTCTAGTGCTCCTAATGTTACTGCTATTCCTTGTTATGTATGAACCAACAATACGTTATCTTCTGTACATGGTACGTGTAGATAAAGTAATAAAAAGGGATGGCAGCACCTCCCTCTAGTGCTTCCAGTGTTACTGAGAGTCCTTGTTATTTATGAACTGACAACACATTATCTTCTGTATACATGATGTGTAGATAAAGTAATAAAAAGGGATAGCAGCACCTCCCTCTAGTACTGATAGTGTTACTGCGATTCCTTGTTATTTATGAACTGACAATACGTTATCTTCTGTATACAGGATTTGTAGATAAAGTAATAACAAGGAATGACGGCACCTCCCTCTAGTGCTTCTAGTGTTACTGCGATTCCTTGATATTTATGAACTTACAATACGTTATCTTCTGTATACTTAATGTGTAGATAAAGTAATAAAAAGGGATGGCAGCACCTCCCACTAGAGCTTCTAGTGTTACTGCGATTCCTTGTTATGTATGAACTGACAATACGGTATCTTCTGTATACATGATGTGTAGATAAAGTAATAAAAAGGGATGGCAGCACCTCCCTCTAGAGCTTCTAGTGTTAATGCGATTCCTTGTTATTTATGAACTGATAATACGTTATCTTCTGTATACATAATGTGTAGATAAAGTAATAATAAGGGATGGCAGCATCTCCCTCTAGTGCTCCTAGTGTTACTGCGATTCCTTGTTATTTATGAACCAACAATACGTTATCTTCGGTACATGGTACGTGTAGATAAAGTAATAAAAAGGGATGGCAGCACCTCCGTCTAGTGCTTCTAGTGTTACAGGGATTCCTTGTTATTTATGAACTGACAATACGTTATCTCCTGTATATATAATGTGTAGATAAAGTAATAAAAAAGGATGGCAGCACCTCCCTCTAGTGCTTCTAGTGTTACTGCGATTCCTTGTTATATATGAACTGACAATACGTTATGTTCTGTATACGTGATGTGTAGATAAAGTAATAAAATG
Source organism: Hymenopus coronatus (assembly GCA_030762935.1). Classification (NCBI taxonomy): domain Eukaryota; kingdom Metazoa; phylum Arthropoda; class Insecta; order Mantodea; family Hymenopodidae; genus Hymenopus; species Hymenopus coronatus. Next base: position 1,252,704 of record CM060899.1, on the reverse strand, counting down.
GGATGGCAACACCTCCCTCTAGTGTTTCCAGTGTTACTGCGATTCCCTGTAATTTATGAACTTTCAATACGTTATCTTCTGTATGCATAATGTGTAGATAAAGTAACAAAAAGGGATTGGAGCACCTCCCTCTAGTGCTTCTAGAATTACTGCGATTCCTTGTTATTTATAAACTGACAATACGTTATCTTCTGTACATGGTACGAGTAGATAAATTAATGAAAAGGGATGGCAGCACCTCCCTCTAGTGCTTCTAGTGTTACTGCGATTCCTTGTTATTTATGAACTGACAATACGTTATCCTCTGTATACATGATGTGTAGATAAAGTAATAAAAAGGGATGGCATAAACTCCCTCTAGTGCTTCTAGTGTTACAGCAATTCCTTGTTATTTATGAACTGACAATACGTTAGGTTCTGTATACGTGATGTGTAGATAAAGTTATAAAATGGAATGGCAGCACCTCCCTCTAGTGCTTTTAGTGTTACTTCATTTCCTTGTTATTTATGAACTGACATAATGTTATCTTCTATATACATGATGTGTAGATAAAGTAATAAAAAGGGATGGCAGCACCTCCATCTAGTGTTTCTAGTGTTACTGCGATTCCTTGTAATTTATGAATTGACAATACGTTATCTTCTCTATACATAATGTGTAAATAAAGTAATAAAAAGGGATGGCAACACATCCCTCTAGACCTTCTAGTGTTAATGCGATTCCTTGTTAAATATGAACTGACAATACGTTATCTTCTGTATACATGATGTGTAGTTAAAGTAATAAAAAAGGATGGCAGCACCTACCTCTAGTGCTTCTAATGTTACTGCGATTCCTTGTTATTTATGAACTGACAACACATCATCTTCTGTTTACATGATGTGTAGTTAAAGTAATAAAAAGGTATGGCAGCACCTCCCTCTAGTACTTCTAGTGTTACTGCGAGTCCTTGTTATTTATGAACTGACAATACGTTATCTTCTGTGTACATGATGTGTAGATAAAATAACAAACAGGGATGGCAGCACCTCCCTCTAGTGCTTCTAGTGTTACTGCGGTTCCATGTTATTTATGAACTGACAATACATTATCTTCTGTATATATGATGTGTAGATAAAGTAATAAAAAGGGATGGCAGCACCTCCCTCTAGTACTTCTAGTGTATCCGCGATTCCTTGATATATATGAACTGACAATACGTTATCTTCTGTATACATGATGTGTAGATAAAGTAATAAAAAGGATAGCAGGAAGTCCCTCTAGTGCTTCTAGTGTTATTGCGATTCCTTGTTATTTATGAACTGACAATACGTTATCTTCTGTATACATTTTGTGTAGATAAAGTAATAAAAAGGATAGCAGCACCTCCCTCTAGTGCTTCTAGTGTCACTGCGATTCCTTGTTATTTATGAACTGACAATACGATATCTTCTGTATATAAGATGTGTAGATGAAGTAATAAAAAGGGATGGCAGCACCTCCCTATAAAGCTTCTAGTGTTACTGCGATTCCTTGTTATCTATGAATTGAAAATACGGTATCTTCTGTATACATGATGTGTAGATAAAGTAAAAAAAGGGAATGGAAGCACTTTCCTCTAGAGCTTCTAGTGTTAATGCGATTCCTTGTAATCTATGACCTGACAATACGTTATCTTCTGTGTACATGATGTGTAGATAAAGTAATAAAAAGGGATGACGGCACCTCCCTCTAGTGCTTCTAGTGTTACTGCGATTCCGTGTTATTTATGAAGTGACAATACATTATCTTCTGTGTATATGATGTGTAGATAAAGTAATAAAAAGCGATGGCAGCACCTCCCTCTAGTGCTTCTAGTGTTAATGCGATTCCTTTTTATTAATGAACTGACAATACGTTATCTTCTGTATACATAATGTGTAGATAAAGTAATAAAAATGGATGGCAGCACCTCCCTCTAGTGCTTCTAGTATTACTGCGATTCCTTGTTGTTTATGAACTGACAATACGTTATCTTCTGTATACATGATGTGTAGATAAAGTAATAAAAAGGGATGGCAGCACCTCCCTCTAGAGCTTCTAGTGTTACTGCGATTCCTTGTTATTTATGAACCAACAATACGTTATCTTCTGTACATGGTACGTGTAGATAAAGTAATAAAAAGGGATGTCAGCACCTCCCTCTAGTGCTTCTAGTGGTACTGCGATTCCTTGTTATTTATGAACTGACAATACGTTATCTTCTGTATGCATAATGTGTAGAAAAGAATTCAAAAGGATGGGAGCACCTCCCTCTAGTGCTTCTAGTGTTACTGCAATTCCTTGTTATTTACGAACTGAAAATACGTTATCTTCTGTTTACATGATGTGTTGATAAAGTAAAAAAAAGGATGGCAGCACCTCCCTCTAGTGCTCCTAATATTACTGCTATTCCTTGTTATGTATGAACCAACAATACGTTATCTTCTGTACATGGTACGTGTAGATAAAGTAATAAAAAGAGATGGCAGCACCTTCCTCTAGTGCTTCCAGTGTTACTGAGAGTCCTTTTTATTTATGAACTGACAACACATTATCTTCTGTATACTTTGATGTGTAGATAAAGTAATAAAAAGTGATCTCAGCACCTCCCTCTAGTGCTTCTAGTGTTACTGCGATTCCTTGTTATTTATGAACTGACAATACGTTATCTTCTGTATACATGATGTGTAGATAAAGTAATAAAAAGGGATAGCAGCACCTCCCTCTAGTACTGCTAGTGTTACTGCGATTCCTTGTTATTTATGAACTGACAATACGTTATCTTCTGTATACAGGATTTGTAGAAAAAGTAATAAAAAGGAATGACGGCACCTCCCTCTAGTGCTTCTAGTGTTACTGCGATTCCTTGATATTTATGAACTTACAATACGTTACCTTCTGTATACATAATGTGTAGATAAAGTAATAAAAAGGGATGGCAGCACCTCCCACTAGAGCTTCTAGTGTTACTGCGATTCCTTGTTATGTATGAACTGACAGTACGGTATCTTCTGTATATATGATGTGTAGATAAAGTAATAAAAAGGGATGGCAGCACCTCCCTCTAGAGCTTCTAGTGTTAATGCGATTCCTTTTTATTTATGAACTGATAATACGTTATCTTCTGTATACATGATGTGTAGATAAAGTAATAAAAAGGGATGGCAGCACCTCTCTCTAGTGCTTATACTGTTACGGCGATACCTTGTTTTTTATGAACTGACAATACGTTATCTACTGTACATGGTACGAGTAGATGAAGTAATGAAAAGGGATGGCAGCACCTCCCTCTAGTGCTTCTAGTGTTACTGCGATTCCTTGTTATTTATGAACTGACAATACGTCATCTTCTGTATACATGATGTAAAGATAAAGTAATAAAAAGGGATGGCATAAACTTCCTCTAGTGCTTCTAGTGTTACTGCGATTCCATGTTATTTATGAAATGACAATACGTTTTGTTCTGTATACGTGATGTGTAGATAAAGTAATAAAATGGAATGGCAGCACCTCCCTCAAGTGCTTCTAGTGTCACTGCATTTCCTTGTTATTTATGAACTGACAATACGTTACCTTATGTATACATGATGTGTAGATAAAGTAATAAAAAGGACGACAGCACCTCCCTCTAGTGCTTCTAGTGTTACTGCAATTCCTTGTTATTTATGAACTGACAATACGTTATCTTCTGTATACATGATGTGTAGATAAAGTACTAAAAAAGGATGGCAGCACCTCCCTCTAGAGCTTCTAGTGTTACTGCGATTCCTTGTTATTTATGAACTGACAATACGTTATCTTCTGTATACATGATGTGTAGATAAAGTAATAATAAGCATGGCAGCACCTCCCTCTAGTGCTTCCAGTGTCACTGCGATTCCTTGTTATTTATGAACTGACAATACGTTATCTTCTGTATACATGATGTGCAGGTAAAGTACTAAATAGAGGTGGCAGCACCTCCCTCTAGTGCTTCTAGTGTTACTGCGATACCTTGTTATTTATGAACTGACAATACGTTATCTTCTGTATACATGATGTGTAGATAAAGTAATGAAAAGGGATGGCAGCACCTCCCTCTAGTGCTTCTAGTGTTACTGCGATTCCATGCCTTTTATGAAATGACAATACGTTTTGTTCTGTATATGTGATGTGTAGATAAAGTAATTAAATAGAATGGCAGCACCTCCCTCAAGTGCTTCTAGTGTCACTGCATTTCCTTGTTATTTATGAACTGACAATACGTTATCTTCTGTATACATGATGTGTAGATAAAGTAATAAAAAGGATGGCAGGAAGTCCCTCTAGTGCTTCTAGTGTTACTGCGATTCCTTGTTATTTATGAACTGACAATACGTTATCTTCTGTATATATGATGTGTAGATAATGTAATAAAAAGGGATGGTGCACCTCCGTATAGTGCTTCTAGTGTTACTGCATTTCCTTTTTATTTATGAACTGACAAAACGTTATCTTCTATATACATGATGTGTAGATAAAGTAACAAAAAGGGATGGCACCACCTCGATCTAGTGCTTCTAGTGTTACTCCGATTCCTTGTAATTTATAAACTGACAATACGTTATCTTCTGTACATGGAACGTGTAGATAAAGTAATAAAAGTTTGGCAGCACCTCCCTCTAGTGCTTCTAGTGTTACTGCGATTCCTTGTTATTAGTGCTTTTAGTGTTGTTGCGATTCCTTGTTATTTATGAAATGACAATACGTTATCTTCTGTATACATTTTGTGTAGATAAAGTAATAAAAAGGATGGCAGCACCTCCCTCTAGTGCTTCTAGTGTCACTGCGATTCCTTGTTATTTATGAACTGACAATACGTTATCTTCTGTATATATGATGTGTAGATGAAGTAATAAAAAGGGATGGCAGCACCTCCCTATAAAGCTTCTAGTGTTACTGCGATTCTTTGTTATCTATGAATTGAAAATACGGTATCTTCTGTATATATGATGTGTAGATAAAGTAAAAAAAGGGGATGGAAGCACTTTCCTCTAGAGCTTCTAGTGTTAATGCGATTCCTTGTAATCTATGAATTGACAATACGTTATCTTCTGTATACATGATGTGTAGATAAAGTAATAAAAAGAGATGGCAGCACCTCCCTCGAGTGCTTCTAGTGTTACTGCGATTCCTTGTTATTTATGAACTGACAATACGTTATCTTCTGTATACATGATGTGTAGATAAAGTAATAAAAAGGGATGGCATAAACTCGCTAAAGTGCTTCTAGTTTTACAGCAATTCCTTGTAATTTATGAACTGACAATACGTTGAGTTCTGTTTACGTGATGTGTAGATAAAGTAATAAAATGGGGTGGCAGCACCTCCCTCTAGTGCTTCTAGTGTTACTGCATTTCCTTGTTATTTACGAACTGACAATACGTTACCTTCTGTATACAGGAAGTGTAGATAAAGTAATAAAAAGGGATGGCAGCACCTCCATCTAGTGCTTCTAATGTTATTCCGAATCCTTGTAATTTATGAACTGACAATACGTTATCTTCTGTACATGGTACGTGTAGATAAAGTAATAGAAGGATGGCAGCACCTCCCTCTAGTGCTTCTAGTGTTACTGCGATTCCTTGTTATTTATGAACTGACAATGCGTTATCTTCTGTATATATGATGTGTAGATAAAGTAATAAAAAGGGATGGCAGCACCTCCCTATAGAGCTTCTACTGTTACAGCATTTCCTTGTTATTTATGAACTGACAAAACGTTATCTTCTATATACATGATGTGTAGATAAAGTAATAAAAAGGGATTGCAGCAGCTCCATCTAGTGTTTCTAGTGTTACTGCGATTCCGTGTAATATATGAACTGACAATACGTTATCTTCTGTATACATAATGTGTAAATAAAGTAATAAAGAGGGATGGCAACACACCCCTCTAGAGCTTCTAGTGTTAATGCGATTCCTTGTTATTTATGAACTGACAATACGTTATCTTCTGTATACATGATGTGCAGATAAAGTAATAAACAGGGATGGCAGCACCTCCCTCTAGTGCTTCTAGTGTTACCGCGATTCCTTGATATTTCTGAACTGACAATACGTTAACTTCTGTATACATGATGTGTAGATAAAATAATAAAAAGGGTTTGGCAGCACCTCCCTCTAGTGCTTCTTGTGTTACAGCGATTCCTGGTTATTTATGAACTGACAATACGTTATCTTCTGTATACATGATGTGTAGATAAAGTAATAAAAAGGAATGGCAGCACCTCCCTCTAGGGCTTCTAGTGCTAATGCGATTCCTTGTTATTTATGAACTGACAATACGTTATCTTCTGATTACTTAATGTGTAGATAAAGTAATAAAAAGGGATGGCAGCACCTCTCTCTAGTGCTTATAGTGTTACTGCGATTCCTTGTTATTTATGAACTGACAATACGTTATCTTCTGTACATGGTACGAGTAGATAAAGTAATGAAAAGGGATGGCAGCACCTCCCTCTAGTGCTTTTAGTGTTACTGCGATTCCTTGTTATTTATGAACTGACAATACGTCATCTTCTGTATACATGATGTATAGATAAAATAATAAAAAGGGATGGCATAAACTCCTTCTAGTGCTTCTAGTGTTACTGCGATTCCATGTTATTTATGAAATGACAATACGTTTTGTTCTGTATACGTGATGTGTAGATAAAGTAAAAAAATGGAATGGCAGCACCTCCCTCAAGTGCTTCTAGTGTCACTGCATTTCCTTGTTATTTATGAACTGACAATACGTTACCTTCTGTATATATGATGTGTAGATAAAGTAATAAAAAGGACGGAAGCACCTCCCTCTAGTGCTTCTAGTGTTACTGCAATTCCTTGTTATTTATGAACTGACAATACGTTATCTTCTGTATACATGATGTGTAGACAAAGTAATAAAAAGGATGGCAGGAAGTCCCTCTAGTGCTTCTAGTGTTACTGAGATTCCTTGTTATTTATGAACTGACAATACGTTATCTTCTGTATATATGATATGTAGATAATGTAATAAAAAGGGATGGCAGCACCTCCGTATAGTGCTTCTAGTGTTACTGCATTTCCTTGTTATTTATGAACTGACAAAGCGTTAATTTCTATATACATGATGTGTAGATAAAGTAACAAAAATGGATGGCAGCACCTCGATCTAGTGCTTCTAGTGTTACTCCGATTCCTTGTAATTTATCAACTGACAATACGTTATCTTCTGTACATGGAAAGTGTAGATAAAGTAATAAAAGGTTGGCAGCACCTCCCGCTAGTGCTTCTAGTGTTACTGCGATTCCTTGTTATTAGTGCTTTTAGTGTTGTTGCGATTCCTTGTTATTTATGAACTGACAATACGTTATCTTCTGAATACATTTTGTGTTGATAAAGTAATAAAAAGGATGGCAGCACCTCCCTCTAGTGCTTCTAGTGTCCCTGCGATTCCTTGTTATTTATGAACTGACAATACGTTATCTCCTGAATATATGATGTGTAGATGAAGTTATAAAAAGAGATGGCAGCACCTCCCTATAAAGCTTCTAGTGTTACTGCTATTCCTTGTTATCTATGAATTGAAAATACGGTATCTTCTGTATACATGATGTGTAGATAAAGTAAAAAAAGGGGATGGCAGCACTTCCCTCTAGAGCTTCTAGTGTTAATGCGATTCCTTGTAATCTATGAACTGACAATACGTTATCTTCTGTATACATGATGTATAGATAAAGTAATAAAAAGGGATGGCAGCACCTCCATCTAGTGCTTCTAGTGTTACTCCGATTCCTTGTAATTTAAGAACTGAAAATACGTTATCTTCTGTATACAGGAAGTGTAGATAAAGTAATAAAAAGGGATGGCAGCACCTCCATCTAGTGCTTCTAATGTTATTCCGAATCCTTGTAATTTATGAACTGACAATACGTTATCTTCTGTACATGGTACGTGTAGATAAAGTAATAGAAGGATGACAGCACCTCCCTCTAGTGCTTCTAGTGTTACTGCGATTCCTTGTTATTTATGAACTGACAATACGTTATCTTCTGTATATATGATGTGTAGATAAAGTAATAAAAAGGGATGGCAGCACCTCCCTATAGAGCTTCTACTGTTACAGCATTTCCTTGTTATTTATGAACTGACAAAACGTTATCTTCTATATACATGATGTGTAGATAAAGTAATAAAAAGGGATTGCAGCAGCTCCATCTAGTGTTTCTAGTGTTACTGCGATTCCGTGTAATATATGAACTGACAATACGTTATCTTCTGTATACATAATGTGTAAATAAAGTAATAAAGAGGGATGGCAACACACCCCTCTAGAGCTTCTAGTGTTAATGCGATTCCTTGTTATTTATGAACTGACAATACGTTATCTTCTGTATACATGATGTGCAGATAAAGTAATAAACAGGGATGGCAGCACCTCCCTCTAGTGCTTCTAGTGTTACCGCGATTCCTTGATATTTATGAACTGACAATACGTTAACTTCTGTATACATGATGTGTAGATAAAATAATAAAAAGGGATGGCAGCACCTCCCTCTAGTGCTTCTTGTGTTACAGCGATTCCTGGTTATTTATGAACTGACAATACGTTATCTTCTGTATACATGATGTGTAGATAAAGTAATAAAAAGGAATGGCAGCACCTCCCTCTAGGGCTTCTAGTGCTAATGCGATTCCTTGTTATTTATGAACTGACAATACGTTATCTTCTGATTACTTAATGTGTAGATAAAGTAATAAAAAGGGATGGCAGCACCTCTCTCTAGTGCTTATAGTGTTACTGCGATTCCTTGTTATTTATGAACTGACAATACGTTATCTTCTGTACATGGTACGAGTAGATAAAGTAATGAAAAGGGATGGCAGCACCTCCCTCTAGTGCTTCTAGTGTTACTGCGAGTCCTTGTTATTTATGAACTGACAATACGTCATCTTCTGTATACATGATGTATAGATAAAATAATAAAAAGGGATGGCATAAACTCCCTCTAGTGCTTCTAGTGTTACTGCGATTCCATGTTATTTATGAAATGACAATACGTTTTGTTCTGTATACGTGATGTGTAGATAAAGTAAAAAAATGGAATGGCAGCACCTCCCTCAAGTGCTTCTAGTGTCACTGCATTTCCTTGTTATTTATGAACTGACAATACGTTACCTTCTGTATATATGATGTGTAGATAAAGTAATAAAAAGGACGGCAGCACCTCCCTCTAGTGCTTCTAGTGTTACTGCAATTCCTTGTTATTTATGAACTGACAATACGTTATCTTCTGTATACATGATGTGTAGACAAAGTAATAAAAAGGATGGCAGGAAGTCCCTCTAGTGCTTCTAGTGTTACTGAGATTCCTTGTTATTTATGAACTGACAATACGTTATCTTCTGTATATATGATATGTAGATAATGTAATAAAAAGGGATGGCAGCACCTCCGTATAGTGCTTCTAGTGTTACTGCATTTCCTTGTTATTTATGAACTGACAAAGCGTTAATTTCTATATACATGATATGTAGATAAAGTAACAAAAATGGATGGCAGCACCTCGATCTAGTGCTTCTAGTGTTACTCCGATTCCTTGTAATTTATCAACTGACAATACGTTATCTTCTGTACATGGAAAGTGTAGATAAAGTAATAAAAGGTTGGCAGCACCTCCCGCTAGTGCTTCTAGTGTTACTGCGATTCCTTGTTATTAGTGCTTTTAGTGTTGTTGCGATTCCTTGTTATTTATGAACTGACAATACGTTATCTTCTGAATACATTTTGTGTTGATAAAGTAATAAAAAGGATGGCAGCACCTCCCTCTAGTGCTTCTAGTGTCACTGCGATTCCTTGTTATTTATGAACTGACAATACGTTATCTCCTGAATATATGATGTGTAGATGAAGTTATAAAAAGAGATGGCAGCACCTCCCTATAAAGCTTCTAGTGTTACTGCTATTCCTTGTTATCTATGAATTGAAAATACGGTATCTTCTGTATACATGATGTGTAGATAAAGTAAAAAAAGGGGATGGCAGCACTTCCCTCTAGAGCTTCTAGTGTTAATGCGATTCCTTGTAATCTATGAACTGACAATACGTTATCTTCTGTATACATGATGTATAGATAAAGTAATAAAAAGGGATGGCAGCACCTCCATCTAGTGCTTCTAGTGTTACTCCGATTCCTTGTAATTTATGAACTGAAAATACGTTATCTTCTGTACATGGTACTTGTAGATAAAGTAATAAAAGTTTGGCAGCACCTCCCTCTAGTGCTTCTAGTGTTACTGCGATTCCTTGTTATTAGTGCTTTTAGTGTTGTTGCGATTCCTTGTTATTTATGAATTGACAATACGGTATCTTCTGTATACATGATGTGTAGATAAAGTAGTAAAAAGGGATGGCTGCACCTCCCTCTAGAGCTTCTTGTGTAAAGGGATTCCTTGTTATATATGAACTGACAATACGTTATCTTCTGCATACATGATGTGTATATAAGGTAATAAAAAGGGATGGCAGCACCTCCCTCTAGTGCTTCTAGTGTTACTGCGATTCCTTGTTATTTATGAACTGACATCACATTATCTTCTGTATACATGATGTGTAAATAAAGAAATAAAAAGGGATGGCAACACCTCCCTTTAGTGCTTCTAGTGTCACTGCGATTCCTTGTTTCTTATGAACTGACAATACGTTATCTTCTGTATATATGATGTGTAGATGAAGTAAAAAAAAGGGATGGCAGCACCTCCCTCTAAAGCTTCTAGTGTTACTGCGATTCCTTGTTATCTATGAATTGAAAATACGGTATCTTCTGTATACATGATGTGTAGATAAAGTAAAAAAAAGGGATGGCAGCACCCCCCTCTAGAGCTTCTAGTGTTACTGCGATTCCTTGTTATCTATGAACTGACAATACGTTATCTTCTGTAAACATGATGTGTAGATAAATTAAAAAAAAGGGATGGCAGCACCCCCCTCTAGAGCTTCTAGTGTTAATGCGATTCCTTGTTAATTATGAACTGACAATACGTTATCTTCTGTATACATGGTGTGTAGATAAAGAAATAAAAAGGGATGGCAGCATCTCCCTCTAGTGCTTCTAGTGTTACTGCGATTCCTTGTTATTTATGAACTGACAGTACGTTATCTTCTGTATACAAGATGTGTAGTTAAAGTAATAAAAAGGGATGGCAGCACCACCCTCCAGTGCTTCTAGTGTTACTGCGATTCCTTGTTATTTATGAACTGACAACACATTATCTTCTGTATACTTGATGTGTAGATAAAGTAATAAAAAGGGTTGTCAGCACCTCCCTCGAGTACTTCTAGTGTCACTGCGATTCATTGTTATTTATGAACTGACAATACGTTATCTTCTGTATACATGATGTGTAGATAAAGTAATAAAAAGGGATGGCAGCACCTCCCTCTAGTGCTTCTAGTGAAACTGCGATTCCTTGTTATTTATGAACTGACAATACGTTATCTTCTGTATATATGATGTGTAGATAAAGTAATAAACAGGGATGGCAGCACCTCCCTCCAGTGCCTCTAGTGTTACTGCGATTCCTTGTTATTTATGAACCTACAATACATTATCTTCTGTATATATGATGTGTAGATAAAGAAATAAAAAGGGATGGCAGCACCTCCCTCTAGAGCTTCTAGTGTTACTGCGATTCCTTGTTATGTATGAACTGACAATACGGTATCTTCTGTATACATGATGTGTAGATAAAGTAATAAAAAGGGATGGCAGCACCTCCCTCTAGAGCTTCTAGTGTTAAGGCGATTCTTTGTTATTTATGAACTGCCAATACGTTATCTTCTGTATACATGATGTGTAGATAAAGTAATAAAAAGGAATGGCAGCAACTCCCTCTAGTACTTCTAGTGTCACTGCGATTCCATATTATTTATGAACTGACAATATGTTATCTTCTGTATATATAATGTGTAGATAAAGTAATAAAAAGGGATGGCAGCACCTCCCTCTTAAGCTTCTAGTGTTACCTCGATTCCTTGTTATGAATTGAAAATACGGTATCTTCTGTATACATGATGTGTAGATAAAGTAATAAAAAGGGATGGCAGCACCTCCCTCTAGAGCTGCTAGTGTTAATGCGATTCCTTGTTATCTATGAACTGACAATACGTTATCCTCTGTTTTCATGATGTGTAGATAAAGTAATAAAAAGGGATGGCAACACCTCTCTCTAGTGCTTCTAGTGTTACTGCGATTCCTTGTTATTTATGAACTGACAATACGTTATTTTCTGTACATGGTACGTGTAGATAAGGTAATAAAAAAGGATTTCAGCACCTCCCTCTAGTGCTTTTAGTGTTACTGCGATTCCTTGTTATTTATGAACTGACAATACGTTATCTTCTGTATGCATAATGTGTAGAAAAGGATTAAAAAGGAATGGCAGCACCTCCCTCTAGTGCTTCTAGTGTTACTGCGATTACTTGTTATATATGAACTGACAATACGTTACCTTCTGTACATGGTACGTGTAGATAAAGTAATAAAAAGGGATGGCAGCACCTCTCTCTAGTGCATCCACTGTAACTGCGATTCCTTGTTATTTATGAACTGACAATACGTTATCTTCCGTAAACATGAATTGTCGATAAAGTAATAAAAAGAGATGGCAGCACCTCCCTCTAGTGCTTCTTGTGTTACTGCAATTCCTTGTTATTTATGAACTGACAATACGTTATCTTCTGTATACATGATGTGTAGATAAAGTAATAACAAGGAATGGCGGCACCTCCCTCTAGTGCTTCTAGTGTTACTGCAATTCCTTGTTATTTCTGAACTGACAATACGTTCTCTACTTTATGCATGATGTGTAGATAAAGTAATAAAAAGGGATGGCAGCACCTCATTCTAGTGCTCCTAGTGTTACTACAATTCTTTGTTATTTATGAACCAACAATACGTTATCTTCTGTACATGGTACTTGTAGATAAAGTAATAAAAAGGGATGGCAGCACCTCCCTCTAGTGCTTCTAGTGTTACAGCGATTCCTTGTTATTTATGAACTGACAATACGTTATCTCCTGTATATATAATGTGTAGATAAAGTAATAAAAAGGGATGGAAGCACCTCCCTCTAGTGCTTCTAGTGTTACTGCGATTCCTTGTTATATATGAACTGACAATACGTCATGTTCTGTATACGTGATGTGTAGATAAAGTAATAAAATGGGATGGCAACACCTCCCTCTAGTTGTTTTTATTTTTACTGCGATTCCTTGTAATTTATGAACTTTCAATACGTTATCTTCTGTATGCATAATGTGTAGATAAAGTAATAAAAAGGGATGGCAGCACCTCCCTCTAGTGCTTCTAGTGATACTGCGATTCCTTGATATTTATTAACTGACAATACGTTATCTTCTGTATACATGATGTGTAGATAAAGTAATGAAAAGGGATGGCGGCACCTCCATCTAGTGCTTCTAGTGTTACTGCGATTCCTTGTTATTTATGAACTGACAATACGTTATCTTCTGTATACATGATGTGTAGATAAAGTAATAAAAAGGGATGGCATAAACTCGCTAAAGTGCTTCTAGTGTTACAGCAATTCCTTGTTATTTATGAACTGACAATACGTTGTGTTCTGTTTACGTGATGTGTAGATAAAGTAATAACAAGGAATGGCGGCACCTCCCTCTAGTGCTTCTAGTGTTACTGCAATTCCTTGTTATTTCTGAACTGACAATACGTTCTCTACTTTATGCATGATGTGTAGATAAAGTAATAAAAAGGGATGGCAGCACCTCATTCTAGTGCTCCTAGTGTTACTACAATTCTTTGTTATTTATGAACTGACAATACGTTATCTTCTGTACATGGTACGTGTAGATAAAGTAATAGAAGGATGGCAGCACCTCCCTCTAGTGCTTCTAGTGTTACTGCGATTCCTTGTTATTTATGAACTGACAATACGTTATCTTCTGTATATATGATGTGTAGATAAAGTAATAAAAAGGGATGGCAGCACCTCCCTATAGTGCTTCTACTGTTACAGCATTTCCTTGTTATTTATGAACTGACAAAACGTTATCTTCTATATACATGATGTGTAGATAATGTAATAAAAAGGGATTGCAGCACCTCCATCTAGTGTTTCTAGTGTTACTGCGATTCCTTGTAATTTATGAACTGACAATACGTTATCTTCTGTTTACATAATGTGTAAATAAAGTAATAAAGAGGGATGGCAACACACCCCTCTAGAGCTTCTAGTGTTAATGCGATTCCTTGTTATTTATGAACTGACAATACGTTATCTTCTGTATACATGATGTGCAGATAAAGTAATAAACAGGGATGGCAGCACCTCCCTCTAGTGCTTCTAGTGTTACTGCGGTTCCTTGTTATTTATGAACTGACAATACATTATCTTCTGTATATATGATGTGTAGATAAAGTAATAAAAAGGGATGGCAGCACCTCCCTCTAGTGCTTCTAGTGTTACCGCGATTCCTTGATATTTATGAACTGACAATACGTTAACTTCTGTATACATGATGTGTAGATAAAATAATAAAAAGGGATGGTAGCACCTCCCTCTAGTGCTTCTTGTGTTACAGCGATTCCTGGTTATTTATGAACTGAAAATACGTTATTTTCTGTATACATGATGTGTAGATAAAGTAATAAAAAGGGATGGCAGCACCTCCCTCTAGGGCTTCTAGTGCTAATGCGATTCCTTGTTATTTATGAACTGACAATACGTTATCTTCTGATTACTTAATGTGTAGATAAAGTAATAAAAAGGGATGGCAGCACCTCTCTCTAGTGCTTATAGTGTTACTGCGATTCCTTGTTATTTATGAACTGACAATACGTTATCTTCTGTATACATGATGTGTAGATAAAGTAATAAAAAGGGATAGCAGCACCTCCCTCTAGAGCTGCTATTGTTACTGCGATACCTTGTTATTTGTGAATCGACAATACGTTATCTTCTGTATACATGATGTATAGATAAAGTAATAAAATGGGATGGCAGCACCTCCCTCTAGTGCTTCTAGTGTTACTGCATTTCCTTGTTATTTATGAACTGACAATACGCTACCTTCTGTATACATGATGTGTAGATAAAGTAATAAAAAGGGATGGCAGCACCTCCATCTAGTGCTTCTAGTGTTACTCCGATTCCTTGTAATTTATGAACTGAAAATACGTTATCTTCTGTACATGGTGCGTGTAGATAAAGTAATAAAAAGGATGGCAGCACCTCCCTCTAGTGCTTCTACTGTTACTGCGATTCCTTGTTATTTATGAACTGGCAATACGTTATCTTCGGTATAAATGATGTGTAGATAAAGTAATAAAAAGGATGGCAGCACCTCCCTCTAGTACTTCTAGTGTTACTGCGATTCCTTGTTATTTATGAACTGACAATACGTTATCTTCTGTATATATGATGTGTAGATAAAGTAATAAAAAGCGATGGCAGCACCTCCGTATAGTGCTTCTAGTGTTACTGCATTTCCTTGTTATTTATGAACTGACAAAACGTTATCTTCTATATATATGATGTGTAGATAAAGTAATTAAAAGGGATGGCAGCACCTCCATCTAGTGCTTCTAGCGTTACTCCGATTCCTTGTAATTTATGAACTGACAATACGTTATCTTCTGTACATGGTACGTGTAGATAAAGTAATAAAAGGTTGGCAGCACCTCCCTCTAGTGCTTCTAGTATTACTGCGATTCCTTGTTATTTATGAATTGACAATACGGTATCTTCTGTATACATGATGTGTAGATAAAGTAGTAAAAAGGGATTTCTGCACCTCCCTCTAGAGCTTCTTGTGTAAAGCGGTTCCTTGTTATTTATGAACTGACAATACGTTATCTTCTGCATACATGATGTGTAGATAAAGTAATAAAAAGGGATGGCAGCACTTCCCTCTAGTGCTTCTAGTGTTGCTGCGATTCCTTGTTATTTATGAACTGACATCACATTATCTTCTGTATATATGATGTGTAGATAAAAAAATAAAAAGGGATGGCAGCACCTCCCTTTAGTGCTTCTAGTGTCACTGCGATTGCTTGTTATTTATGAACTGACAATACGTTATCTTCTGTATATATGATGTGTAGATGAAATAATAAAAAGGGATGGCAGCACCTCCCTCTAAAGCTTCTAGTGTTACTTCGATTCCTTGTTATCTATGAATTGAAAATACGGTATCTTCTGTATACATGATGTGTAGATAAAGTAATAAAAAGGGATGGCAGCACCTCCCTCTAGAGCTTCTAGTGGTAATGCGATTCCTTGTTATCTATGAACTGACAATACGTTATCTTCTGTATACATGATGTGTAGATAAAGTAATAAAAAGGGATGGCAGCACCTCCGTCTAGTGCTTCTAGTAGAGTGCATATTCAAGTACAAACCATCGATCAATGTACCAATTAATTGGAGCAGCTGTGAGTTTTAACCAGTAAATTATTTAAGCTAAGTTGGCAATATTATTTCCAGACAAACACGGAAGTAGGGACAGAAGTTGCAAAGCTGAGCACAATGTTGAGGGCCCTAAGCTACATAGCATAAACAGAAATGTTTTAAAAGTAAATCAGTAAGGATTGGGTAGGCATAGGCAAGGATTTTGTGAAGCTGAACTAAATGAGTCCAGTATTTGGAAGAAAACTAAAAATATAGTAGCATTTTTAAATGTTTTTGAAAAGCAATTCAATTTTTTTTTGGATGGGAAGGACCTTGTTTAATTCTTTCTGTGGTCAAAGTGAACTTTTATCTCTTCAGCTACTCAGTCAAAAATAAAGTATCTTTCAACACTCACTTTAAACTATAAACCAATATATATATTGAGATAAAATAGAAACAATACAAGTCACTTTCTGGGCAAACAGGAATTCGGTATTCTTTTCTTTTTTCAGTACACTATTACCATGGGTATAGTTTTGTTGAATAAAACATTGGTCCCTTTATTCATATTGCTATAAGGCTGTGCATGCTAAAAATCATAGTTCTTTCATTAAATGATAGAATACGACTGATTCAATTCTATTATGACAGCAAGAGGAGTGTTTCTCAAGGTGTAAGAAAAATTAAAGCTCTTAACAACCTGAGAGCACACCCATGTTCCATTTGTAACTATGGGGATTTAAATAGAAACTTTGAGGAAACTGTTCGTTGTAGATAAGAAGAAATCTGGAAGGCCAAAGGTGATAAATGATGTCATTGCTGAGGTACTTCATATCTGCATCCCTGGAAAACAATTACCGAGATCTTTGCAGATTGTATCACCAGAGGCACTTTCCAAAAAAGCAGCTACCATAATCTCCTATCAATCTGACTGACATTTTGTTGTGGGGTTACCTTAAAGAATGAATTTTCCTGACTGCAACTTAATGGTACTATTTTGCAAGAAATTACTAATATTCCAAAACATTATTTGCAAAAAAGCTGTAGAGTTGCAGAAAGAATGCTGTATGTTGAACAAGAAGACATAAAACATCTTCCAATTATAACAGCCCATTGTTTGTACAGTACGTGATATTTTCAGTTTTATTCTATCTCACAAATTATAATATTTATAATAGTTGAAAAACCATACACATTACCCCCCAGGGGCCTACTACGGTAGGTACGGGTTAGGCGCACCCGGGGTCCCGAGCCACCTTGACTCCCTCTGTGGGCAACCTCAGAGTGGTGAGGGAGTCAGAAGGTCAGAATGCCCACCCACGTGTAGGCCGTGCGTGGAGACCCGTGTCGGTGAAAAGGAATATCCTGGTTGGTTGAGGGTTGCGTACCTGAGCCTGGGCTTCTGTCTTTCAGTAACTGGGGAGGGTGCGCAGCCTAATACACCGCTTTGGTTTCTGATTTGCCTAAACGGGAGGCTAGGGACTAACCCACCCCTAGTCAATCGGCCAGGACTAGGTATTACACCGAACTCCAGGGTGAGTGGGACGGCGAGCCCGCTATATCCCCTGTGTAGCCCTGTCACCCCAGTGGGGTGACCCCTCGTTGGGCTCCGTGGTGGGTGGGGAGCAATGGGGGATGAATTTATACCATTTTTTCTATGGCACCAAAACAAAAACCCCTTAATAAAGACGTTGGAAAGGAAGTAGTCGAGTCATGTGGTCCTCGCTACTTGGTCATTCATAGGACAGAGGAAGGTAAGAAGTTCCTTACGGTGAGCCCTTTTACTATCCAAAAGGGTCTCGATGCCATTGCTGGTCCGGTTAAATCCTGCGTTCGAGCTCGCAATGGTACACTTCTTGTCGAAGCCAACTCCGCCTCGCAAGCTGCAAGAATACTTAAAGCCACCATGTTAGCCAGCTATCCAGTGAAGGTCGAGGTGCACAAGTCGCTGAACTCCTCCCGCGGTGAAATAACAACCCGCGCGTTGGACGGTTTGTCCATTGAGGAGATCAAAGAAAATCTTGCGACTCAGGGTGTCTCAGCTGTTTATCGGGTACAACGTAAGATCAACGGTGAATTCCTGCCTACTCGTACCCTGTTTCTTACTTTTGATCGGGTTGATCTGCCTCAAAAGATTAGAGCAGGGTATGAAGCCATCGAAGTTAGGCCTTATATACCCAATCCGCTGAGGTGCTTTAAATGCCAACGTTTTGGTCACACTAGCGAGTTGTGTACCGGCAAGTCCACCTGCGTCCACTGCGGTGACATCTCCCACGATGGCGCCTGTGCTTCAGCTCCATCGTGTGTGAACTGTAACGGGGAACACCCATCTAGTTCCCGAGACTGCCCCCGTTTTGCAGAGGAACGAGCGATCCAGGAGATACGGGTGAAAGAGAAGGTGTCCTTCTTGGAAGCCCGGAAGCTCCTGCGACTCCGCCAACCCTCTGCCCCGAGGTCCGGTACCTATAGCTCAGTTGCAGCTAAACCGGTACCGCGTCGGGAAATCGCAACACAGACCGGCGATATGAACGGGGCTACAATTGCGGAAAAGGTTATTTTAGCCCAAGCGCTGCCAAAGCCTTCGGCACCTACACCCAAGTTGGTATCAACATCTGCCAAATCCGCCAGCTTACAGAATAGTCCTGCACACTTGTCACCTAAAGCCTCGACCTCCGGAACTAAAGCTATTAAATTCACGACGTCTTCTGCCCCGGAAAAACAGTTTAAGACCAAGTATGTACGACAAGACTTTTTGAAAGAGAATGTGCAATCTATTACCAAGTCATCTAAAGGTAAGAACAGTTCACGCAACTCCACACGTGTATCCTCCTCTGAAGGGTCATCTGGGGAGGAGGGCGTGAATCGGCGACGGCCGTCTTCGCCGATCAGCACATCCAATCGGTTCGAACTACTTGGACCGAAAACTGTTCTTGAAAAAGGGACCTCCCTTGTGGAGGAGATGGACCAGGAGGATTCTGCCGCCACTGCCAGAGGGACAGTGCGGAAACGGCAGGATCGTGCTCCTGAAAATAGTACTAGCCCAACGCCTAAGAAGAACAAATTGAACCGACCAGCTAATCCCAATCTGCAGAAGCGTCTTTCGATTTGAAACTTATCCCATAATATACTCAATGGCTATCCTCCATTGGAACATACGCGGAATTCGACCACATCGACCAGAGCTTGACTTGTTGCTGCGCCAGCATGAACCCTTGGCTGTATGTTTACAAGAGACGAAGCTCCGTCCACAGGACACCGTTACCATCAGGCAGTACTCCTCCGTACGATGTGATTTATCCCCGAAGGACGGTGTCCCGGCACATGGGGGCACTATGATGCTTATTCGAGATGATATTTTTGCCCACTCCGTACCCATACAATCTGCAATCCAGTCCGTTGCTGTCAGCATTAAGCTACCCTCCGCTTCATTCACCATTTGCAGTATCTATTTGCCTCCATCTGCGGAACTCTCGCACAGCGACTTAGAACTCCTCATTTCGCAGTTGCCACCACCCTTTTTATTGGTAGGCGACGTGAATGCCCATCACCCTCTTTGGGGCTCTCCTCGGGCTTGTGCGAGAGGTACGCTACTTAAAGACTTCTTGGATAGTCAGAATCTTGCTCTCTTGAACACCGGAGAGCCCACCTTTCTATCTGACGCATTTCATAGTTTTTCACACATTGACATTGCAATTTGTTCCCCTCAGCTGGCAGTCACCTTATGCTGGAATATCATCTCGGATTTGCATTCTAGTGACCACTTTCCTTGTCGTATTAGTGTCTTGACACCCGTTGTATGTTCCACCCGTTTACCTAGTTGGCGCCTAGACCACGCCAGCTGGGAACTGTACTCCCACTTGGCTGAATTTAGCTACGAAGAGCACGACTCTGTGAACCACTTGGTCGAACATCTTACAGGGACCATTCTTTCTGCTGCTGAGCAATCCATTCCGCGTTCGACTGGCTACAGCCGTCGATTTCCGGTACCTTGGTGGACCGCTGACTGTCGGGATGCTATTCGCGCTCGCAGACGAGCTCTACGGGTTTTCCAGCGTTTTCCTACACTGGATAACCTGATACACTATAAACGGATGCGTGCACATTCTAGGCGGGTTATTAAGGATAGCAAAAAGATGTCATGGAATAAATTCGTGGGTTCCTTTAATCGACATACACCTTCCTCTGTCGTATGGGATAAGTTAAGACGTGTGGCTGGGAAACCGAACCATATGCCCATCGCCGGTCTCAAAACACCTACCGGAGCTGTTGTTGATACATTTGACGTGGCGAATACTTTAGGCAGTGCTTTCGCTCAGGTGTCTAGCTCAGGCAACTATTCCCCTGAGTTTCTTACAGTTAAGAAACAGGTGGAATCTCAAGAATTCTCGTTTCTTTCTGGCAACCTTGAGGATTATAATCGCCTTTTCACCCTGGCAGAGCTAGACAATGCAGTCTCCTCTTCACGACACTCAGCACCAGGTCCAGATGATATCCACGTCCAAATGTTGCAACATCTCTCTCCTGATGGCAAAGATTTCCTACTCGAGGTCTATAATCGTGTCTGGGTTGATGGCATTTTTTCAGACAAGTGGCGGGAGGCCACCATCATACCCATTCTTAAACCTGGAAAGGACCGCCATCTTCCTTCCAGTTACCGTCCTATTTCCCTCACCAGTTGCGTGTGCAAGGTGATGGAACGCATGATCAATGGACGGTTGGTGTGGTGGCTGGAATCCCACAATCTTCTGACGAACATCCAGTGTGGCTTTCGACGACGACGTTCAACTGTTGACCACCTTGTCTCTCTGTCAACTCAGATTATGGACGGGTTTCTTAAGAACAGCCCCACAGTTGGGATATTTTTTTACCTCGAGAAGGCCTACGACACGTGTTGGCGGGCGGGAATATTGCGTTCTCTGCACAACTGGAACATACGTGGACGCCTACCGTTGGTCATTCAGGAGTTTATGCGGGACCGCGTTTTTCGAGTGAGGGTGGGTTCGGTTTTTTCTAACCATTTTATTCAAGAGAACGGAGTGCCGCAGGGCTCGGTACTCAGCGTGACTCTATTTGCTATTGCGATAAATTCCATATCACTATGTGTGCCTCAAGGTGTCTCTTCCTGTTTATTCGTGGACGACTTTGCCATCTTCTGTACTTCTCAGCGTACACCGTTTTTGGAACGCCGTCTCCAGCGGTGTTTGGACAATCTCTATGCATGGAGCTCGAAACACGGTTTTCGTTTCTCCGCTGAGAAGACAGTCTGCGTTAACTTCTGGCGCCGTAAGTGGCAAATGCCGCCGTCTCTTCGACTCGGGCCAGATTTACTTCCTTTCGCAGACGAGGCGAGATTCCTTGGTTTGATCTTCGATCGGAAACTTTGTTGGGCACCACAAATAGCACAGCTTAGAGCACGATGTGACCGTTCTCTAAATCTTTTACGGATACTAAGTGGCAAATCTTGGGGTGCGGATCGGACGGCATTGCTCCGTCTTTATCGTGCTGTGATTCGTTCGAAGTTGGACTATGGCAGCATTGTGTATTCTTCAGCTCGACCTTCAGTGCTCAGAAGGTTAGACACAGTCCATAACCAGGGCATCCGTGTGGCCGTTGGAGCTTTTCCAACGAGCCCAGTTGTTAGCCTCTACGCCGAATCGGGAGAATCTCCTCTGCGTTGTCGGCGTGATGTCCTGCTTGCTAATTATGGCTGTGGGCTGAAGTGTATGCCTGGGCATCCAACTTATCACGCTTTTTTCTCCCCTGAGCTGCACGAGCGATACTGCCTCCGCTCTCTGAGCCCCAGGCCAGCAGGTTTTCGTTTCCGTGAGCTTCTACGCCAGCACCATGTTGACATTCCTCGGCTGTTGTCCAAGGGAGAGAGTATACACCCCCCTTGGTTACGCGCTACCTCCCATGTCGATCTCGGGATGACGCTCTACGGGAAATCTGTTACGCCTCTTGATAGTATTCGTCGTTGCTTTTTAGAATTTTTATCCAAATACAGTGGCCGTATTTGTATTTACACCGATGGTAGTAAGAGCCCCGACGGTGTTGGATGTGCCTTTGTAACTGGCACCGCAACTTCTACTTACGGCTTGCCTAGTTGCACATCTATATATTCTGCCGAGCTATATGCTATTTATCAAGCCCTTCTGTATATTCGACGTCGAAAATTAGGTGACTGCCTTATTCTTAGTGATTCCCTTAGTGCCCTTCAGAGCATTCGTGAGCTGTACAATTACCATCCTTTGGTGCAGCGCATCCAGGACGTTCTCCACATTTTGCACGCTTCTGGTTTTAATGTGGAGTGCGCATGGATTCCTGGACACGTTGGCTTGCCAGGGAATGACACGGCGGATTTGGCAGCGAAATCGGCAGTCACAGCGCCCAGTGTTACGATTACCCATTCAACAGCAGAAGATTTTAGAGTGGCTGTACGGAGAGCCGTTTTTTCGACTTGGCATGCGGAGTGGTCGGCTCTCCGTGGTAATAAGCTGCGAGAGGTGAAGGACCTCCCTATCAACTGGGTAACCTCCTCTCGTTTATTCCGCCGGGAGGAGGTAGTACTAGCTCGGCTAAGAATTGGCCACTGTATTTTTACGCACAGTTACCTTTTTAAACGTGAACCTGCTCCTGTCTGTGCGCTCTGTGGGGAGGCACAGACAGTTCGTCATGTGTTGCTGGAGTGTGGTCACCTGGCACACATTCGGTCATCTATGGGCATGCCGGCCTCTCTTGCTGAGGTCCTGGCAGATGACCCAAGAGCAGTGGACAGGGTTTTTAAATTTTTAGCAAAACTTTCTTTTACCTTGACGTTTTAGTGTGATAGCAGTTTTTTTTTTAAACTCTTTTAATTTTAATGTGTTGATTTTAGATGGTGTTTTATATCCAGCTCTGTTTAGAGGGCTGGGCCGTTCTGTTACTTCCGTTTCAACTGTGTTAGCTCTTTTACTTGTGTTTTTTCCTTTTTTTGGTATTTTTCTTAGTGCCTATTGCCAAGTTTTAATCGTAAGGGCGCTTATGACCTCGGCAGTTGAGCGCCCTTAAACACCATTATCATCATCATCATCAACCATACACATTAAATTGAAATTATACACTTCACAAAATTTTGCATGTATTCCATTGTCATAAACTGCTTACTAGTTGGTCACAAACTATTTCAAGTCTATCGAAGTTATTCTGTTAATCTCCAAATCAGCGCTCAAGAAGCTGTAAAGTCTGCACTCGAGTTGGACTAACACATCAGCAAAATAATCTGTTATTCTTCTTGTTCAATGAGCACTGCAAAATCACAAAGAAGCACATTGAAGCAAAAGAAATAGCAGCAAAAACATTTTTTTAAGCTTCATTTTTCTTTAATTTCTTATCGATCTGAATAAATTCATTGCTGCTAACACAACTTAACGTTTAGAGGAACCATATGTAATGTCTGAGAACATAAACTTGGCCTCACTACCAAAGAAGTAGGACTATGTCTTTTACAATACTAGTGATAATCAGTGGCAGGCACAGCCAGGGGGAATTTTGGGCACTGCTAAGAAAACATTAGAACACAATATCGAAATCTAATTTTAATTCCAATTATCGTATTTTAATCTGTGAATATAGAATGGCTTTTTAAGGATATTTTAATGAAAATTAGATAATTAATTGTTGCAATTTTTTATAAAATGAATCCTCATACGTAACATCACCGTTTCTGGCTTGGTTACTGAGCTACGGACCAACAAACTCTATACTTATTAGTTACTTGATCAAAATAAGACAGAGGAAACAAAATACAGCAAGTCATTACTTAAAGAATTAATCTAGCTTACATTTTTAATTTGCAATGAGGGAACTAATTGCAAAGTTAACTCTGTTTTGTGCGTTAGTTCCGTTTCTGTTGCGTCTTGCCAGTCGTCTTCTTGCTTAGTTTCAACCTTCATATTACTTATCACTTCAGTATTACCCTTCAACACATTACGTATTATATATAAACACGTTTCTTCTTTTCTTGCTCCGAAACACAAACCACGACTAAACCAAACTGTTCAAAACAAAATTCTCTTTGGTGCTAGTAATTAATTATCAGCGGGAATAGAGCGTTCTTCGAAGCCGTCTCCTACATAATCCAGAGGACATTGAGTCACTGCCTTCTAAGTTCAAATTTGCCTATTTGATCAATTCCGGGAAGCAGTGGTCGATAATTATTGGTAAAAACTAAATCGACTTATTTTATTAGGTCCAAACAAGCACATGTCGTGGACATAGACTACTAGGCGGAGGCTTTCCCTTAAAAATGTGGGGTAAAATATCTCAACACAATTCTTGCTTGTAACTTATAACATATTTTTGAACATCATAGTTTACCTTCTCTAAAAGTAAGAAACATGTATTCTAATCACGATTACTTCTGCAACATGCATTTGTTTTAATATTAGTAATTGTGATGGTGGCAGAGGTTGTGGGACAAGTTAAAAAATATCCGAAACAATTAACTGAGTTCAAAGCATGGCAAAAACAACCTGGATTTCGAAATAAAATTGAAAGTGAAACCACTACTTCAAAATGAGTTCAGTGACAAGAAAGCATGTGCTGTGTAAAGTTAGTTCTGTCCTGGTGTCAACACATGGGAGGGAAGAGAGAGAAAGAGAGAGAGAGAGAGAGAGAGAGAGAGAGGGAGAGAGAGAGATACTGAAGCAGAAGAGCATTAAGATGTGTGGATGCATTTTGTAACAGCCTCCTAAAAGTACCGTACTGTAATAGTTTTCAGATCACTGCTCTGCGCGAGTTAGTTTCGGAAAGAAACGTATTCAAATGCTTCGATTCTTATTAAAGGTAATAGCCCGACATTTTATCCATTTCCGACACATACTAAGCAGATAGCTCTGGGTTCGTGAATTCTGAAAGAAATGTTTATAACAGACGCACACATTCTATAAAAAACATATAGACAGAAGACAGGCGAAATTATATATTGACTTTATTAACTCATTACTGTTAAATGAAATGCAGCTACCTTATATTACTGAAGGACACTGGTATTATATGCACAATAAGTTGCAAGCCTGTACCAGACAGCTCTCTTAAAGAAACGGTAATTCTCGAGTTGAATGCTGATTAAGCTGTTATTGTTTATAATTCAGGATCACTTCTGATAATGTGTTATTTAAGACTGTATTTCCTGTACATCTCGCATGCCTCACAAGCCCAGGGGACTTGCTATATACAGTTTAAAAGCAGTAAGCCTTTAATCATGGAACAGACCTGTGCTTTAGCCGTAATAAAACACAACCGAGCAAGCCTTTAAAAAGTGGCGAGAGGCAAATGGTTGCGCAATGTTTCGCGGTGCTTAAAGAAAGAAACCCCGAATCGGCCATAAAGAATATCGAAAAAGAAACGGGTGATCTTCTTGGACTTTCTATATTTAGTGTTACAATGGAACAACAAGCATCAGGAAGCCTAAGAACACCGGGAAAATTGCGTAAACGTAAAAAAAAAAAACTTTCGGAGAATTACGATAATTTTGCGAAAAGTGCTATTCGCGGAAAAGTTCATGATTGTTTTTTTCAGAAATGAACCACCGACTCTAAATACAATTTTGCATGCAGTAAATTCTGACACAGAATTGAAACATTTCTCACGAAGTACTCTCCACAGGTAGCTGATTATTATCGGATTTAAATTTAAATCGCGATGGCGGAAATCAGTTATGGTGGGCAGAGACGACATTATGATGTGGAGACGTCAATATTTGCGCCACATCAAAGTTTTTCGCAGTGAGGGCCGCACAATTTACTTCCTTGACGACACCTGGCTGAATGAGGAATATAGAACTTCTTCAGCTTCGTGTGATACAACCGTGAGAAATATTTGAATCCAAAAGCACCATGGGCTTTCATGAAGAAATGACTGGTGATATTTTTCTTCGGTGGTTTCAATCTGTCTTTCCGAAACTTGAGCCTAACTCCGTTATCGTATTAGATAACGCTAGCTACCACAGTGTTAAAGCAGAAATCATCCCCAATATGTCTTGAAGGAAAGATGACATTATTAAGTGGCTTCAGGACCATACGTGCCGAAATGGTTAAACTTGAATTAGTAGACATTGTAAAAAAATGTGAGAACACAATTCGATAAGTACGTTTGCTTAAGCTTCGTAATTCTTGGAAGTTTGATTCTAAATTGTAAAACTCTGCAGATGATTGTCCCAATTAGAATGTCGGCAGTACTGGGTTTTGCGGCCGCAGTCTTTGTCGCCAAATCTGCTTGTTCGTTCCTCGGCAAGTCAACATGTCCAGGGATCCAAGTGCAGTCCACACTTACGCCAGACGCGTGCAAAATGTGGAGTGTATCCTGTATATTCTGTACGAAAAAATGGTAGCTGTACACCTTACGAATGCTCTGAAGGGAACTGAGGGAATCACCCAGATTACGACGGTGAACATGGGGAAGGGCTCGGAGTAATGCATAGAGCTCTGCAGAGTAAATGGGTGTGCCACTGGGCAAACCGAACATATAGTGTTCACTCACAGTAACAAAAGCTCATCCAACACCGTCGTTGCCCTTACTAGCAACGGTATGTATACAAATACGGTCACTGTATTTTGATAAAAATTCTAATATACACATTCTAGCCATAGAAGTAGCAGATTTGCCATACGCGGTCATCCCGAGATCAACGTGGGAGTAGCACGCAACTAAGCTGAGTACTCTCTCTGCCCAGTGGCAAACATATAAGGCAGTGCAATAACATGTTTCCGGAGAATCTCGCGGATACGGAAACCTGCAGGCCGTGGTCAAACTCGGTACCGAAAACAGATAAAACATTGCTTGCGAAGACATGCTCTGAAGCCTGCAGCCATAATTAGGTAACAGAACATCCCGCCCACAACGCAGAGGAGTTCTGCAAATTCGGCGTAGAAACTCACAATTGGTTTGGCCCGAAAAGCACCAAAAGCCTTACGGAGGCCCTGATTATGGACGGGGTCTAGTTTTTTGAATAGAGGTGGGCGTGCTGAAGAATAAACGATGCATCCATAGTCTAATTTGGATCCGATCAGTCCACGATAAAAGTGCAGCAGCACTTTCCGATCCGCTCCCCAAGATTTCCCGCTTAGAAATATTGAGAGCGGACACATCGCGCTTTCAGCTGTGCTATATGTGATGACCAGAAAAGTTTTCTATCGGAGATCAACCCAAGGAATCTCACCTCATCTGCAAAAGGATGTAAATCTGGCCCGAGTCGAAGAGACGGCGGATATCGCCACCTACGACGCCAAAAGTTAGTGCGGACTGTCTTCTCAGGTGAGAAATGAAAGCCGTTTTCCGTGCTCCAATCATAGAGATTGTCCAAACACCGCTGGAGACAGCGTGTCAAAAACGGTATACGCTGAGAAGTGCAGCAGATGGCGAAGTCATCCACGAAGAAAGAGGACGAAACATTTGAGGGGGGTGAGACACATTGCAATATAGAGTTAATCAGTATAGCAAACAGCGTCACGCTGTGGCACTCCATTCTCTTGCAATTAAGGATTGGAAAACTCCGATACGACCCGCACTTGGAAAACACGGTCTCCCATAAACTCTTGAACGAGAGCGGCAGGCGTCCTTGTATCTTCCAATCGTGCAGGCAACGTAACATTCCTCATCGCCAACAGGCTCGTAGGCTATCTCGAGGTCAAAAATTATCGCTATTGCTTGGCAGTTCCTAAGAAACCCGTCCGTTATGTGCGTCGAGCGCGATACAAGGTGGTCAGCAGCTGATCGACGTCGTCGAAAACCGCACTGGGTGTTAGTCATTACTTTGTGGGATTCCAACCACCAAACCAACCACCCATTAAACATGCGTTCCATCACCCTGCAAACACGACTGTTGAGGGAAATAGGACGGTAGCTAGAAGGAAGATGAAGATTCTTTCCGGGTTTCAAAATAGGTATGATGATGGCCTCACGCCCCTTCGGGTCTGATTACATATTCTAATATTTACATTGTCTTAAACACTTTCTTTATCTACATTTAAACTTTCTCTTCACCAAAATGTCATATATGTAGATTCTTACATTGTTTCTAAATTTATTTATTTTGTCACCCTTTAACAATTCTTGATACGCAAATTATTTCCGTGCATCTTTGTATCCAAGGATTTACAATTTTCATCCACCTTCACTTACCTTAATTTTTTTTTATTTACCTCCGTTTCCCTTTTTAAACAAGAAATAGTAGCCTGATATCAGCTGACTCCGGGATCTTTAGCAAAGGGCTGGGGTACATAAAATTATCTGTTTTCCTGTCGTCCTGAAGTCATCTAAACTTCCCCAATGTCTATTATTTGCTTTCGTTTTCTGTCAGAGACCAGCAACTCCTGCTCAGGACGTGCTTTGTTTTGTTCTTAACACGACCAGGCGGTCAATTTCCTCGCGTGATTTCCCTCAAAGAGATCGCGATTAAGAAGTTGCCTTTAATTTTTCTTACAACTATTTATACCCTTGCAAGTTATCATCCATTCACGTGAAATCCAGTTTCTTTCAACACTCGTTTTTATTGCAGTTTTCAATCCGTCCTTAAAATTCAATTATGGCCTAATATTTACACAAAAAAATCAATTCCCTATCAATACGCTTAAAATTAACAACATATATTCCCTATTAAATCCCGTATGTACATACACTATATACATACACTACACATACTAATTAATTTTATATGTATAAGCATTCTGTCCCATTACATCCTATGTATTCGCTTTGAATTATTTGAACATATTTCTCTTCCTTTTACTGCTGTTCCCGTGTACTGTCATTGCTCTGTTTTGTCACATAGAGACGAATGAGGTCAATGCTGTATTTCCCCAGTATTTTTCCTGTGCGTATATTCTTCAATACATACATTCTATCGCCGCTGAATCGGTGTATCTCAAAAGAAACTTTGTATAATAATTCATAACCCACTGAACATATGGAGTATCTTCTACCCAAAGTGTATTTTATATTTGCCAAGATTCGGAGGTATATCGATAAATCTCTCATACTCATAAACAAAGCTTTCACTCTTTCCAATTAGGGCTGAAAACACTTTGCGGTTTTCATTAAAATTTTATAGGACATCTCTTTCTGTTTCGGATTTAAGGTACTACTTATTTTAACTTCTCTCGTACGCGGTTCGCTATTGTCCATACTTCTGTTGGGTGTGGGGTTCATCTTCTTGTACCAAGTAAGCTTCCGTTTCTGTTTGCACCTCATATGACCGCACAGACATTCCATTGTGTGCGTCATTTTCGTTTAAGAAGCACTGGTTTTCCCTCTCAGTGTCCTTTATTTCTGGCCTAATTCGCCTAGTCGCATCTTCTCCAACGTTCATTAGTTCAACAAAGAAATCCTTCGTTAATATCTCTCCTTCCGCATTAGTTATGCCAACATCGGCGTTTTCCTGCGGTGTCGCAAACTTCGAATTTAAACTACTCTCTCACTCGAAAAACGAAATATGTTGAAAATAATTTTTTTTGTTTTTTTTGTTTTTTTGTTTTTTGCATGCAGTACATTGGTCCCAATAATTTCTTCAGCTCCTGATTTGTGTATTACAAAGCATACGAATTCTAAAATGTTCTTATTTATTACTGTTCGTAATTACATTTGTTTCCTAATCTTTTGCTTAAATCTACCTACCGTTAGAGTACAATAAGTCGATACTACAGTTAAAGTTCTTACATGTCTGTTCTTCGTCATGATCAATTAAATACCTTCTGGCTAAGGCCTGTCACAGACGACCCAGTAGCAATTGTTATATGCGTGTTCTCGCCTTCTGCACATGCACGTATTCTCGGAGCCTCCCTTACTTCCTGTTCGGCGCATGTGAACACATACTGTCCTTGCGTATTTAATACCTTTATTTGTCGTTCTGCAACAATCCGATTTTCGTGGCTATTTATGTCCATGAGAGGTCTATCGACTACTTCCAAAATTTTTTGGGTTATTTCAGGGCATTCGAAATCACCCGTTACTGGTTTCCTATTTGCTCTGTTGCTTGAGGGGCGGGACTTTTTACCTCGTTTTGTCTCGTCGTGTTTGTATTTTGGTACGTCATGGACGTCACCATCTGCCAAGGTGA
The DNA here is from genome assembly GCA_030762935.1 of Hymenopus coronatus. Taxonomy (NCBI): domain Eukaryota; kingdom Metazoa; phylum Arthropoda; class Insecta; order Mantodea; family Hymenopodidae; genus Hymenopus; species Hymenopus coronatus. Next base: position 1,222,198 of record CM060899.1, on the reverse strand, counting down.
AGGCGGTCTTTGCCACTCGGCGTGCTAAGGCACCGGGATCCTCCGATCTTGAGGATGCTCTCCTCTAACCCGCGGTAAATTATTGTTCGGCCTTGACCTTTGACCTCCCCGCCATTGATTTCCATCCCGTCTAGGTATTTCCCGTTCCGTACGCATGAATTGCACCTGAATTCCTGTTGATGGTAGCTCCGGTCCCTCGGCCTATACTCTTCTCTCCTTCCCCTCAGCATTGCCCGTTGGTAGCGCTCTCTGGCCTGGTTCGAGTTCCACTGGCTGTAATTTTGAGGCTGCCGTGTCCGTTCTCCACCTGAAGTCTTTTGCGCACGGGGCTAGTTATGCTCCAATTCGTGCCGTAACAGCCCCGGTCTCATTCCCTGGATCGATGAACTCGTTCCCTATAAGTCGGTCAATAACATGACTGCATCCTTCAAAGTCTGTCGACGAGCTACACTGACGTGGCTATGAATATTTTCCAGTTTGTGTGCCACCATTAGATTTAAAAATTCCTGGTCAGAAATCGGCTCAGAAGCCCCCCTCAAGACACTTTGCTAATAGCGCATATCTACTATTCCCTCAACAAATCCGGGTTGATAGCGTCCATTATTTATTTGGTTACGCGTCCTGTATTGGGCATTTGCACCCCAAAATATGTCAAGAAATGCGATCCTGAATACTTGGTAGCTCGTCCTTGGCATTATAGTTATTCTACATAGATTGTATAGCTGTATTGTATATAGCTATTCTATACCGCCGGTAAGAGCTCTGGCAACTAATACCATTTTGTATGCTTCCGGTAGCCTTTTCAATAAAAAATACCCTTCAATATCGGAAATAAACTGCTTCGCATTGTGCCGATGAGCGTCAAATCGTGAGAGTGGCAGCTCACTTAAAAAAGGAAGGTTTGAGTGAGAAACGCTGGTTAACGTCATGCGTTCCCTGTCCTACCTGTAGGCTGACCGGAGGGTCACGTACCTATCAGCTGTTTAGGACACTGCCCTTGCTGATGGCCTAGTCAGCTGTGGTTACGCTTTGATATCTCTTGTACATTTAGGACTTCTCGTTGGGCTCCCCACACACCACGAAGTCAACCCACTGGGATAACCGGGCTATACAGGGGATGCAGTAGGCTCGCCGACCCGCTTCGGTATAATATTCAGTCCTGGCCGATTGAACAGGGATGGTTTAGTCCATAGCCTCCCGTTTATGCAAAGCAGAAACCAATGCGGTGTAGTAGGCTGCGGACCCTCCCCTGTTACTAAAGGCCAGAAACCCAGGCTCAGATGCGCAACCCTCAACAACCAGGATATCCTTTCCCGACACGGGTCTTCACGCACGGCCCACAGGTGGGTGGGCATTCGGATGCACTGACTCCCTCACCATTCAGAGGTTGCCCACACGAGGGATTTAGGGTTGGCTCGAGACCCCGGGTGCACAAAACCCGTACCTATCTTAGAAGGCCCCAGGAGGGAATTAACAGGCAGGCTTTGATGTCAGGTTGCCAAATTTTGCTTTATGTTTGTTTTTATGTTCGGAAGAAGAGAAGAAAACTTTGCTTATAGTTTCTAATAGAGTGTAAAAATAATAGTGGAGAGCGGCACGATATCAGTTGTAATTAAACCAGAGGGATGGGACATCAATGGTTCCAACGCATCAAATATAATTAATTAGTTCCTTCATGGTGAGTTAAAAACGTAACTTTAAGTTTTCACTTTTGCTTAATGATCCTTCTTTGTAATATTTTTAGCAAGTATATAATAAAATTACAGAATTTTGTTTTCCATGTACTAGCAATTTGAGATCTTATTTCGAATACCAGCGGTGTGAATTTCGGCCAGAATATAATAAAAATATATTATTTTCTTGTATTATTTTTATCAAATATAGTTAGAGATTCTTGTTGCCTATGTACGTAACAGCTTGTGAGCTTATTTCTAATATCAGGGGTGTGAATTTGGCCAGAATAAGATAAAAATATGTACTGAAGTACAAATTAGTGTTGTATAAAGACTATTAATGACAAATTCCATTTAAAGAATACCGCTCGGATTACCAGCAGTATCTTATTGTCACAATCTGCGGATATACACACTAATAACGCTCACTTATACATTGTATGCTGAATACATTTACAACATACGCTTTTCACTTTTGTCATTTCTGCTCCTCATACAAAATGCACAGCACTAGAGATAGCATCTTGGGGACCGATAGCGGCACCGAATCGGAGAATGGTGTGTAGTTGTGCTGTGTCACTGAGGGCAAAAATTGGTGAATACTTGGAATGTTGTAGTGATTCGATTCTTAATTCTACAGTTTTGACCAACAAAACTGCGCAGGTGTGTACCCCTGCATTGTGCTGATGGCGAAGAGTCCTTTTCTGTGCCAAGTGAAGTCGTTTCCTCTTGATTCCTCAGTTCAAGCGGTAAAATAACTATACATAATACTCTCCAGTTACTGCTCTTCCTTTCTGCAAGTAAATATAGCCGATTCGGCATGCATCCCCAAAAAACCGAGAGCATCACCTTGTCTGCAGATTTCACCACCTTTTCCTTCTTTGGGAGTCGGTTCGTCCATAAAACCTCACCTTTGTCTCTGGAGTGTAGTAGTTTATCCATGTTTCATCCAACGTTATGTATCGATGCAGAAACTCATCAGGACTGCAACGGAAAAGTGCCAAACTAGATTCCGAAACGATCACACGATTGGGATTATTCTGCGTTGAGAGCAAATCTGGCACCCACATTGCCGATAGTTTGTCAGACCAAATTTTGTACAAAGATGAGAACACTATACCTTATGATATGCCTGTGGCCTCTCAATTTTGCGAAGTTCGATTCGTTGACCACTCAAAACCATACCCTGGATTTTGTCAAGAATTTCGGAGAAAGTCACCGATTGTGGACTTCCGGAACACTTCATCATTTGTAGATATACGGCCTTGTTTACATTTATTTACTTAAGTGTATATAGTTGCAAACACAGGAGCAGATATATCATGTACTTCATGTGGCACAAATTTTATTTCTTTCGGTGTTAACCCTTTTAAATATAAGTGTTTAATCACCGCAAGAAACGCGTTTTTTTCCATCTTCCTAAAGATACAGAAGATTGTTGATTCATTCGCATATGGCAACAAAACCACATAATAAACATGGACTGTCTTCTAGTCTAGGTTACTAAATACAGATTGTTTTCGATGCTAAGAGTATAATTTCTTGAACTTTCTAGGGACTTATTGAACGCTTCTTGTGCGTGGTACTTTTGTATTATTTCCCCCTTTTCCTTTAGTATGTATTTGACATTTGCATACTTGTAATTGAATCTGTGTTGAAATACACGACGATGGTGATGATGATTATGATGATGATTGGTGTTTAGAGGAACTCGACTACTATGGCCATGATTGCCCTTATAAGAACAATGCCCAACAAATACACTACAGTTAAAAACCATGTAAAATCAAAACGATACAAGAAAGGGTAGGTTATAAAATCCAGGGAATAAAACTGTTGGCGAGAGCCACAAATCAACCCAGAACTGAATAAAAAACGGAGCAAACACGGCGGTAATGATGACTAAAGCACTGGATTAAAATAACTACTGAGAATACATTTAAAGTCCAGGAAATGTCGCTCCATTAAAAACTCACTGAATAAATAAAAAAAAAAAAAAAAAAATCTAGGTCCGCATTAGGAATGTCACCTGAGATAAAAAGTAAAAAGCGTTCTCTACCATTCTGTGGTCATCGGCAAGAACCTCCTCAAGCGAGGCCGCCAGCTGCAAAGATAAGCAACGGGTTGCTAGACCAAGGCACTCTAACAGTACATGCCGCACAAACAATGTCGCTCCACAAAGCGGGCAGTTCTTTACTTAAAATGTGGCTCTGTGTAAAAATACGGTTGCCAAGCCGCAAACGAGCCAATATCACCTCCTCCAGACGAAATATACGAGAGAATGTTACCCAGTTTGAAGGGAGATCTTTAACTTCTCTGAGCTTGTTCATGCAGAGAGAGGACCCTTCGCCATACCAGCTCTGCCTTCCGTATAACAAGCCTGAAGTCCGCCGAGGTCATAATTGTAATCATGGTACTGCGCTGCGTGGCTGCCGTCTAAGATGCCAAATCCGCCAGTTCATTACCCGGTAGGCCCCCGTGACCAGGAATCCATGGACACTCCACATTTACACCGGAAGTGTGCAAAATGTGGAGGAGGTCCTTTATTCGATAGGAATTTGGTTGTACAACTCGCGAACGCTCTGAAGGGCAATAAGAGAATCGCTCATAATGAGGCGTTCCCCAAATTACCACGGCGAATATACAAAATGGTTCGATAGATGGCATACAGTTCAGCACAGTAAATGGATGTGCTATTATGCAAGCTAGAAGTATATGTTTCGGTCTCAGTAACCAAGAAACATCCAACACCGCCGGCGCAGTCACTGCCGTCCATGTTTATACAAATTCGGTCATAGTAGTGGGATAAAAATTCTAAAAGACAAGTACGGATACTAGATAAAGGCATCACAGATTTCTCGTACACCGTCATCCCAAGATCTACCTGGGATGTAGCATGTAACCAAGGGGAGTTGAAATGCATGTGAGGAACTACGATATCGTGTTTCCGAAGGAGCTCGCGAACACGCAATTCTGCAGGCCTGGGACTAAATGACAACTTTGCGTATTGTTCGTCTAGTACGATATTGAAAAAGCGGTTAAACGTTGGATACGAAGGCATGCTGCGAAGCCCACAGCAGTAATTACACAGCAGAACATTACGCCGACATTGCAAAGGGGGTTCAGCCGATTCAGCGTACAGGCTAACAGCTGGGCTGGTGGTAAAAGGCCCAACAGCCACACGGATATTCTGATTATATGCACTGCGTCTAATCTTCTCTGCACAGATGATCGTCCTGAAGAATACACAATAAATCCATAGTCTAACTTGGATTGAATCAGCGCACGATAAAGACGGAGTAGCACTGTCCGATCTGCTCCCAAGATTTGCCACTTAGTATCCGTAAAATGTTTAGAGAACGATCAGATCGCTCCTTAAGCTATGCTTTATGTGGTAACCCGCACATTTTCCGATCGAATATCAACCCCAGGAATCTCGTCAGATCTGTGAATGGAAGGAGGTCTGGCCCGAATCGAAGAGAAGGCGCCATTCGCCACTTACGGTCCCAAAAGTTAACGCAGACGGTCTTCTCGGTTGAAAAACGAAAACCGTGGTTTAAGCTCCAAACATAAAGAATGTCCAAACCGTTGAATTCGGCGTTCCAAAAAACTGCGTTCGTTGAGAAGTACAAAACATGGCAAAGTCAACTATGAACAAGCAGGACGAGATACCTGGGGGAACAACCTGAGATAGAATTAATGGCAGCTTCACGTTCAGAACCGAGCTCTGTGGCACAGCGTTCTCCTCAATAAAAAGATTCGGAAAAACCGAGCCGACCCTTATTTGGAAGACGCGGTCCTTCATACACTCCTGAAGAAACAACGGTAGGCGTCATTGTATATTCCAGTTCAGGAGGGCAAGTAAGATCCTTCCTCGCCAACATAAGCTTTCTCTAGGTCAAAGAATAGTCCAACTGTTTGATAGTTCTCATGAAAACCGTCCATGATCTGCGTCATACAGCAAAACAAGGTGGTCAGCTGCTGACCGACGTCGGCGAAAGCCGCACTGAGTGTTGGACAATAATGTATGAGTTTTAAGCCACCATACCAACTGTCCATTTATCATGCGTTACATCACCTTGCAAACGCAACTGCTAAGGTAAATGTAACGGTAGCTGCAAGGAAAATGACGGTCCTTACCACGTTTCAAAATTGGAATGATGGTGGCCGCCCACCACCTATCTGGAAAAGTGGCGTCAACCCAGACACGATTATAGACCTGGAATAGGTACCCTTTACCGCCAGGAGAAAGGTGTTGCAACATTTCGACGTGGTTACCATCCCGACCGGGTGCAGAGTGACGCGAAGTTGAAAGTGCGTGCTCTAGCTCTGCCATCTTGAAAAAGGCGATTATAATGTTCTAGGTTGCTAGAATTAAAGTGGTACCCTTGAGATTCCATCTGAACCTTCACAGACAGAAACTCAGGAGAATAATCATTCGAGCTAGACACTTGAGTTTTTACAACGGGAATTAGTATAGGGATCGATTTCCCGGCCACACGTCTTAACTTATCCGATACGACAGAGGAAGGTGTATGTCTGTCAAAAGATGCTACAAACTTACTCCAGGAGGTCTTTTTGCTATCCTTTATAATTTTCCTAGAATGGGCGCGCAACTTTTTATATTGTATAAGGTTTTCCAGTGTTGGGCGACGCTGGAAAGCTCTGAAAGCTCATCTGTGGGCATTTCAGCATGCATCAGTACACCAAGGTACCGAAATTCGATGGCTTTGGCCAGTCGAATGCGAAATGGAGTGCTCAACAGCAGAAAGAATTATCTCTGTAAGATGGCCAACTAGATTGTTCACAGAGTCGTGCTCATCGTAGTTAAATTCAACCAAACGGGAATACAGTTCCCAGTTGGCTTGTTTTAAACGCCATTTAGGTAAATGAGTGGAACAAACATCGTGTTTCAAGAGACTAAGAGACATGGAAAGTGGCCACTGGAGTACGAAATGATATTCCAGGATAACGAGACTGCTAACTCTGCTGAACAGATTGCTATATGAAGGTGACAAAAATTATGAAAAGCGTCGAATAAAAAGGTTAGCTCTCCAGTGTTTAGGAGAGTTACATTCTAATTGTCCAAGAAGTCGGAAATTAGCTGGCCTCTCGCACAAGCCCGAGGTGGGCCGCGCCTTGGTCGAGTGGATAGATCACTCGCCTCTCACCTAGACGGCTCCGGTTGGATCCCAAGCGACCGCAAAAGATATTTGTGGTGGACAAAGCGGCGCAGAGCAGGTTTTCTGCCGGTCCTCCGGTTTCCCCCGCCGTCGCATTTCACCGGTGCTCCATCTTCATTTCTTGTATCACTAGTGTCGTCTATTACGGTGCCATAAGTAGTAAAAGCGGACGTTAAACGCTACCAAAGAAAAAAAGAAGCCCAAGGTGAGCCCCAAATTGAGTGATGGGTATTTAAGTTGGCTACCAATAGAAATTGTGTTGGTAACTGCTAAACTAGGTCTTCTAGGTCAGTGAGCGAGACGTCAGCAAATGGAGGCAGTTGGACGCTACAAATTGTGAATTTAGCGGAAGGCAGCTGAATCCGTAGAGCAACTGACTGGTTGTCGGAAGTTAAGGTCATGGATTCGGCAAATATATCATCACAAATAAGCATCATAGTGCCCTCAGGTGATGGAATACCTTCTTTTGGTGATAAGTCCTACGGAGGAGTCATTGGAAACGGTGTCCTATGGACAGAGCTTTGTCTCTTGTAAGCGCACCACCAGAGGTTGATCCTGGCGCAGCAACAATGCAAGCTCTGGTCGATGTTGTCTAATTCCGCGTATTTTCCACTGAAAGATAGCCATTGTGTGCATTTGGGGATAAGATCTAAATAGAAATACGTTTCTGCGTATTAGGCTGTGCTGGTCGGTTTAATTTATTTTTCTTGGGAGTCGGACCAACATTTTGTTCAGCAGCACGATCCTGGCGCTTAAGCACTCTCCGTCTGGCAGTGGAGGCAGGATCCTCCTTGTCCATCTCCTCCACGGGGAAGGACCACTTACCAATAGAAAAGTTCGGTTCCAGTAACTCGAACCGATTGGAGGTACTGATCGGCGAAGATGGTGGTCGGCGATCTACGCCCCCTCCCCCGAAGATTCCTCAGAAGAGGATCGACGTGGAGAATGGTGGGGAATATGCCTTCCCTTGGCTTTTGTGGGACAGGGCTTTAACATTTGCGTAAAGGAAGTCGCTGCAAAGAAAACTGGCCTTGAAAGACTTAGCTGGAGCTGAATACCCTGTGGGTGGACCGTTGTCAGCGCTAGATGTCGACGGTTTGGGTGACGCAGCTCCTTCCATTAGTGTTCTTTCTCTGTGCAGGGCTACACAGGGGATATAGCAGGCTCGCCGTCCCACTCACTTTGGAGCTCGGTATAATTCCTAGTCCTGGCCGATTGAGTAGGAGTTGGTTAGTCCCTAGCCTCCCGTTTAGGCGAAGCAGAAATCAAAGCGGCATATTAGGCTGCACACCCTCCTCAGTTACTGAAAAACAGAAGCCCGGCATAGATACGCAAACCTGAACCAACCAGGATATTCCTTTCCACCGACACGGGTCTCCACGCACGGCCTACACGTGGATGGGCATTTACACCTACTGACTCCCTTACCACTCAGAGGTTGCCCACTGAGTGACTCAAGATTGGCTCGGGACCTCGGGTGCGCCAAATCCGTACCTACCGTAGTAGGCCCCTGGGGGTTGTTGGAATACAAGTATTCCATTACAGGATTATATAAATTTACATTAAGTCCACAGTATTGATTACATTTACAAAACCTTTCTTTGCTAAGTAAACTAAATCATATTACCAAGTACTGATGAATGACATATCAACATATTTCTCAATGATGCTATCAATTGTCAGGATTGTACCAGTACCAATAATGTGCAAGTATTTCATCCTGCACGGGTTATTTTGCATTCATAACCCTACTGATATGGGGCTGTTGCGTTTAAGCACACCTAAAAGTCACTAGTCTCTGCTCAGTGTTAATGTTGTTGCACCACTTCGAGTAGCAACTGGTAAGTTAGATAACAGACGCTGCTAATAGATGATTTGGCAGGAAATATTATCAGGAATAAATAAATTTAGTTTTCTTTGGTTCAACATATATTATCTATAAGAAAATGGAATCATACAAGGACAATTATTAAGTTGTAGTTACTTAATTTATTTGTTTACTATCTCTTGGAAGATTAACATTTATGTGGTGGAAATAATGCATTGTACAACATTGGTGCATAAAGTTGTGGAAATTAATTACTTATCTTACGGTCTGTCAAATTAAATTATATAGTTATAGATATTATCTTAATAATGTAAGTCAGGATAATGGAATAATGTATACCAGGGTAACGTTTCATAAAGAAGTGTTTTCGACATGTCATCTGCTAAATGCAGATAGTGGAGAAATGGACATTGCCGTTATTATCTGTGTTTTTATTGCGATTATTTTTGCTACTGCTATATTGACTGATATAAATAACATTTTATGCAAATAACAATAGGTTAATTTTGTGTGTTCTTGCTTCCATTAGTTTTGAATAAATTGAATATATTTGTTCCTAATCTTTCCAGCAAGGCTTGGTTAAAAAAAGGTATTGTATTTCTGTGCACTGCCATTTTCAACAAATGGCCGCGCCATGACTGAGTATTCAGACCACTCGCCTTTCACCTAGACGGCCCGGGTTGAATCCCAAGCGAACGCATATGAGATTTGTGGTGGAGAAAGCGGAGCAGGGGCGGGTTCACTCCGGTTTTCTTAGCCATCATATTTACTGGTGCCCCATCTTCATTTCATGTATCACTAGTGTCATCGCCTGCGGTGCCAAGGTAGTAAAAGCGGGCGCTAAATACTACAAAAATAATTTAAACAAATCAGAAGAGGGACTTCTATCTGGTCATACCTGTTGTGGAAGAAAAAGCTAATTGACATTAAAACAAAACACTTTGTTTGTTTTTTTATTGTGCTGCATTGGAAATAAAGCAATCCTATTAGATTGGTTTATTTGCAATGGAGTACAATTACCGTAAATAGCTGTAAGAATAAATTTGGATATTTTATGTCATAAACACCATGTCAGCCGCTTGATAATCTGCCCAGCTATTTAATAGCGTGGGATGAGTAGTTTGGATGTAAATTAATATGAGGTTTCGTGTTATACTGTGAAAAAATGTTTTTGTAATATTGCTACCAAATTGAAACCTTGCTTCGAAATGAATTTTCTCAAAGGATTGCTTTATCATTCGGTCTCAAATGCTTTAAATAATCTTCATATTTGGCGAATTCTGGTAATGAATTTAAACGACGTTTTGCTTTAGCATGGTATGACAATCTATATACTTGTTTTAGCGGAAAGTAAGTAACGAATGTGTGCCCTGTTAACTTTAATCAGGTAGATATCCACAAGGGAATAAGGTAGGGTACGAAGCCAAGTAGTTTATGAGGGGGTGCTAGGGGTGCTAGTCCCGTTAAGATGGATAAAGGACGGTTTAGATTTGAAAAGTGCCATGCGGAAAGATTATCGTTAATCTGTTTTCAATAAATGGAATATATTTGTTCCTAATCTTTCCAGCAAGGCATTTTTTATTGATTTGTTGTGAGAATACAGTTATATATATAATATGTTCTTGATAACTGAGAACAAAGCATACATTGAAGGTGCAGGATGACTAAGAACACTGGATAGAAGTATGGAATGGTGGCTCATATTGTGCTTTATTATTATTGCTGCTCCTCCCGAAGCAGTTTGAACATTCCTGTCATACCTGTATGTATATTTATAACCAGGTATTCTAAATGATTCATTCGGTAAAAAACGGGTTTCTTTGACACAGACTACATGACATTACGTACAGATAAGAAAGCAAGAAATGAGGCTCGTTTACAGAGAAGACTATTCGCACTCCAGTTTAAAATTGTTAATTGGTGAATCGACACTGTTTTACATGCTGCTTCTTTGAGACATTGAGGATACCAGAGAAAGAAGAAGCTGTTGAATTACTGGTAAGTGTGAAGTTAAGAAAGAAACAAAATGAAGCATAGCTTGTTTTAATAATCTAGAGATAGATAAAAGAGGAAAATGGATCTGAAGAAGAACCATTTGTTTGGCGTTGGTGCACATTAGCTGCCTTTGTAATAGCTGCGACACTGCGTTGCGAAGTAGCTGGTTTTGATGTGTTAACTGGTTGCTGTTGCTCCCTAGTTGTCGATTGTTCAGTTAATGGAGCAGAATTTTCTGGGTTACTCTGTTCTGCATTTTGTATGGAGCGATTAACTTGAATTTGAGATACACGTTCTGTTAGCTTTCGGTAGAACGGGCAGCCTGTATAGTTAGCTGTGTTCCTCTTTGCAGTTTACTTATTTTGGTGCCGTAGATTTTGGTTTAGGGCACTGTAAGACATGATGGACTTCCAGTCATCTAACGCAATGTGATTTCAGTTGGAATAGTTTGTTGCATGACCATAATTTTGGCAGTTTATGCACCGTGGTATTTCTCTTGATTGCCTACGTGGTTCTACCTTAATTACACAGTAGAGTAAACGGGTTAAATTTAGAATGGATTTACCCTGATCGTTGCATTCTAGATCTACTAAGCAAAGCGGCATTTGTTCCTTGTTCCTTCCTAGAAGACGTGCTACTTTGAGAACTGGATAATTCATTTCCTGTAGGTAATTCTAGCGTTATTTCATCCTCGGAAATTGAGCAAGGAATATTTCTGACAACAGAGAAGTTTTTGTCCGCGGGATTTCTATAAATAAAATACTGCTGATTAATGGAGTCCAAATATACGGCAAGAGCTCTGAAATCGTCAGGAGTTGAAGTGTACACTTTTGTCAATGAGTCTTTCATTTGGATGTGAAAGTTGCGGTGTATTTAGCTACGAATTGTTTGAACAGTTGATAGTTGACAATATTAGGTACACAGATTGGTGGAATTTGGATCTTAGATTGCTCCTCAGCGGTATCATTGCAATGATCCATTGCGTCTTGATTTTCTAGGACTCGAAGCCTATTATGAGTTAGAATTTTAGCGGTAACTGCATCAGAAGTAAGCAGTTTACTTTTATCTTTGTTTATTTGGTGTAATGATGATTTCGAATGTTTAGCTTTCTTAGCTGGTTGTTCATTTGTTTCTTTCCGTGTGTTCATTTGTTTACTTTTTCTGCTACTAGCGAAATCATTATTATTTATAACCTAGAAAGCAATACTTACATTTCCATAAGTTGTTGATTAAATTCCAACGAACAGTTGAAAATCTGGTGCTCCCCATTGTTTATTTTTACTTAATTCACCCCCTCCTTACTGATCCAATTCACCTCCTCCTTACTGTCATTAATTAAATGCACTGGAGCATTGTTAACATTTACCGTGCCCATGCCAGAGGACGACATCCTCACCTACAACCAACTGCACTTTTTCTTGCACTTTGTTTTATGTAACTAGATAAACTGCACACAATAACAATTATAACGCTTCTTCAGAGTTGCAAAGCATTGTTCTTGGAGCTCTTGGAGCTATTTTTATCGTAAATTAGTAGCAGAGTGAAACTATTTTCAAACTAGTTCTCTAGCCACATTGATGCCACACACCAACCTTAACCTAACCTCCGGTTAAACTAAAAAACAACAAAGCTCAATGATTTCACAGGGGTCGCTTAGGCCTAAACTAGTTTTATATATAAAACCCTACTTAATCTAGCATCCAATAAACTTGAAAACCAAAGTTCCAATGTTTTATGCTCGTCACTAAACTCTGAATTATTTCCTTTATGTAAACAAGACATACGATGTTCTTGATATCAGTAATTTCAGCCTTCCACCAGTAACAACCAACTTGTTGTTATTAACACCATATTTATTCGATAATTTCAGCATAAAACTTTACAACACTGTTTCTTGTTCACAGAATCACCAGTTACACTTAATTATGTGTTAAGTAAACAATTACTTAAAACACAAACCTTTCCAGCATACTAAGTAGTTTATCTATAATGCAAAAACGAAATACACATTTTAGCATCGTCGTCAAGTTTTGTCGAGCGCCGCATATTCTGCAAATTACATTTATTCCATTAATTTATAGTATTGCCAGTTTTGATTTATTCAGGTGAGTTTGTTTCATGAATTACAGCTTAAAAAGTATAGTATTTAATTTTCTGGATAGCCACCATACACCAAGGTATACAGCTGGGTCATTCATGGTCTAACCTAACTGATCCAGTTCTTTTTAGACTTATGTTTTTGGAGACGCTTTTAAACATAGTAAAAATTAATCAAGTAATATATATATATATATATATATATATATATATATATATATATATATATATTTGTAAGTCAGTAAACTTTTCAGCGGCTTTACGTTCCTAAAAGGATTGAAACTAAAAGTAGCCAAGAACATTAAGTTTAAAGCACTATTATATCAATACCTTTGAAAGGACAAGAAGTAATCTCTGTAATTACTCACAATGTTGCTTTTCAATTTCAAGTTATTTTCTAATAATGTATAATATCACGTTTTAAGTCGAGTTACGATCATATTACTATCAACAAATACACTGCTTTAACACCATTGTGAAAAAATAAGATTTTTATAGATTTTACTTTCTCTGCACGTATTATATACAGGTAGAGAGAAAGTTTTGCAATCCACCCAAAAAAATCAATAGGTACTGAGATTTCACCGGAAATACTGTGTTAAGGTCCCATGTATCCTAAAACAGCATTTTAGTGTGACCATACGTCTGTACACCATGACTAATAAACAAAACACCGTTAAATACCTAACTTGATAAATAAGTTTAGTATCTTACAAGCATACGAATTTGAAATAACTCTCCCCTCCCCAAAGTACCCTTTAAATGGAAAAAAATAAAAAATGTGTATTACTAAACAATGGCTCTAAAATATTTTATTAATGTACGGGTATCAAAGATATTCATACGACAAATAAAATGTATATTTTGAATTTTCTGGGAATAGCCTGTGAAGACCTCTTTATTCAGGATGGATATTTGTGAATTTTAGATAGATGGTAATCCGTAATAGATGCACAAAAACTTACTAAAAGGCATATATATTTCATTGAAACACGCGATTTATGTTATATACAATTTTGTTTTGTGGAGTTAACTATTTTTAATATATTGTTGTTATTGGTTTCAGTTTTAAAATTCTTAAATATTTCACATACTAGAATCTGTCAACTCCCGCCAATTCCAAGAAATTTATTACATCCACATGGTAACCAGCTTTTAAAAGAGCTGAGTATCACTTTTGTCTTGAGTGTTCCATTAATTTCCTTCTGTTTACAAGGAAGCAAGTACGAGACCATTTCTCTTAATATCTCCCAATTAGCAGCCACATTAATAACTATAATAGAAAATATTTCCATAGGTCACAAATATACCTTACAGACCTAAATTTATCATGTCATTTGTGCAAACAAAGGTTTATAAAGGAAAATGAAATAAAATAGTAATTTCAGTGCATAATTCACTTAATACATAACACACATTCGTAATGAACTACATAACTAAACAGTTTAAAAAAAAAAACAACAAAAAATCTATTAACTGAATTATAACATAGTTTTGGCATTGAGTATATTGTAAGATGAACCTCTATATTAATTTGGATTTAAAATATGTTGCTTTCAGCGACTTTTTTTGTAGCCACACAGTAATGAATAGGCAAAACAATATTGATTAAATTCAAGTGAGCAGATATATATCATAATTTATGTCAGCTCAGAATTCTTTAAGACGCTATTCCTCAAACTAGACGGAAAATTAATATAAACGTTTATGCTAATATATAAATGACTTTTGAAGTAATTAAGTTTTATGAATAGGAATATACAACTTATTTTTGTTCCCATGTTATCCGCATGGATCTCAGAATTTTTGATAACATCAAGATTGGATTTAATATGTATTAAGATTTCCGTTATGTAAATGCAAAGTAAAGATAATATATTCAATTTTTTTAAATTTTCCGTGTAACCTTCTCTTTTTGAAACCCTCGCTATAGGTCTTAGAATCTTTTTTATTTCATTTTTTCTTCCATTTCAAAATCGGATTATTTTTTACACTAGTTTCCTACAGTATTATTCGATAATGTAAATGTGAGATAAGGTGAATAAAGTAGCAACTTTTTAGAACAATTAATGAAACTCGTGACTTCAGTTGACTGAAAACAAAATAATCCCTTCTTAATTTTAAATTTAAATGCTCTATATGCCTCTCCCAGGAGAGATTGAAATGTGTCTGTAATCCCAAGAATCAGGTTTTAGGTTTGTAATTTATAATCTTAGTTACAAGTTTGATGACCATTTGATTGATATGTTTTCTATGTTTGTTTTGAAAGGTGATTGCTATAGTTTTATCCTTATTGAGTATGAGTTTATTAGAACTAAGCCAAAAAAAAAAAAAATAAATGGAGTGTGTTTGTGTTCTATTTTTCTATAAGCTAAACAGGATCTTGCCATCTTATAGTGGGAAATCTGCGCATATGTTTAAAATATATAACTGGTGTTAAGCTTACTCTTTTTGCAGTTGACACAAGCTTGTTTATAAATGGCAAATATTCCGTTTAACTTAAAGAAAAATGATGATCATAATGACGTTTAAGGGCACTCAACTGCCGAGGTCATTAGCCCCTTTATCATAAAATCCTGGTAATAACGAGAAATAAAAGACAATTGAGAAATAAAGCAAAATAAAGTAAAAGTAGATAGAAAAACAGTATAAAACCAAAGCAAACTAACCAACCAGCCTTGAAAACAGAATTGGGGATAAAACCATAGCCAAAACTGTAGTATTAAAACTGGAAGATTAAACACCAACTATTTAAAGGTTCAATATCCACTTTATTATCACCGCATACAGCTACCACAGGCTAAAACCTCAAATTAAAAGAAACTTATGCTAAAAAGTTAAAAGACCTGTCCACTACTCTTGGATCATCTGCCAGAACCTCAGCAAGAGAGGTAGGCATGCCCAGGTGTCCACATTCTAGCAACATATGACGAACAGAGCGCACAGACAGGAGCTGGTTCGCGCTTAAAAAGCAGCCGTGGGTAAAAATATAGTGACATAGTCGATCTAATAGTACCTCCTCCCGACGGTATAAATTAGAGGAGGTTACCCAAGTCTTAGGGAGGTCCGTCACCACCCTACGCTTGTTATTACCGCGGAGAGCTGACTACTCCGCATACCAGCCCCAAAGGGCCTTTCTCCTTACAACCACACTAAAATCCTTCGCTGTTGAACTGGTAACAGTAACACTAGGCTCTGTGACTGCCGATTTCGCTGCCAAGTCCATCAATTTATTCCCTGGCAAGCCAACGTGTCCAGGAATCCATGTGCACTCCACATTAACAACAGAACCGAGCAAAATGTGAAGGACGTCCTGAATGCGCTGCGTTGGTAATCGTATAGCTTAGGAATGCTCGGAAGGGCACTAAGGGAATCACTAAGAATAAGGCAGTCGTATAATTTTCGAACGCGAATATACAGAAGGCTCGATAAATAGCATATAGCTCGTCAGAATAAATGGATATGCTACTAAGCAAACCGAAAGTAGCAGATTCGGTCCCAAGGACAAAGGCACAATCAACACCGTCGGGGCACTTACTTGCATCGGTATATATACAAATACGACCACTGTGTTTTGATAGAAATTCTAGAGAATAACGCTGGGCACCATAATTACGCGCAACATATTTTCCGTGAACCGCCATCCCAAGCTCGACATGGGAGGTAGCACGTAACCAAGGAGGGTGCTTACTCTCCCCCTTGAAAAACAGCCTAGACATGTCAATATTATGCTGCCAAAAGAGCTCACGGAGAAGAAACTTGCTGCCCTTGGATTCAGAGAGTTATGGTCATACCGTTGGTCCAGCTCGCGGGAGAAAAACGCGTGAAAATTTGGATGCCCAGAGGTGCACATAGACCCACAGCTGTAATTAGCTAGCAGAACATCAGGCCGACACCGTAGAGAGGGTTTTCCCAATACAGCGTACAGGCTAACAACTAGGCTGGTTGGAAAAGCTCCAACTGCCACACGGATACCCTGATTATGGAATGTGTCTAAATGTCTGAGTACAGATGCTCGCGCTGAAGGATTAACAATGCAGCCATAGTCCAACTTCAATCGAATTGGTGCACGATCAAGACGAAGCAACACTGACCGATCCCCTCCCCAAGTTTTACCAGTTAGTACCCGTAAAATATTGAGAGAACGGTCTCGTCGCTCTTATGTGGTCACCGACACAGTTTCGATCAAAGATCAACCCATGGAATCTCGCCTCATCTGCGAAAGGAAGTAAATCCGGCCCGAATCGAAGAGACGGGGGATATCGCCACCTACGGCGCCAAAAGCTAACGCAGACTGTCTTCTCAGCTGAGAAACGGAAGTCGTGTTTCGAGCTCCAATCATAGAGATTGGCGAAACACCGCCAATTGGCGTTCGCTGACAAGTGCAGGAGATGGCAAAGTCATCCACGAATAGACAGGACGAGACACCCGGGGGAACACGTTGCCATATGGAAATAATCGCTATAGCAAACATCGTCATGCTTAGTACCGAGCCTTGCGGCACTCCGTTCTTTTGAGTAAAATGGTTAGAAAACACCAAGCCCACTGTCACCCGGAATAGACGGTCCTGCATGAACATCGTTATACGTCCACGAATATTCAAGTGGTGGAGCGAACGTAATATCACTGCTTGCAACACGCCATCTCGAGGTAAAAAATATATGCCAACGTTTTGACAGTACTTAAGAAAGCCATTCATAATCTGCGTCGATGATACAAGATGGTCAGCTGATGACCGAGATGTTCAAAAACCGCACTGGGAATTAGTCAATGGATTTTTGGATTCTAGCCGCCACACCAACCTCCCATTGTCTATGCGTTCCATCACCTTGCAAATGCAACTGGTGAGGAAACTAGGAAATAGCTGGAAGGAAGATGACGGTCCTTTCTTTTTTCAGAATGTGTATAACGATGGCCTCCCACCATGTCTGGAAAAGTGACGTCAATCTAGACTCGATTAAGAAAACCCCATCAGGAGAGAGATGCCGTAAAATTTGGACGTAGATGTCATCTAGACCAGGTGCAGAGTTCCGCGAAGATTTTAAGTGCATGCTCTGACTCCATGGTGAAAAGGCGGTCGTAATCCTCATGATTTTCGGAACGAAAGGAGTTCCCTTGAGATTCCGGCTGATCCTTAGCTCCTAAGAAACTCAGGGGAATAGTTGTGAGATAGACACCTAACCGAAAGCACGGCCTAAGGTGTTAGCCAAGTCAAATGTATGAACAGCAACACCGGTAGGAATTTTGAGGCCAGCAATTGTCATATGAATCGATTTTCCAGACACATGCCACAGAGGAAGGGGTATGTATATTAAAGGAAACTACAAACTTTCTCCAAGACGTCTTTTTGCTATCCTTAATAACTGGTTCACATTGGGCATGCATTTTCTTATGGTGTATAAGGTTATTCAGTATAGGGTGACGCAGGAAAATCCTGAAAGCACGGCTGGGGGCACGAATATCAGTCCGGCACTCGTCGGTCCACCAAGGTACTGGAATTCGACGGGTTCGGTCAGTGGAACGCGGAATGAATTGTTCAGCAGAGGAAAGTATTATCTCTGTGAAGTGTTCGACTAAAGAGTTCAGAGTCGTTCTCGTCGTAGATAAAAACAGCCAAGCGGGAATGCAGTTCCTAGTTGGCTTGATCCAAGCGCCAGCTTGGTAAACGGCTGGAACATTTAAGATGCGTCAAGAGACTAATAGAACAAGGGCAGTGCTCACTGTAATGCAAATCAGAGATGATATTCCAACTTAAGGTAACTGCTAACTGGGGTGAACAAATAGCTACATCAATGTCTCAAAAACTGTGAAAAGCATCACAGAGAAATGTGGGCCCTCCGGTGTTCAAGACAGCTAAGTTATTGTTGTCCAAGAAGCTTGCAGTGAGCTTACCTATCGCACATGCTCGGGGAGAGCCCCAGAGTGGGTGATGGGCATTCACATCGCCTACCAACAGAAAGGGTGGAGGCAAATGCGCAATTAGATCTTCTATGTCGGTGTGTGAGAGGTCAGCCAATGGACGCCAATAGATACTACAAATGCTGACAATAGCATAGAGATCTTAATCCTGACAGTGACGGACTGAATGTCAGGTTGTAAGGGTACGGATTCGACGAATATATCATCTCGGATGAGCATCATAGTCCTCCTCCGATGATAAATCTTAGTATGTTGAGGAGTACTGCGGGAAGGTAACGGTGTCCTGGGAACGGAGCTTTGTCTCTTGTAAGCACACGGCCAAAGGTTGAAGCTGGTACAGCAACAATTCAGCTCTGGTCGATGTGGTCTAACCCTGAGTATGTTCCATTGTAGGATAGCCATAGTCTTTATGGCCCGCCAGGGGCCTACTACAGTAGGTACGGGTTTGGCGCACTCGGGGGTTAGCGAGCCACCCCTGACTCCCTCGTGTTGGCAACCTCCGAGTGACGAGGGAATCAGCCTATCAAAATCCCCACCCACGTGTAGACGGTGCATGGGGACCCGTGTCGATAGAAAGGAATATTCTGGTTGGTGGAGGGTGGCGCACCCGTGCTTGGGCTTTTGATTTTCAGTACACCCCTTTGTTCCTGCTTCGCCAAAACGGGAGGCTAGGGACTAACACTAGTCAATCGGCAAGGACTAGGTATTATACCGAACTGCAGGATGAGTAAGCCTTCTATATCCCCTGTGTAAGTAAGTAATATGGTTTTAGGGCGCACAACTGCATAGGTTATTAGCACCCTAGGGTAATTAAAAGAGCTAAAAGTTAAAAGGCATATAATTAACTAAAACACAACGGTTAAAACCAGGGAAAGCATAAAAAGGCTACCAAAGCCAGACTAAAAACGAGACACTAAAAACATAAGTCGGTAAAATCTAAAACCCAGAGATAAAATGAAACCCTACTGTACATCCCGCAGCGGCGGAAAAAATTAAAAAGTCCGGCACAAGATACACGGTTGTCGCCCAAAATGCTGGGGATGTCAGTAGGAAGACACAGGGATGCACGCCAACACAGTATAAAGGTGGCACTCCAATAAAAGATGACGCACCGTCAATGGCTCGTTACACGAAGCACATTGAGGTGCGGGTTCCCCACGTAAAATATGCTGGTGGCTAAAACGGCAATACCCGATATGCAGTCGCGCTAAAACCACTTCATCGCGGCGACATACACGCGAGGAAGTAGGCCAGGGGACAGGAAGGGACTTGAGAGCTCTCAAGTGGTTGTCACGCACCCCGGACAAATCCGCGAACCAGTGCGAAAGAATGGCCCGGCGCAGATGAACACGAACATCACCTGGAGCAACGGTGGTGCTAAAAACTGTAGGCAATAAAACTGCAGACTTGGCAGCTGTGTCCGCTTGTTCGTTTCCGCTCACACCTACGTGACCAGGAACCCAAACAAACGACACGCTGTTGCGAGCGATTGCAGGCGATCCTGTATACACTGTATCAATGGATGGCATGGATACAGCTCACTGCAGGCCTTTTAGTGCACTGAGGGAATTGCTACAAATAACAAACTGCCTTAAATCCTGTCCCCGGATAAAAAGAAGAGCCTGATAGATACTAAAATCTTCGGCTGTAAAAATCGAACATTGCCCCAAAAGATGAAATGTATAACTCCGCGAATTAAAAATGAAAACACATCCCACACCACGGTCTTCCTTGGAACCATCCGTATGAATAAAACAATGGTTGGGAAACCTGGCCTGCAGCTCTAATAATGCGGAGCGGAAGACTGAAGGTGGAGTCGTTGATTTCGGCATGGATGTCAAATCAAGGAGCAACTGGGTGTCGAAACGGGAATGAACATTCCCCCTTTGGAAACACAGGAGGAGGCGAATATCCAAGAGCCGAAGAAGCAGACGAAAATGAACTGTGGGAAGCAAGGCAATCGCACTGACAGCATATTGACGGTCAAAAGACTCGTCAAAGAATAACTTGAAAGACGGGTGATCTGGCAGGGCAAAGAGGCGGATAGCATAGCTGCAAAGAAGCAGATCACGCCTATGAGACAGCGGAGGTTCGGCAGCCTCAGCTGACAAACTAATAACTGGGCTAGTCGGAAACGTCAGGAGAGCCTTGGAGCACGGTTAGAGGCGTGAAAGATTACCGATTAACCATAATATGATTTTGCAGCTGGGATGCAAACGAATGGTGGAAAAGAAGTAGCTGAAGGTGGGCGTTTCTTGTTTTTTACACTCTTTGGACCCACAAGAATATAGCCATTTTCGTCGCCGCTATCCGCTGATGCTCAGGATGCGGAAGATCCCTACGGCTCATAGAACGAGAACGGGACCTGGAAGGTTTGTAAATGGCCTTGATTTTTTACGGCTGCGCACATGAGGAGCAGCGACAGATGGTGTCGGTCTAACTAGCGGCTTACGAACAGGTTCTGGAGAAATAGAACTTGAAGCAGTGGTTGCTGTGGAGGTTGAAGACTGCAGGATTGTTGTGCTCGGCGCCTTTTCTGTTTGCGTACACACGTCGGCAACGGGCACGGTTTGTAGTGCCACTGAGGAAACAGGAATGCGGCGGAGCGCAGATGCATAGCCTGAGATGGTCGTAGGCTGTAGTTCTTGGAAGCGACGCCGGGCTTCAGGAAAAGTTAGGCGATCCTTAACCCGCAACTCCTGGATGGCTTTTTCCTCGAGAAAACGCGGACACTGCCGGGAACTGGATGAATGGTTCCCTTTACAATGGACGCAGCATGGGTCTCGAGCACAAGCACTTTCTCCTTGAGCAGGTTGGCCGCAACGTTTACATGTAGCGTCGAAGGTGCATTAACTTTGCGAATGTAAGGATAGAAGCATGTTGGACGCTACTGGCAGGCACGGAAAACATGGACGGGCTAGGTAAATTTATACTTAAGGCAAGACAGCTGAGATCTGAAGAGGCTGCCAATAGAGAAGTGGGGGGGGGATAAGATCAACTAAACAAAAGTGACTACAATGTTCTACATACATATATATTATGTCATACTTGGGTCACTGTTGTGCTAGGGTTGTATATATTATGTCTTTTAAGAGTAATTATCTATTATAAGAGGGTGCATTTATGAAGGTGTACTCTGTGCTGTAAATTTAAATTGCTATATTTGAATATCTTTGTATCTTTATTTTCGGATTCACTCTTAATTTTTATTGTTTAATAGTGGTTTTGACTGTGTATTTCCTTTGTCTTTTTATTTTCGTGTTTACTCTTAATTCTTTGTTGTGGTTGTTTTAATATTGCTTGTAATGTGTATTACAAAAGCACGTACGGTCTGTGGACCCGTGCGACTGTTGAAATTCTATGTATGATATTGCTATGTTAATAAATACACTCATTCATTCAACTTTGGGTGTGCCCAAATTTGTGACACCGAAAACAACGCATGGGATTCTGTACATACGGTGTGACAGCAGCACGTTCATAACCACAGTAAACTGCCTTTGAACGTTAGGAATACCGTTCTCAACGCAACCTACTGACCATCACGTTTACCTAGACATACACCCTGGTCGGAGAGATGGGAAACAATGTCTGCATCTGAAAGACCGTCTAGGCAGCTGGTGGTCACCACGCCTCTACAAGTATTCAGAGATTTATGTGGGACTACCTTTATTGGGTAGGAACCCAACAAGCCGGTTTTCAGGAGCTTCTTAGACTGGTCTTCGGCTTTGGTTTCCACTAACAACGTATAGTCTCTGGTCCTGGTTGCGTAGCCTACTTTGCCACAGATTCTATCAATTTCCCGTTGGATATAAAATGGGTTAATATCTCGCATAGTTCTAGATTCGCATGCCAAAGTCACTATCAAAAAACCGGTCAAATGGAAGAGTTTTGCGCGGAGGGATCATGATGAAATAGCCCCTTCCGGTACTGTCGGCGTCAGCCTGCCATCCGGGGGAAAGAGAAAAAAGACACCAAAAATACTTTCCGGTCTGTGCCGCCTGGGAGACCCCTCCCAGACCGATCTCACGGAGTACTTAGGGGGAGTTACCCTCCAGCCTCCACTGCTGGTCCATACGGGCAAGCCCTCCACCATGCACAACCCGGCTTTATGCCCCTACCACAGGTATAACCACCTGTGACCCCCCTCTTTAGGCCATGGTGTGTAATGACACATCCATGGATTCAGGGGACTTGTGGTTGATTACACCGGGTTTCCGATAGCCGTAACACGTCCGGCCCGTGATTCTAACCCGACGACCTGCGTTCATCGAGAGATTAGCACGGGCCGGGCTCCCAGAGAAGCTACGTGGGTGTACATATCGGTATGGACGAGCTCCGCACCTAAGGCTTACACATAGGGGCAGTGTGAAGGGTCCACTCAACCGTCACGCCTGAGGCCTCCGAAGAGCTCACAAGTTGGAAGTCGCGCTGAACCGTGGGACAAGAACCACGGAGATAGAATAAAGATCCCTGTTGGTGAGGCAGGAGTTATTGAACCTAAAGCCTTAAAACTAAGTATATAGGGAATAAGCCTAGAAGAGGAAGAAGATGAGGCAAGTAGACTCGCACCCACAAGTACACAAAGAAATGCGCAGACGCACGCAAACAGAAACACAAAACGTGGCCCAGTGGATGGAGATGGGGAGGATGACATGGTGGCGATCGGCTCGGGAACCCCCGGGTGCGCCAAACCCTTACCTACCGTAGTAGGCCCCTGGGGGGGGGGGGGGCAGCACATAGAGTTAAATGAACGATCAGCATCAGCAGATGTCTCAGCCACCATGTACCATCACAAACGTTCAACAGGTGCATGTTCTCTATATGGGGGAAATAAAAGAGAAATTTTCTTACACATGACAATGACCGACATAAATATTAGAGCATTGAAACACAGAAATGAATACCATAAAACAAAACACGTAGATGAAATACACGTATATTTAAAACAAACATCTGTTACTGCATCAGAACATTACAGGGTTTTGATAAGAATCAATATAGGAATGTTGTACTTGTATATTTGTGGAGTCAATTTTTTTTTCTGTTAATACTATGTCACATACACTAAGAAAGTAGTTTTAGAAGGCACTGAGTTCATACTCAATCTCAAAATCGCAATAGTTACAACATAGACCCCTCTAAGATATGATGCATTAGAAAGTATTTGACTGTTACTTATCATGACCATCTATTATTATTGTTATTATTATTCTGTAAGACTGCATCACAATAAAATGTTTATTAAATTTGAAACAAACAACAATCTGCTATTAACAATTTCTTTGCTCTTATTGTTCGAATTGATATGTTCAGTGGCATGCTAACCTATGAGTATTACTTACTAGAATAAATGGTGCAATATAGTATCTGTTGACTTCCAAAAACACTGGCAAACCATCTTGCATAATCAGATCTTGGTAGAAAGTACACACTTTCCTTCCAAGATTTTTGGCAGCCAAAATAGAGACAATATAGAATACCTACATACAATTCTATGTATGGAATAACCATAAATTCTATGCAGGATTTTGATTAAGTAAATTGTTGGCAATAATAGTACTAGAAAGTATTGGTATAATTTAACTAAGAGTAACTGGTAATCAAAACTAAGTTTGAAATCCATCCTTCAAACTTTCTGGAACTCATATTGTCATATACATAATGCTTTATATTTTAGTAACAAAGTGGTCATGTCAGAATCAATGTGTTTCACATTCTTTAATATCTAAAGTTTACACAATGCAAAGGTGTCAAAATTGTCTCATACTATGTTAAATTGCTCTTTGTGTTTCAAATTTTCCCCCAGTTTTGGGTGATTTTTTCCTCTTCATTTTAAGTGTATTTTGCTGGAAAACCTACAAACGAGAATTTCATGAATAGCATCATAAAAAAGATGGGATTTCATATGCAATTCAAGTGGAAGCGTGGTCAAACTTCTTAGGCTCACAATTACTAAAGATGAATGTGATTACCCAACTGTGAAACTTGCACAGCATAAACCACAGTGCAAACCTAGTTTAAATGGTATTCAGTTGTTTATTTACAGCTTCAGTTTGTATTTAAACTGTGAAACTAGCCCTAAATGCATAAATGGTGCTTTGCTTTTTCAAGGACTTCAATTTGGTCATATGAACCCAAAACACAAACTCTATACATGCAATAAGATTGTGTGATATCAAATAGAAATTTTGCCTTCACCTCAACAAAACAACATACAAATATGAAATGTATATACAATATTTTACTGCATATACAAGTAAAGCAAAATGCAAACCTTGTTGGCTGTGCACACAAAATGTTCCAGTCCTGTACCCTATATGTATAATACACAATTCTTAAGGCCATATTTGATATAAGGAAAGAAAAATGTAAAATGTTTGTTTTGCAATGCATAAGATGCCTGACAAACATGTAATACCTTGTTCAAAAATCAGAAATGCACATTTTTTTCACTGTGTGTCTGTATGAATTATTTCATAATTTATACAAAAAGTAAGGATTATAAAACAATGAGCCACATACTTACCAGCCATTGTCAGGTGAGCTGCGCATCATCCTTGGATCCTCTATTGGCAGCAAAATAAACTTAAAATTTGAATTGTCTTCTTATTGACATCCAAATTCATGGACCTGGTTTGGAATTTTTTAATCTCTTTCCAGATCTTTAATTCACAATTATTGCAAACAAGGTTTAGCAGTGAGTCACTACAGATTTGTCTGTTTCCTTCTTGTTTAAATGCCTAAAGTGCTATTTCAATGTTCCTTCACACACACACACACACACACACACATGAAGGCTATCCCAGAAGTATCCAACCTTACATAGAAAGCACGACAATTTTGGAGAAGAACATCTTTATTTCTCTACATAGTCTCTTTTCAGCTCAATACACTTTTCCCAGTGATGTTCAACAGCTTCATTACCCTGTTTATAGTGAGAACTATCGAGGTCTGCAAAATAACCATCAACTGCAGACTCCACCTCTTCATTGTTGGCAAATTTTTTACCATCATGCCATTTCTTCAAGTTTGGAAACAGCAAATAATCAGAGGAGGCTAAATCTGTTGAATAGAGAGCATAAGGAAGCAGTTTGACTTCAACTCATTGATTTTCGCTATGGTGATAATTGGACATGTGAACTGGTTCATTGCCTTGATGAAACAAAACTTTCTTTTTTGCTAAATGTAGCCATTTTTGCTCGATTTCATCACTCAAATGCTGTAACAAGTTTGCATAATATTTGCCATTGATTGCTTTTCCTTTTTTGAGATAATCAGTGAAAATTATGCTGAGTGCATCCCAGCAAATTGGTGTCATGACCTTGCCTGCAGATGGAGCTGTCTTCGCCTTCTTTGGAACCGATTTTCCCTTTCCAATTCACTGTTAAGATTCTTCCTTCATCTTAGATGTGACGTACTGGACCATATTTCATCCATTGTTATGAATGGGCGCAAAAACTGAGCCCTATTGCAGTGAAACATTGCCAAACACTCAACTGAAACATCCTTATGATGCTGTTTTTGTTCTATTGTGAGCAAACGTGACATCCACCTTGCACATGACATTCTCATATCCAAATTTTCAGTCAGTATGCGACATACAGAACCTTTTGAACTGCCTGGAATGTCTACCATCTTGCATACTTTCAGTTGATTGTCATATAATACCACTTTGTGGATTCTGTTTAAAATTTTTGGACTGGTAAACTTATTTGGTTGACAACTGCAGTGTTTGTCTTGGTAGCTCATACGGCCACACTTAAATTCTGCAACCCAACATTTCATTGTTGTAAATGAAAGAGTGGATTCTTCCAAAGTAAAATCTAGGTCAGCTTTAATATTATTTGTTCTAAGGCCTTTCCAAAGAAAGTATTGTATCTTGTATCAAATAACGAGCAGTTTTATTCATGTTTACAAATTTGCTTAGCACTCACTAATAATGGCTACCAAACAAATGCTAAATAACATAAAATCATCAAACTTCAAACTTAAGCTTTCTAAGGTTGGTGTTTTTTGAAACAGCATCCATTCTATATGTCAGGTCGGGTACTTCTGGGACAGCTGTCATATATATATTGTTGAGCAGTTGACAGTGAAGCCATTCACTCTCTTGCAATCTAGTATTTTGATGTTATTTTATCATGTTGACTAAAGGTTGGGCAGTGGAGTAGATGGTTTCCATCTATATCTTCTTTAAGTATATAGAAAGGACACAGAGGAGATCTCACTATACCATTCCTGAATAAATGTTTATTGAGACATCATGATCTGTTAGGAGTCTAAAAGTTGCTACGGAGGATTTTCTTGGTAATATAGTGATTCTTTTCATGATATTACCTAAATTTTTCCATGGTTTTCCTTTTGTTTGTAATACATAATCTTCTTTAATTTTTTCACTTTATGAGGATATAATGATTCTTTTGATAGAGTTTTAACTTATTGGATCAGGTGAATTTGATGTAATTTTACTACCTTTCTTGGCTAGAAAGTCAGCTGTTTCATTACCCTGTATTCTGCAATGTGCTGGTATCCATTGAAGTTGAAAGTTAGTTGAGTCGATTTTGTAACACTACATCACTTACTTAGAGTCGACCAAAGGAACTGACAATGGAAGCACATGGCTTCTGAAACATGTTTTCCGAAATAAAAAGTAAGTGATGTAGTGTTACAAAATCAACTCAACTAACTTTCAATTGTTAAAACACATCACTGTCACAAAGTCCACCATATATCAGGATAATCAATTGAAGTATTAATCTTTTATTCAAATTTATTAGCTGTTTTATGTTTTTTCTGGCATTCTGCAATATTTAAGTTATTAGGTATTACAATAGATGTTATGGATATGATAGCTACTTTAGAGTCAGATAATTATACATCTTTTTCAAATTTATTTATATGATATAGTAGGTTTTGTAAGCTCTGAAGTATTGCCAAAATCTCTCCATCAAAATTTATGGTATTTAAAATTAATCTTTTGTAGAAAATATATATACACACACACACATACACACTTTATCACATTCTTTACACTGGAAATTAATAAGTCCCATATTTCTTTTTATCTGGAACTTTTTTTATTTTATTTGACATAATTAAGCTCTAATACTGTAATTGTTTCCTGGTGGAGGTAACTATATATTACCTTCTTTTAAAATTTTCTGGAACTATTGGTGGATATGGGATGCTACTTAAAGTCTTTATATATGGTGTCATTTTGGCTTTTGAAAGTGTATTGATGTTTTATTTAGTTTTGTATTTCAAACTTCTTAATGTTTCTATCTACTAGTTCTTTGCTGAAAACAATTATATAATGCAGGTTGTATTATTTCTTCACATTCCTTTCATTCTTCTGTTTTATTAACAGATATTTTAGTCAGTCTGTGAATTAAACTATTTATGTTGTCTTGGATTGAAGCTATTGCCTTCATATATTTGTATGGATGTGTACATTTCCTGAGTATGTTAAATTCTATCTGGTCGTCTGTTTTAATCATTTTTAAATCTAGAAAGGGAAGCAGGCCATTTTCGACTATTTTAACTGTGAATTAGATGGAAAGCTTTCGTAGAGTTAACAATTTGAAGGCATCATTGATTAGTTGTTCATTAATATTGCCACAATGTCATAAACATATTTAAATATGCGTGGGAATGCTGACATAATGTCTTACCAGCATTTGTATAATCAAGTCTTTTTCACACTTAATGGAAAATATTACTAACAGACATCAGGACTATATATGGACAACCTACTCTCTCCTGTTTTGACTGATGTTTACAAGAGTCACTTTGAGTAGTCCTCACACAAAAATATAACCACACAGTTCACTGAGTAAGAGAGAATTTGCAGTAAAAACTTCAGCCCTTGATTAAGCCTTTTCGCTTAGGATCCTACATTAGGGTTAGATTGGGAGTATTGTTGCCAACTTTCCTTAATAATTTTGCAGATAAAAAGTTATAACTGCTCCAAAAATGCACACATTCTTTCCATGTGGATCCTATTTACACTTGAATATGCACTCTGCTAAAGCCTGAAAACCTAACACAATAAAAACAATAAGATACAGACACTATCTTACCACAGGTTTTGTTCGTTTCACTATGTGAAGAAGTAAGGAAGACAAATAAGAAATGAGCATATATCACGGGCAAGTCCTTAAATTTAAATATGGTTCCCCATGAAATATCCTCAACCACTCAACTAATGTCATTACTAACATGTCAAAGGCTGTTAGTATTTTTGATTCATCATATATACAGATACAAATTTTATACGTTCATTAATAAAAAAATACTGTAAATTAATCATTCACAAAACAAATCACCTCCTAAAAACAATATATACAGAAAAATTCCTAAATTCACATGTATAACACTTCTCAATATATGTACCATCACTAAGTATAAATAATTTGCCAATAAATATTAAAAATAAAAACACTGCTGATAATATCAGCTGTGATGTAGCCTAGTGGTTAGACTGCCCAGGTGGGAACCCCAGTGACCATATAAGAGATTTGTGGTGGACAAGCAGCACAGGTGTGAGTTTCCTCCAGGTTCTCTAGTTTACCCCGCCATCACATTCTACCGGTGCTCCATCTTCATTTCATGTATCATCAGTGACATTGCCTGTGGTGCCATAGTAGTAAAAGCATGCCACACTATAAAAAAAACTATGATAATGGTTTTAGTTTTTCTCCATCAATCAAAACCCTGCATGAACTGTGAATGGAGAGCTATTAAAAAGTAAAAGAAATTTAAAGGTTTGAATGAGCTAACATTTACTTTTTAATGAAATAAAATCCAAAATATATATATAAAGGCAGTGTACAACCTTGGTATGAACTAATTAGAGATTTTATAACATTTTGAAAATTGTTTTTTTTTTCTTTTCGCTACTAAGAAGTCATTCTGTGTGCTGCTGCTGCTGATGGTTAGTGTTTAGGGGCATCAACTACAAGGTCATGAGCGCCCTTATCAAACAAATCATGGTAAAAGCCACAGATAAAGCTTAATAAAACATATTATAAATAAGAATGACAGTTAAATCTAAAATTCAGTTAATAAAAGTAATCAAAGATAGTTGATTTCATAAAACTCTTTCCAAATTAATGCAAAAACTAGGGTAAAAGCAACTAAATCCATAATTTAAAGATTATCTTTGATAAAAATTTAAAAATCTTAACCACCACTTGATTATTGTCCACCAGGACTTCTGCAAGACAGTTGCAGTGATTCCCAAATATGTGCTAGATTAACACACTCTAGCAACACATGACAGACAAATCTTCTCCACAAAGTGGACACAATGGAGCAGATTCGCTCTTAAAAAGGAAACTATTTGGTGGGTAGGTGGGTAGGTGGGTAGGTCGGTAAGTGGGTAGGTGGGTAGGTGGGTAGGTTGGTAGGTTGGTAGGTGGGTTAGTGGTTAGGTGGGTAGGTGGGATGGTGGGTAGATGGGTAGGTGGGTAGGTGGTTGGGCGGGTTGGTGGGTTTGTGGGTGGGTGGATAGATAGATAGATAGATGGATAGATAGATAGATAGATAGATAGATAGATAGATAGATAGATAGATAGATAGTTAGGTAGGTAGGTAGATAGGTGGGTGGGTGGGTGGGGGGTGGGTGGGTGAGTGGGAAGGTGGGTAGGTAGGTGGGTAGGTGGGTGGGTGGGTGGGGTTATGGGTGGGTGGATAGATAGATAGATAGATAGATAGATAGATAGATAGATAGATAGATAGATAGATAGATAGATAGATAGATAGATAAATAGATAGCTAGCTAGATAGATAGATAGGTAGGTAGAAAGGTAGGTAGATAGGTGGGTGGGTGGGTGGGAGGGGGGTTGTGGGGGGTTGGGGGTGGGGGTTTTCGGTACGTGGGTAGGTGGGTAGGGTGGTAGGTAGGTAGGTAGGTAGGTGGGTTGCTGGTTAGGTGGGTAGGTGGGTGTGTGGGTAGGTGGGTATGTGGGTAGGTGGGTATGTGGGTAGGTGGGTGGGTTTATGGGTGGGTGGGTAGATAGATAGATAAATAGATAGATAGATAGATAGATAGATAGATAGATAGATAGATAGACAGATACATAGATAGACAGATAGATAGATAGACAGATAGATAGATAATTAGATAGTTAGATAGATAGGTAGGTAGGTAGGTAGATAGGTGGGTGGGTGGGTGGGGTGTGGGTGGGGGGTGGGTGGGGGGTGG
This sequence comes from Hymenopus coronatus, assembly GCA_030762935.1. NCBI lineage: Eukaryota > Metazoa > Arthropoda > Insecta > Mantodea > Hymenopodidae > Hymenopus > Hymenopus coronatus. Next base: position 1,191,295 of record CM060899.1, on the reverse strand, counting down.
TGTTGGTGGTAGGTGGGTGTTGGTGGGTGGGTGGGTTTTTGGGTGGGTGGTTAGAAAGATAGATAGATAAATAGATAGATAGATAGATAGATAGATAGATAGATAGGTAGATAGATAGATAGATGGATAGATAGATAGATAGATAGTTAGATAGATAGATAGATAGGTAGGTAGGTAGGTAGATAGGTGGGTGGGCGGGTGGGTGGGTGGGTGGGGGTTTGGGTGAGTGGGTGGGGGGTAGGTGGGTGGGCGGGTAGGTGGGTAGGTATGTAGGTGGGTAGGTTGTAGGTAGGTGGGTAGGTGTGTGGTTGGGTAGGTGGGTAGGTGGGTAGGTGGTTGGATGGGTGGAAGGGTGGGTTAATGGGTGGATAGATAGATACATTGATAGGTAGATAGATAGATAGGTAGGTAGGTAGGTAGATAGGTGGGTGGGTGGGTGGGTGATTGGGTGTGTGGTTAGGTGGGTGCAGGGGGGCTGGGTAGATGGGTGGGTAGGTGGGTTGTGGGGGGGTTGGGGGAGGGTAGGTAGGTGGATAGGTGGGTTAGTGGGTGGGTGGGAGGGAGGGTGGGTGGGTAGGTGGATGGGTCGGTGAGACGGTGGGTGGGTAGGTGGTATGGCGGGTCATGGGTGAGTGGGTGTGTGTGTGGGTGGGTGGTCAGGTGGGTGAGTTGGTGGGTGGGTGTATGGGTGGGGGTGTGGGTGAGTGGGTAGGTGGGTTTTTGGGTGAGTGGCTAGATAGATAGATAGATAGATAGATAGACAGATAGATAGATGGATAGATACATAGATAGATAGATAGTTGGATAGATAGATAGATAGCTAGATAGATAGATAGATAGGTAGGTAGGTAGGTAGACAGGTGGGTGGGTGGGGGTGGGTGGGTGGGTTTGTGGGTGGATGGATAGATAGATACATAGATAGGTAGAAAGATAGATAGATTAAATAGATAGATAGGTAGGTAGATAGGTGGGTGGGTGATTGGGTGGGTGGGTAGGTGGGTGGGGGGGTAGATGGGTGGGTAGGTGGGTTGTGGGGGGGGTTGGGTGGTGGGTAGGTGGTTAGGTGGGTAGGTTGGTAGGTGGGTAGGTGGGTGAGTGGGAGGGTGGGGGGAGGGTGGGTGGGTGCGTGGATGGGTCGGTGACACGGTGGGTTGGTGGCTGGGTGGGTGGGTGGGTGGGTGGTCAGGGGGGTGAGTTGGTGGGTGGGTGGATGGGTGGGGTGTGGGTGGCTGTGTAGGTGGGTTTTTGGGTGGGTGGCTAGGTGGGTTTTTGGGTGGGTGGCTAGACAGATAGAT